>JAFMOD010000841.1:0-32969 GCA_019802435.1 Corydoras maculifer | reverse complement strand
ATGTCGAGAGTGATGTGAGAACCTGAGCTACACTGATGTAGAATAAAAGCCCCATAACGAGACCAACAAGAACTGAAACCATCCAACAAATCAATGAATGGGTTCCGTTCTCCCACCAGCTCTCTCATTTCAGTATTTTGGTCAGTTGTTGGAGAGTTCAGCCGAATAACAGAGTGCAGAATGTGTTAAGTTGTTAAAAACTAGTTGCTGATGTGCCTCTCATGATTACTCCACACTTTATCACCTCATACCCCATCAATTCCCCCACAGTTCCTCCTCTTACCTCTGTGCAGTGAGAGGTCAGGTGACACCTCACTCACACACTCAGTACTGACCGCTTCTTTTCGCCGCTGCAGCAGCAGGGTTGATTGGAAACTGTTGAGATGGAATAAAAAACTGAACATCTTGAACATTAACCTGAGCCTTTACTGAATTAGAGAAATGGGAGGCGTGTCCACATACTTTTACATTTGTAATTTCCATTGTTATCTTTTTTTTAGGAGGTGGATATTTACACAGTGCAGCCGGAGGACCTGTCCTTTACCTCAAACTTCACCCTGCAGGTCCAGAGGAACGACTACGTCCATGCTCTGGTCACCTTCTTCAACATCGAGTTCTCCAAGTGTCACAAGAAGATTGGCTTCTCCACAGGTCTGTGACCACGTGATCTAAACCTCACACCAGGACATAGACACAGGGTCTCTGAGAGAAAACTCAGATTAGATTAGACTGAGCAGTCAGCTTGATTTAATCTGTAATCCGCATCAACTTCAGACTCAACGCAAACTACAACGCAGGCATCTTCCTTTGTGTGGCATTAAGATTGTTTTGTGTCGCTTTACTGCCACCTCGTGGTTCTGAAGGCTCACTGTTGTCTCATGCTCGTTTATTATACAGCAGTATTATATGTAATATATAACCTCCTCTCTCAAAATTGCCCCATATAGAGTGTGTGTGTGTGTGAGTGAGTGTGTGCCCAGCGATGGATTGGTGCCCTGTCCTGGGTGTATCTGCCCAGCGCCTGAGACGTTCACCCCTGGATGGGCATGGGGAACCCCCCTACGACCCTAATAGAGAATAAAGCGGGAGATAATGAATGAATGAAATAATCTCCTCTCCTTTTATAAATAACCTTGCAGTTAAATTATAGTAAATCTTGCTGAATAACACAGACAGGAACCGTTCTGTAGTTTTCAGTAAATACAGAGTGGAGTTAACATATCATTTTTTAAACATGTGATAGAAATAATATCTCAAAAACATCGTTCATTTAAACAGACCTAATTATAATGAACAGTGTGCCGCTTTATACCTCAAAGAGTATGTGCAGGGAAGGGACGTCTGTACTGAGAAGCTACAGGAAACCTGTCCTTCCTCTGTAACCGCGAGGGTGACACCTCACGCCCCTCCTGCACTCAGCGTTCCTACATTCTCTCCTTTCCACACAGAGCAATCAGCTGTTATTGGAGCTCTCTGTTCAGTCCCTCAGCAGGAGTGCTTTTACATCGACCCACAGCAAAGCCAACAGGCCTGTGAGTCGCTGTCCACCCTGCGGCTGCAGCAGGACGGAGTCCTCTGTCCACGAGACAAAAGAGAAGAATTATGACATCACTGAGTTACCAAAGGGTGGCACGGTGGCTTAGTGGTTTAGCATGTTCTCCTCTCAGCACTAGGGATTCCCGGTTTGAATCCTCATCTGGGTGGAGTTTCCATGTTCTCCCCGTGTCCATGTGGATTTCTTCTGGGTTCTCCCGTTTCCTCCCACAGTCCAAAAACATGGATCAAGTCAATTAAATTCTCCAAATTGCCCCATAAAGAGTGTGTGTGTGAGTGAGTGTGTGCCCAGTGATAGATTGGCGTCCTGTCCTGGGTCTATCTGCCCAGCGCCCAAAACGTTCTCCCCTGGATGGGCATGGGGAACCCCCCCGCGACCCTAATAGAGGATAAAGCAGAAGATAATGGATGGATGGATGAGTAACTGAAAGGAAACTTTTAAACAACACTCAGTGCTTCACTATTAACCGGTGTTAGATGCAGCAACACCAAGAAGGATCCATCTGCTGTCGGTTCCATCATTTTGCAGAAGCTGTATGTTCAATAATCATCGTTCCCCTAACATTCCAATATCAATCCAGTGGCATGTTGATCTCAATCCATATCAATACCAGACTCATAAAGCTGAAACCTACAGTGCAGTACGACATGAGGTAGATGTTCTATGAGTTCTAAAAGTTGAAGTATATAACGTTCCACTGTGTGTTTGGTAGCACCAGATTCTCCATACACACACTGGAAGCAGACGGTGTTCTACCTTGAGGAGTATCTGACTGTGAAGAAAGGTGAGGAGATCGTGGGCAGCATCACCATGAGGCCTAATGAGAAGAATGCAGTGAGTACAGATCACGCCTTCTAAAAAAAACCTATAAAAGAACATGAGTCTGTTGTGTGTTGTCCCATCATGAGACATTAACAGTGATGAGGATGTGTCCGCATACTTTGGGTTCTTCAGTGTGTAATGTGATTCATGCTGATCTGTTTCCACAGCGAGATCTGGACTTCACTTTTGAGCTGGACTTCAGAGGTCAGCTGTCCGAGGCGGCCATCGCTCACGATTACAAGATGCGCTAAGAGGGGCGCCAGGGTGGCGGCGTCGCAGCGATGGCAGCAGAACTGAAGGAGCTTCATGACCCACAGTGCCAGCACACTAACATACCAGCTGAGATGATCAGGCCACGCCTTCGTGAATGTGCCTCTGGGTAATAGCAGCCTTGCCATGGCCAGTAACGTCGCGCACTCGTGTGGCGGCGCTCCGACTGTTCACAACCTTGAATGTACCGCCTCTCCTGAATGTCCCGTATGTCCCCGTCCTCACGAATGTGGAGTTGTTTACAGAGTGTTTAGGTGTAACCTGTCAGATTAGGCTTTCAGAGTGTTAGATGGACAGAGGAGCGTGTCCTCAGCATGTGATGTCATCGGGGTCTTCTTATTTATTCTTGGTTCCCAATGTCAGTTAGGTTCCTGTTTTGGTTCCAGGTTCTTGAGTGAGAGGAACACTTGTAGCTGGTCGTCGCGTCTCCATCGCTGTGACCTCATCATTTCCTCCGTCTCTGTCCTTTCCTTTCTGTCTCGTGCCGGGTCTCAGGGGGAGGTCACTCTCTGACCCTCCTCATGCTGCTGGTTTGTCGTTTTTGCTCTGACTGGATGTTAGAACATGACGTGAGGAGCGGCTCATCGTTCCCAAATTATTAGAATAACGTCAATCTCAAGCTTCTGTTTGATAAAAACATAATCTTTAGGAACTTTAGGAAATATTTAAGGTCTGCTACAGAAGTGAGATTGTAAGTTGATGTGTAGAGTCTGATGCAGTTGTTGGTAAAAGCTTAATATTCAAAATAATAATATGTTTAAAGTTTAATGTTTCAGTTCAAATAAAATATAGAAAAGTCATTTAAGTCTAATCTTAGCATTTTAAGACACATTTTTACTTTTTACTGTTAGATTATTAGTTCTTTACTAACAAGTTCGCTATAAAAATAATAAATAATGGATATTAAAGGTGGAGATGATGAACGTGACCTGTAGTGTTTAAACGTAACCACTAGATGGCAGTTTTACATCGTATTGAGTTTAATGACGTCACTGATAAGGTTTCTGAGATATTTAAGTCATTTTGTTAAACAATGAGGACATTGTGGAAGTTGTCTGACTCGGGGATCTTAAGATTAATTAATTTAAATTGAAATAATTGTGATGCAGGCAGTGGGTTCCTCCCTGACGAATACCTTCCTTAATATCAGCACTAAAGTTCTGCACTAGATTTAGTACCACGTCCTTAATACTGAACTCTTTAATTCTATGCTTTATTTTTATAAAAAGCTTCATTAAGTGAAACTCAGCTGTAATGAATCTAAACGTGACGTGTGCATCATGTTGTGCCTGATGACGTCTTGTTCTCGTGTTAAAGCTTCTGTATTTATTGGGCTTTGAAATGCTGGTGTGACGCAGTGGGATCTGCAGGATGTCTGTGGCATCACCTGTGCTCTTACTGAACTCCTCACTGAGGTCCAGGACTGAGGTCCTGCTTTAAACCCAAAGACGCTGGCAAACTTGAATTCAGATGGATTTAGTTTCACCACAAAGCCGCATGATGGAGGTTCTACAGACGAATAAAAACACCGACTGAATCAGAATTAAAGACGTAACGTCAGCATGTGGGGTGTAATGTAACAGAGTGTAATGAACAAAAAGTCTTTCAGAAGTAATAAATATCATTCTGAATCTGGATTTTCATTTTTATGGCTCTGCAGTAAACAGTGAGGTCCTGCAGCATCCACTGGAATAACATATCTTTAATATAATTGTTTACGGGCGGCTTAGTGTTTGGCATGTTCTCCTCTCAGCACTAGGGATTCCCGGTTCGATTCCCCATCTGGGTGGAGTTTCCATGTTCTCCCCGTGCCCGTGTGGGTTTCCTCCGGGTTTTCCGGTCTCCTCCCTAAGTCCAAAAACATGGATCAAGTCAATTGAGTTCTCCAAATTGCCCCATATAGAGAGTGTCTGTGTGTGTGTGTGCTTAGCGATAGATTGGTGTCCTGTCCTGGGTGTATCTGCCCAGCGCCGGAAACGTTCTCTCCTGGATGGGCATAGGCATGGGCATGGGCATGGGGAACCCCCCCCCCCCCCCCCAAAGCTGAAGATAATGATAATTGTTTACCTTTTCAGAAGGGCACATTACTTAAGTATAGTCTTTAAAATGTAATTAAAAGTTAAATAGTCACTAATTACCAAATTGTTTTTTTAATTAAACTACAGTCGTGCTGAAGAAATACATTTAAAGGTTGTTATGAAAAGTTAATGCAATGTAAAGGCTCTTTCGTAATACCCAACACTGTCCACAAGGTGGCGGCAAAAGCGCGGTTTCCGAATATAGACAATTTAATTAAATTAATGAAATTTAGTTTTTAGGGCTCGCGTGTAAAAAGGTAAGTAATAAGTCAGTTAGAGCCATAAAAAGCACATTAAAAAAACATAAACAATGAAGAAAAGTTGGAATATAAATCCCTCAATCAGAAGTACAAACAAACCATCTTTATTCATTTTCATCAAAACATTAATAATCTAAAGTTCTGTCCCATCAGTGATTTTAATTGGTGTTCCTGAACCCACTGATGGACAGCTCTGAGGGTTCTGATGTCACAGTGACACACAGATGATGTAAACATCTCAACAACGTTTATACGAACAATAAAAACGAGTTCCACACTGAGCCGCGATCACGGCGTCGGCGTTCCGTAACGCAGGAACCAAAGCAACGCTCTAATGACACAACGTTTAACACATCAGTGAGGATGAGAGATCATACAGAGATCTGTGTGTGTGTTTATAATCCCACATGACTGTTCCACAGTTAGAACACGGCCGCTCAGAACCTTACACTTAATTCAAACACGGATCCCTAACGATCCCTGTGCTCCAGCTCATTAAACTCACACTGACATCACTTCCTGTTCATTCAGCTAAAATTAACCAACAACAGAAGACACCCCCCCCCGTAAGACTGACTTATTGGTTTATTAAATTAAAGAAAGAGCAAATCTCCTGTGTGTGTGTGTGTGTGTGGGGGGGGGGGGGGTAAACCCAGGACCCTGGTTTTGTGAGGTGATGTCCCTGACTTTAATGTTTAAAATAAGTCTTTAATCTGGATTATGGGTGTATTATGGGTGTTTCAGGATTATTTCTGATCTCGAGTCTCTGTATTGATCCCTAAAGCTCTTTGGTCCAATCAGAGGAGACTCTGTGGATGTGCTGCATCGTGGTTCCGTTAAAAATCTCCAAAAATGAAGCTAAAAGAGTCATGTGATATTTAAAATGTGATAGAAGAGGAAGTGAGTAATAATACCACATCAAACAAAGCGAGGTGACGCCACACTGAGCGTGCAGGAGGGGATTCTGGGTAACACATGGTGTCAATAATGCCACTAACAGCACGACTTCTTCTTTGTGGGATCATCGATCAGAGAGACCGTTTTCTCCCTCTCCCGGTCCTCCTGCTCCTTCAGAATCCTGAAAGACGTTAGAACACCTCAGATTAACATCACAGATTACGCTCCATCAGCAGCGCGGCGCCGTCGGTCCCTTCAGTCCAGAACCCAAGTTTAAACAAACCTTGCTAAGTGGATCATGGACTGATTCACATTGTGGCCAGAGGAGGCGCTGCACTCAAAGAAAATCAAGCGTGACTCCTGTAAACAAACACAGGGTTTGGTTCAGCCACACCAAATTAGAACCACGCTCGTCTCTTTAATATAATCTGAACAATAAAGTCCTTTTTTAATTAAAGCTGAAACCTCAAACATCTCCTGAGATCTCACCTGAGATAATCGCTCCCCCATTTTAAACTGGACCTCCCTCTGAGCCTCCAGATCCGTCTTATTCCCCAGGAGCATCACAGGAACCTCCTCCCCTGCTCCCTCCTTCAAAACAGGAAGGCATGAGTAAAGGTGGTGTATGATCCATAAAACCCAAACACGGGTGTGTGTAGGTCTGCAGTTTAAGGGGAACGTTAACATGTTCTTCGTGTTTATTATTTAGTTAACTCCACACAGTGTCTGATACTTCAACACTAAACATTTAGACATTAAAAACATTTAGATTTGGTTTCCTGTGGATTAACTCCTCTCTTATATAATCTGATTAAGCGCAGGAACTCATGGAAACAACCCCTCTCTGTGGGAAAAAGTACTGCCTAATGAATGTGAGGTTACAGATATTTAACACTAGAGGGCAGCATTTTACATTTACATTTAGTCATTTAGCAGACGCTTTAATCCAAAGGGACTTACAGGGTGAACACAGGGTTAAGCACAGCATCCCTGGAGCAATGAGGGTTAAGGGTCTTGCTCAAGGACCCACACTGGTAACTTCAGTGGACCTGGGATTTGAACCCCCAACCTTCAGATTGATAACCCAACACCCTGACCACTGAGCTATCGCTCCCTTTTCAAACGCAACAGTTCTTTTTGAGGTAAAGGAACATTTTGCAGGGCTATTACCTCGGTGAACCACTAGATGGCACTGTAATGACCAACGCTGACTAACCTTTGAGATTGATTGTCCTATAAATGAATTTAAAGTTAACCACGTGGTTCAAACTCTTTTTAAACAGTTGATTAATGTTGTGTATCGGTCTCTCTGCAGACAGCTCCCGGAGACATGAAGGAAGATGAAGCTGATGAATAAATAAAACACACTTCACCTGAACACTGAGCAGCCAAGATCTCACCGCCGTGAAGGTCTGCGCACTCGTGATGTCATACATGACCACCACGCCGTCCGCCTTGCGGAAAAACTGCTTGGTGATGCTGCGATATCTAACAGGACATTCCATTAACCTCGACATCGAACCTCCAACCATCATCTCGGCCAATCAACAAAGAACCAAAATACTGCACTCACCTCTCCTGTCCCGCTGTATCCCACATCTGCAGCGCCACCTGGCTGCCATCCACTGTAAGCGTTTTAACACTGTAGTCAACGCCTACAAAGGAAAACAGAGAAGAACGTCGGAATTAAATGTAAACACTGCTCGTTTTTTTATTTTCACCTGACTGTAATGTTTTAATAATAATCAGTGAGCACGTACGCCGTGAGCTCTGAGAATCAGGTTTAATGACCTTTATTTATCTTTAAGGTTATTGATCTAACGGCTTAAATAACAGTATTGATGGAATGTTACAAAGAATTAACATCATGATGATCAGATGTTTCTGTGGTTCAATCACATCCCACTCTAAATTATTAAGACAGTTGATATAGCGGAAACCTGAAGAGGCTGACTCTGATTGGTTAAAAGTTTGATTGTGAAGGTTAAACATCACGGTACAACAGTCTGAGTCACAGAGTATTAGTGATGAGCCTCGGCTGAGGACACGCTGACATTTACGGCGCAGTGCATCATCGACTCGAGAAGAACCGGTGAAACCGTCCTGATCAAATCCCAAAGTTTACCTTAAATAATCTGAACAAATCCTATGATTTATTCATTTGTTATTTACATGTGTTTACATTTATTAAAGGATATACATCTCAAACAGTTTAGTAAACTTTGAGACTTTTGGAATGCGTTTGTTCTTTGAATCAGTTTCAGATGAAGGAAGCACCGTGAATGTGGAACCTGACCGACGGTAGCTGAGGTCCCAGGGAGGAAGCAGTCGTCGCAGAAGCGGCGCAGCAGAGAAGTCTTTCCTACACTGGAGTTTCCCACCAGAACAATTTTAAAGAGACGATCAGGTGCAGAAGCCCCGCCCTCGTCCTGGAACAGGAAACAGAACCTCATTTTTCATTTGAATAGAGACTGACGCAGTACACACTCATACAGACTGAAACACAACTCCCCCTCACCATCTGAACCATCTCTCTGCCCACAGGCTGCCCCCTCAGTGAGGTTGGGGTATGGCTGCACCTGCTCTCTGAAGAGGGAGGAGTCTTTGGGATGGGGGTACTAACAGAAGGGTAGATGCTGCTCATCTGAAGGTCGATGGCGATTCCCAAATCCTCATCCCCCTCGCTCCATTCACAGAGTTCTGGCTGGTACTCCATCTGCAGAAGATGAGGGAGATGATCCTCCTCGATGGAGATGATCCTCTGTAGATGACGATGTGGAGACATTCGAGCGCCCGTCTCTGCTTCGTCATCCTTCCCCGGAATACAACCCTGTAGCTTCACGCCCGCCACGCCCTTCCGTTTATAATGCGGCGCCATGTCATCTTCAATTTCACTGAACATGAACAAAATTTCACTTTTTAAAGTTAGAATGATGCTGGATTGGAATTTATCTCAGAACATGATCACATGATTTTAGTCATTTATAAAATATTGAGTTCAGCAGTTATTCAGCATGTCCAAAAACATGGATCAAGGTCAATTGAGTTCTCCAAGTTGCTCCATATAGAGTGTATGTGTCTGTGTGCGTGAGTGTGTGTGTGCCCAGTGATAGATTGGCATCCTGTCCTGTGTGTATCTGCCCAGCGCCCGAAACGTTCTCCCCTTGATGGGCATGGGAAACCCCCCCGCGACCCTAATATAGGATAAAGAGGAAGATAATGGAGGGATTGATTTAGAATGAATCAGAATCATGCACTCATCAACACCTCTGATCAGAGTGGATAAACCTCATACCTGTTAAAAGAATGTTTTCGTTCAGCATTTTTGGCAGTGAGGGTCTTCTCTGTCCGTGATGATACGTTGTTCTTTGGTTTCTAACAGATAATAAAAACATTTCAGTGTTTTCTATATAACTGAACATAAATAAATGAATAAAGAAACTTTCTTACCTGACAGAACATATCCCGTTCATCCCGTAAATGTTTATTCATTTCCCTAAAGTAAAGAGAGGACATGAATGTGTACAGCCGTGCTGCCGGTGGATGTTACAGTGCGGATGGATGGATGGAAGTGTGTTTGTGGTGGATGTCTTGCCTCAGCAGTTCGAGCTGCTTCAGTAAACTGGCTCTCTCTCTCTGTAAGCCCTCAGTAACTCTGTACATTTCCCTGGAGATCAGACACATTTACACAAAAAGCAGCTGACATACAAATCCGTGAAGCGTCAATAACCTTCTGCTCTGAACTCATTGGGATCACGGAGGTCACATGACCAGAGATCTTTGATGATGTCTGAAATGCGAGCTCTTACAGCTCCCGCTCCTCGTGCAGACGCGAGGCCTGCTCCTGCAGGAAACTCAGCTGCTCCTGTGCTAAGCTCAGCTCCTGAGTGGTGTGCTCCAGCTCGCTCATCAGATCCTCGTTGTAGCGCTTCAGTTTGAAGTTCTCCACCGCCGTCTCCTTCTGCTCGCTGTGCAGCTCCCGACACTGCTGCTCCAACTAACACGGACACAGAGAGCGAGAGGGTCGGCACACCGGGGTTCCGGCTCCACAGAACAGGCAGTGTGTTTGTGATATGACTATATGATGTGAGATCTTTAGATATTTAAGGTCAAACTGTTGCATTTAAGGTTCTACATTTACTCATTAAGATGCACAAACAAGGGGAGAACATACAAATTCCACTTAAATGGGTCCTTTCTTGCCTTGAGAGGAAGTGTCTTTGGTTAATAGTTTGAGCTTTATAGATTTACAGAATCGAAGTAAAATTTCTGATGAAACACCTTTAGATATTGAAACTGTTCATTGTTGTGCATATGATCTGCTCTATAAACATCCGTTAACAAAAGATCCCACACTCAGCTGTCAGCACTTTGCGTCTGAAGGTGCAGGGTTCAGGACCTGGCAGTGAAACGGGATCACATGCACTGATGATAAAAATAAAGCACCACATGGAATCTGAAGTGCTCGACACCCTGATGAGCATTACGCCATCACTGAGATCTGAAGTTCAGCCCTCTCAGAAGGTTCTACTCATTCATCCAGGAGAGCATTTGTGAGGTCTGACACCGATGTTGGACAGGAGATTTAAGCAAAAGGTGTTTTCTGCTAAAAACCACCATTAAATACAGTATAATTATTATTATTATTAAAAAATGGACATAAACCCTGGTACTGCTAGCATTACACTGTTAAACCATTATGACCTTTAACTCCGAGTCCTGAACAGAGGACGTGATTCAGGTTCCACACGCTGTGATTAACGGGATGATTGGAATTTCTCACCCTCTTCTGTTTGTTCGACAGCAGCTCCAGTTCTTTCTCTTTGCTGGAAAGCTGATGTTCTAGTTCTTGACTCAGAGTGAGGAACCGCTCTGAATCCTGCAGGATAAATCACCAATAATAATATTAATAATTATGATGTCTCTTATTAAAATAAACGGGGAACTGATGGCACTGTTTAAACAGTAACATTCTGGTTGTATTTTAATAATTTACCTGTAAAAGGATCCGGTCTTTTTCATTTTTGATCTGTTGCTCCATTTCTTCATAAAGACGCTGGATCTCATCGTCATGAGAAGCTGCTTTTCTGTAGAAAACATAACAAACTAAAGCTTTAATGTTGAAGCTGGTGCAGTCTGACAACACAATCATCCATCACTTATTTTGTTGAGTTTCTCAGATATTTTTGTTACTCGAGTTTGAAACACTGCTTTTTAAATTTCTGTAAGTGCAGGTGAGAGATTCAGAATGCAAATGAAACAGAACAGACATTTAAATAAAGTAATATAATTACAGTCATAATTTACATATAGAGATTTATAATGACCCTCGCTAAACAAATGAAATGTGATCATATGACCTTTTCAGAGCCGTCTCCATCTCTCTCCTCTCCTGATGGGCTTCTTTAATCTGGTAGGTAACTCTTGAGAGAAACTCCTCAAAGTTAGAGAGGAGGTGAGGCTCATCCCTGCGCAGCTGAGCCCACAGACTGCGAACGTCTTCTGCACTGAGGAGACACCCAGCAACAAAATATAACATCAGTCCATCAACCGTAACAGACATCTGTACAGCAACGCAATTTTCAAATTCTGAGACACAGTGATAACAACATACAATCCAATCAACGAAGGCATCAAGATTCCAACAATATCAGATTTAGGTTTGAAACTTCGAACCTTCGGGTCTTAAAGCTTAAACACTAATCAGTCCTGCCCCGTACAAAGGTCAGCAGATGAAGTTAAACATGGCCTCACAGTTCAGTGACTGTGTTCTGTAATGGGGTCTGACATTGATTTCATTATAAAGACCTTTGTGAGTGTGATGGTGGCCGACAGTGTTGTGTGTGTTATCAGTTTAGGATGATGATGATGATAGTAAGCATGTTAAGCGATGGTGTTAAGTGAGTGTATAAGGAGATGTAGCAGGTCACGCTCACTCCTCAAAAATGCTGTTGGCTCCCAGGTTCTCCATCAGCATATGGAAATGGTTCTCCTCCTCATCCTCGCTTACACTGGACCTCTCCCCCCAGGAACTCTGATAGCGCCCTGCTGAAGGACTCTGCTCTGTGGCACGGCCTTCACCCGTCTCCAACACCGCCCCTGATGCAACTGGGCCAAAGACAAACTCACCTGCCCCATGGACACACACACACACACACACACACACACATTAACACCATCACACTTTATTTAACAACTAGATTATTTCCTCATCTGACTGATAAACAGACCCACTGAAGCCCGAGGAGAACTCCTCCGGAGTGAGGAATCCATTTCCATCAGCATCCAGAGAATCAAAGACTTTCTCCAGGTCCTCAGCACTCAGGGGCAGCTCACCAAGCAGCCTCTAGAACATCCGGAGCAGTGGGAACGTTAGTGTAAGAGAAACACATCTGTATAAAGCAGAACTGAGAATTCAACTTTTAACTGAATTTGATATTGATCTCCACATGTTGAGTGCAGCGTCACACTGTCAGAGTCAACAGATATTAACCTTTTAATATTAAAGTATAGATTGGAGATCTCATTATGACCTCAGCCGTCTTCTCCAGTTGCAGGCTGAGTGACCCATGTACATACATCTCACCTATCAGCCCTTTAAGTCTACAGTGCAAATAAACCCATTCCTAAAAAGCAAACAGCGCGTCCGATCCTGGGATTAAGTAAACGTTTACAGAGACTGACTACAGCCCCAGAAAAGTTCACACACTTCGGTTAACAAACGCCTGCCTAATGCTTTAGAAGTCAGCAGATTGTTCTGCTGTGAAGCTTTAGGAGAACTGCCAGTCTATAACACTTTGGTTCTGCTGTGAATAGCCAAAGTGATGAAGTAATCACAAAATGGCAGTTGCCCCTGGTGACCGTCACCTCCAGTTCGTAAAATGCAGATGGTTGCTCTTTTTGTTCATTATTTTTGTCTCTCTCGCCACCTTTCCTCCAACCCCACCCCCTCCTTTTTTGCATTATCAATAAGGAAGTGTGAAGTCTATCTCGGAGCATGTGACTTACATGTAATTCTAAATATTGAATTTAGAACAGTCTGCAGTAACACACACACACACACACGAGGTGTTGAAGCAGCAGTAACTAAGAAAGTAAGGCTCTCCTCTTGTGTGCTGGTTTCATTAGATTCTCTCTGAATGAGGACGTGGAGCAGATGATCAATACATCTTTAATAAACATTAGATTGAAGCCGTGATGCCTTTCAGTGAAATTCCACAGAGTGGGCTGATGAGTGGATCATCAAAGAGAATGTCCACAATGAAGAGACGCTCAATCTGCACAATAATACAGCAAAGCGCGGCGTCCTGAATCACTGATCAGAATATTTAAACTCCATCCTCTTCATCTTCATCTCATTCAGCACAGAGACCACAAAGCAGTGATGGATGAGAGGACCTCGTTCACAACCTCACTTATCATTCATCCCAAAGTTTGGAATGGGGTTGAGATCAGGACAAGAGGTCAGGTTCTTCTAAACAAACTCATCATGGATTCAGACTTTACTTTCTGCACTGGTACACTGATATTCTGGAACAAAATGGACCTTCCCTAAACCGTTCTTGGAAGAATTTATTCTACATTTTATCTGAATAAAAGACTTGATTTCAATGATTAGGAGGGTTGACCCAATACTTTTGTCCACATACAACACACACATATACAGTATATATTATTTTGTTGATTGACGTGTCAAAACATGATTAATTAAATTAAATAATTTTCGGATATAAGGGCAGTAATTCAGGAGTTGATCAGATCCTACCTGCATGTCCCGCCGGGTGATGAATCCTTTGTCCTCTTTGTCACAGATTTGGAAGAACTCCTGACTTTTCTCCAGCACCGAGCTGCAGTCGCTTAGATCCTCAGAGCTTCCACACATGCCGGGCTTCCCTTTAGTGTCCCGGCCGCTGGGCTGGGATGACTGACTGAATTTGGCATTACAGGTCTTATTAAAAGCTGCCATAGTAGCGGTGTGTGTGTGTGTGTGTGAACTCCAGCCTCCTTATTTACATGGGTCAGGCTCTGGATGGGAAAAATGAAAGAACACAGTGCTTTGAATTTAAAAATCATGAAGCTCTCAGAAATGCTGAGGTCCACTATCTCTTAGCAACCGCCTCATTAATTAGTCAATGAAACTGCAGATAAAGGGACATCGTGATGGAGACAGAATCCCAAACTTTATATTTTGGTTTAAATTCAGGATCAGACTAAAGTAGCTTCATGACATCACGTGATATTTAGAGTTAACTTCATTAAACTGTAGTTTAAAAAACATTTCTATTATGGTGCAACAGAGTGACAGATGAAAAGAAGCATAAATTATATCCAATATTATTATTACACAAATGTCAAAATATTAAAAAAAAAAAATCCCAATGTGTTTTTTGTCTGTTACGTTTATATTGTAAAAAATCTATTTGTCTGCAGGTGCTAAAGGTCCCAGTACAGATTTTGGACCAAATAAATGAATGTTGTTTGTGTCTCACACTGATGTTCCGGGTTCTCCGGTTTCCTCCCACAGTCCAAAAACATGGATCAAGGTGAATCGAATTCTCCAAATTGCCCCATATAGATTGTGCTTGTGTGTGTGAGTGTGTGCCCAGTGATAGATTGCCCCCCTTTCCTGGGTGTATCTGCCCAGCACCCGAAACGTTATCCCCTGGATGGGCATGGGCATGGGGAACCCCCCCCCCCCTGGATGGGCATGGGGAACCCCCCCCCACCTGCGACCCTAATAGAGGATAAAGCTGAAGATCATGGATGGATGGTGGATGGAAACAAAATGCAAAGTAAACACTGAACATCCTGAAGCTTCCCCTGAGGCAGAACATGAATCTCCTCTGTGTTCACATTAGACACGGTGTCTGTTTAAAAAAACGTGTTTAAAAAAAAACATTTAAAATGATTTGTTGTGAATTTTACAGCACATTCCATTACAGACAGGCTAAACGATGGCTCTATGCAAAATAACCTAAATGCGATAATCAAGTGCACTTCGTAGGGCACACCGCTGATACCGCAGCGTGAGCTTTAGTGCACTTCTGAGGGCAGGGCTCCGTGGTTTGGAATTCAACCACAAACTTTCGGCCAGCAGATTTAATAAACGTCCTGTTGCCGTAATTGTATTAATGAGTGTTTTAAATAACCATCATCACACATGTTAAAGTCACGCTGTAGAACCCGCGGTGTAATGAAGGTCACTCACGGGATTAAAGTTGCTTTGAAGCGGTTGCCTCAGACCATCCCGCTCCGCTCGGCTGACACCTGTCCGGTCACCGCCTCAGCAAACAAACTCCACTTCAACCGAAACAACGACCCCGGCGGCCGGGCGTCAGAGCCGCCACACACACAACCGTCCGACAATTAAAGAGAAGAAAACGCGACGTCGTTTCTGCACTCCGCACTTTTAATGACTGACTTTTAAAGTCGCTAAAGTCTGGACCAGCTGTGACCGCCTGGAGTGGGCGGGGCCAAAGCCGCGCGTGTGTTGCTATGACAAACGTGGTAGGCATGAGTACTGACGTCAAACTTAATTAACTCAAAAAACATCACCAATAAACAGGAACATTCATTATTTTTAATTCTTAGTGAACTTAAATAACCATGCGGGCAGCGATGGAACCTGCTGCAGTGTCATGGTTCCATTAAAAACCTGTTTTAAAATGTTTTCATTTTTACAAAATGCAGAACTGAACGAAATGTTCTAAAGCCTGAGCTCTAATCTGTGTTCAGAACCCTTTAGAACCCTTTAGAACCCAATGTTTTAGACCATACATCTGAAAATGATCCTGTCAGGTCAGAACGTCGTATGGCCGGTAGATGGCGCCACAGACTGGGGTAAACGTGATATGTTTAAATCACTAGCAGTTCTTTGATCTGCCACCAGATGACGCTAAACACTCAAGAGCCTTAAAGACTAATACAAAACGTCGGAAAGATCATGTACGCTGTCGGATCTGATTCTCATATCTGAATATGAGACTTTGGACTTAAATATAAATATATAAATAAAATTGACCCGATTTCCGGATGTAATTTGGGGAGAAGGTGTTAACTCTTTCAGTAAACTGGAGTGTGAGGCACATGGTGTGTAGACGAGCTCAGTGTGGGAGATACATTCTAATAAATCTTTGATTGTGATGCTCTGTTCGTCCTTAATGATTTATTCACATTGCAAAAAAAATCCTGGAAGAAACTGTAAAATTGTGAGCAGAACTTATAATAATATCTTCTAAAATTTAAAAGGGATAAAACATTTTAAACCACAAATCATGTTATGTTGCACCAGATGTTCTGCTGAAATAATTTATTCACATAAAGAAGTATTGCAAGAACATTGTTAATCAAAAGCAAAAATGTCTTACTAAGCTCTCCATCCCTCAGGACCAGTGTGAGAGAGTCCAGTCTTACAGAGCGCCGGGAAAAAAAAGACCCATTTTTCTTTTATTGCAATTCTGTGTTCTGGTATCAGATACCATCTGCGTCCCTGTTCACCAGAACTCAACACTCTCATTCTGCTGTAGTATTTTATTAAGCGATAAGCAGTGGTGTGATCCAAAAAAAATCTGGACACTTTAATGTTGCACCAACAATATTTATTTTAATTTAATTTGTTTTTTTTTATCAATTCTTCAGAAGACTTTAGAGTTTAAACCCATAAGTTTGTGCACATTCAGGGTTTCTAGAGTTTCCCTTTCAGAAGACTGTTAGTGTGGATGCAGAAGTTGTTCGGTTTGATTTTATGGATGGTGGTGGTGGGCAGCTATAAGATATTCCAGGTGGTTGCTCAGGTCTCATTAGATGGTTAATGTGTTCCATGTGGTTCCTTGGGAACCTAATACGGTTCAGGTTCTGGTAGGTAAACAGATGCTTGGCAATCCCAGGAAGTGTTTTAGGTTCAGTACATGGTTCTCTCCATGCCGTTCCCTCAGCCTGAATGGAACCATGTGACCCGTAAAAACTGTACAACATCCGGCAAAGACAAACATTTAGAGGAAGAGTGTGTGAAGCCAACAGAATGATGAAACTTTTGTTTATGAAGCCTAACATATGGAGGAAATGTCACCAGCACTGTGTTGTGGAACTCATGCAGGTGTTAAAGATCATCTTTCTTCCGTTTCATCCGTGATTTAGGTTTATCTCATCGGCTGATAGCAGGAGAAGAAGACATGACCTCAACGCTGCCTCCTCCTCCTTAGTGCATGATTCTTGGCACCGACGTGTCGGTTTCCATAGATGATATAAATCAAGAGGACCATCTGCTGTTATCTCCTCATCCTCAGGCCTCATTTTGAGTTCGTCCTTCACTTAAATCACTTAACAAGACTCTTTAAATCTGACCAGAGTCCCGAATTTTCTCTGCTGAATACAAAAGGAAAAGAAGTAGAAATCTAACAGGCTGCCGTCCATCTGTTCCTCATATAGATGCTGATCACTATAATCACTCACACCAGAAGAAAAGAACCCCGTGCTGAAATGTGGCTTTGTGGTGACACTGTACACACAAAAATACCAACCCCAGCGCCGGGTCGCTGTAAGCAGCTCACACGGCCTCCGAACCACCCGCCCTACAGAACACTTTATTTTATAATTCAAAAGAAAACCCACCTCAGATCCAGAAGTTCTGATCATTTAATTACATACTCTGAAAATAGAGTCACAAATCTGCAACAGAGTGATCTGTGATGTTTACTGTGACGTGATTGTTGGTACCAGAAAGGCTTTTATACACACGTAATTAAAATCATTTAAATTGAATTTAATTTCACTGCTTCAGTGTTGGAGGGTGTAAACCGTGATCAGTTCTGATGATTCAGAATCATAATGATTCGTTTGTAATGAGTGCAGTTTTCACATTGCCTGTGTGTGAGAGCTTTAGGGTCGGGGTTGGGCGTGTGTGATGAGGGTGTGATGGGAACACAGGAACCCGATTCAACCCAAGGTCACATCTGAAAGACTGTTATTATTTTCAAGGATTTTTGCAGCATGTAAAAAAAATAAGAGCTCAGAATCGAAACAGACTTTAAATAAAGAGATTAAAAAATGTGAAGCCGTCGTCATGGTTCCCAGCTGTGGATGATAACAGACATCCATACGGTACTGAGAGAACCCAGCTCTCCATGAAGATGCTTTCATACGTGGATTATTAGCTTCAACTTTATCAAACTCTGAATGTCCCACACTGAAGTTTCTATGTTCTGTGAAAAATGTGTTATACAGATGTGCACACACACACACACACACACACACACACACACACACACACACTCACACACTCACACACTTTAGTAGCGGTCATCTCCGCCATCTTAAGTGAATTATGATGGCAATGTGTGGAATGTAATCACATGATGTTTATATAAATGGAGTAATGAAGCATTAAGGGAGATATTTCGTATTTTTGTAAATAGAACAAATTTTTATGATCATCCTTTTTTCTGAACACAGAATATTAATCATTTTAAATTAGCATATGTTTTTTCTTGTGTATTGATGCTGCAATGATCTATTTCTACACGGCCGCCCGGGCGTCCAGCAGGTGGACACACACCCCGACATGTGCACAGTAAGGGACGGAACCCAAAACCTCCTGCAAGAACTGAACTATAAAAAAGATAAGTTTGGATCTCATGAGATAAGAATAAAGGGTTTCGGCACTTTCGTACTCCCCATATGTTCAAGCTCAGATCAAAGGCTTGAAGATATTGATGTAACACATGACCTGGCGTTCGGACCTCCATTCTGGTCCTTCTGGTTTGGCTCGCTCCTGATTTGAGCTCTTTCCTTATTGGGGATAGACAGGTCAGCTTATTGGCTGTAATGTAGAACAGGAGAACATTCGCTTAAAAATCATCTCACATAACCACAAAATACCAACTGGGTCTGTAACCGATGAACTTTAAACACATTATGTGACCAAAAGTATGAAAACAACATGAATATTATAATGGACGCTCTGCAGCCGCCACTCTCTGAGATGCTTTCATGGCTGTACAGCTGAAAAAACACTGATGAGCTCATTTTAAACACGCCAGGTCAATTTAAAAGGAAAGCCCTTCCCCATACTGTTGTTGTGACAGTGGTTTTGTATTCTCTGGTTCTAACATTACAGAACCCGAAGCTACAATTTGAATAACGGTACGGAATACATATAGCATCAGTTCTATAGTTGTCTTTTGATCACCTCCAAAATGTTGAGGAAAGTCATGATGGAGATCAGAGCGTGTTCGAGATGAAAACCTGTTAATATGAGTGAGATGTTGACGTGTCTATATACTTCTGTTCTCTGATGTCCGGTTTTGTTGATGTTCCGTCGGTTCTCTCTGTACTGATGGAATTCTGTCTCTGTGGAGGACCTGGTGATGTGCCTGCGGTTCAGATGGACCGCCACGTCTCTCAGAACCTCACAAACAGACGGATATTTCAAGCGAAAGGACTGTGAAGCCAAGACCCCGATGACGGGTTCTTCAGAGCGTCTCATTAGAACCACTTCGGAGCAGATGGAGCAGCAGGTTGAGTTTCACAGTCAGCTGATGACTCGGGATTTTAATCTGTTTATTCAACACTCTACAGTGGATACGGTCACAAAGCAGCATGTTCAATCACAGGGTCTTACCATTAGACCGAATACATCCTGAGAGCGGCCCACTCTCCTGACCCGACCCGGGTTCTGCCGGACTCCTGACAGACGGACGTGTTTATGATCAGCCGTGTCAGCACCTCTGTGGAGGATGATGGATTATTTAAGCCTGACCTGTAAATAAGAATGTAAAGTGGTAATGATGAGAGATGAGCGCAGGGTTCCTCCACTGTTTCCGTTGGAGAACAGATCGTACGGATCAGCAGCTGTAATGAAACTATAATCAGCGCTGGAAGAGATTTCCAAATTTCATCAAAGAACAAAACAAATCAGAGCAATTACTCAACTGAAGTCACGTAACCGAACGTTCCCGAGACACACAATCACACTCTATTAGTGCGGACGGGTTTCTAATTATTAAAAAGCAGAATAGCAGAGTGAATGTGTGATTAATAAATGATCTGGGTGTTAAATGGTTTGGGGGGAGTGATACAGATGTGTGGGATAATTACACTGCGTCTGCTCGCTGCTCACGGTGAACTGTGATGACAAACGATGAGGAAAATATGGTGTGAAGGTCCACTCCTCATTGAGACGTCATGGCCCAGGCTTCCCGTTGGGGGAGTTAGAGAATTCAGAGAGACGGCTTTTAACAAATGATTCAAGAAAAGCTCCGCAGGGATTAAAACTAGATTTGAATCAGATCCATTTAACGGCGTCGGAAAACCGAGTGGGATCTCAGAGATCAAATCCGAACCCTCTCTCATTACATCATCAACACGGATTCCAGAGCCGCTTCTTCTGTGGAGATTATAAAGCCAAACAATTGTATTTAGCTGCTCGACATTATTAATGGAAGCCATTGAGAGCGATTTAAAATCACTGTTCAATCAAAACAATAATAGAGCGGGATTAGACTGTCCAAGCCTCAGCCTATAAGAGCAGGAATCCACACGGGCCGCTGATTTATTGACTTTAAAATCCAGTATGTGGCCTCAAGGAATACCGGCAGACTGTGTTTAACTCCTGGAACTGAACACGAAGCGTCGATTCAACAGCAGGTTATAAATTCTGCCCGAACCCTCTCCTCACTTCTGCACAGGTTCAGATTCTTTTCTTTTTTTCTTTTATTCTTTTTCTAGTAAAATACTTTAACAGTTTAAAGTATTTTTTTATTATTATCAGACATCATCGCCGGTTCCTCCACCACGCTGCTGGACGTCCTCTGTTTTTATCGGGGTTAAACAGATCAGCACATTTATAAGAACTGATTAACCTTTAATCTAACAAACCCTAATCTGAGCCGTCGAGGGGCCGTCGAGGGGCCGTCGAGCCACTTCATTACGCTGCGAGGAGGCTTTTATTTAAAGCGGATTACAAAGATCCCCAACGTAACGCTCAGGATCAGCCTCTGCACTGCGTCCGGAGCCCTGAGGGTTAACGGCCCTGTTTGAGGACCGGATTCAGGGATTGAACTTCCAACCTTCATATTAACAGTCCAACACCCTAACCACTGAGCAAGCATGATTTAGGTGCCACCACCGAACAGCCGTGCCAGGTCAGAGCTCACAGACTTAACAGAGGAGAAGGTCATGGCTACCGGCGGGGCACCCACAAGACGTGCCTGGACGGATCACCCACTTCAGCCCTCCTTCATTCTGTGGTCTCGCAGTGAACTCGGCTTTGTGGAAAAACTCTTTGGAAAAACTCTTAAATGAGAGTTATTGTTGGAGGAAAGAACCTGCCTCAAAAAAATGTATGCTATGGTAACTTCATAAACACATATTTGACAGATCTGGTCTCCACCACACAGAGCTCAGACTCCGTCTGATGGTGCAGTGACTCCAGACTGCTGTCTGTTTGAAAAAAACAAATCCCTGAGCATCGTGAGTCACGATGAGTGGACTCCATTCCTCCTGGCCCGATTGTATTTCCATCAGCTTTGTAGCGCCGATTTGGGTTTGTAGATGATATAGGTCACGCTGTGGTCTGTCCTGCTGACTCAGTAGGAAAGAAGGGAAATAAATCATGTAGCCCACATGGTGCAGCCTGCCCACCCAGCTGAGACCAGGGGCAGAGAGCAGCACTGCAGCTTTGGAATGAACGCTGGAGAGGACCATGCCAGAGACCTCGGCCTCAGAAAGGAAAAGACAAGTGCTGGAAGGGAAACTCTGACTGGGCTGCAGCTTGGCTGTCTGAGCCCAGATTTGGGTTTAAAAACCTGCGTTCATCCTCTAAATCCCACGTTTCGCTGCAGCCATCCAAATTTGGAGAATCAACTGCACCTTCGCGCGTCACTGAGATCCACCACCATGTGATTAGAGTCATATAAACAATAGAGACGTCCCGGTGCGCGCCATCATGGGCTGGAGACCATGATGCAGCGCTGCACGGGACAGAACACTCATTTATCAGAGACACAACTGGAGCCTATCCCGGCAGCCGTTCATTTTTAAAACCATACAAACACCCAGAACAGGTACTTTTACATATATTAGTTTAAATACAAATATGTTCTTAATTCAGAATGTCCTCTGCTATGATTTTTTTGTTTTTTTTTATTGGTTGCAATTTGCTCCAGACCTTGTTCAAATTTAAAAATCTTCCTAATTACAGGTCTTTACTGGAACACAGTCCTGTTGAAACAGAGGAGGAGGGTCTTCTTTTAAGAGGTTAAAGCGAATCATTAAAATGCATATTAATGCCGCAGGATTAACACAAGCGTTACTATAACTCAGCTGAGAGGAGGTTAAAGGCTGTCCACTGTTTTAAGGACAGGACTTCAGAGAGCCACAATCCTGTGAGAGAGACCGCTTTGTAGTGGCATGAATAATCTGGGACTCATTTTGGGATAAATGGTTGAATTATGACTAATTTGCACTTTTTACTGAGAGTTAAAACAGTTTCCAGTCTAAATGCATTCAGATGTTGGAAGATGTTTGACAGAATGAAAATATAAAAAGCCGAACTCTGAGCACTCACGCTCTCGAATGCACAGCATTCCTAATGTTAAACAGAATAGACAGTTACACCAGAGGGGAAACCTCAGAATGACGAAACATTAAGCTTTTAATGGTTTTAATACCAAATCAGTGAGAAACACGCCGCTCTGAAATAAAGTCGTTCAAGTTAAATGAAGCCGCAGAGAAATTTAGGTTGTAAATGTAGATCATACTGTCAGGAGAGTGGGGGGGGGGGACCAGGGGGGACAGGGGGCCCGTACGTGGGGGGGGTACGAGTTATTAATATGAAATCTAAAGTTAAAGCTCAGACGCAGAATGGTTACACAGAGCGTTAAAGCAGAATGATACGAGGGGACTGTGCTGAAGGAACGTTTGGAACTAAACACTTTCACTTTGCAGACTGCCGTCACGAGGCTTCATTCCTTAAAACTGCGTCGCTGACCACGATGGTGATACGCGAGGCCGCAGAGCTGCACTCATCCTCTGTGTGGTCAACGCTGTCGAGCTCGCTGGAAGCTCAGGGCTTTCATTATGTCATTTTTTTAGCCTTATCATCTCCAGATGTGTTGACAACAATATATACACATATATATAAATATATATATATATATATATATATATATATATTTAAAAAAAAAAAAAAAAAAAAAATATATATATATATATATATATATATATATATATATATATTTAAAACATTCCTGTTTTGTTGTGAAAGCGTTGCTTTTATAACATCGTGGCACCGTCTGGCTTTTATAACGCTGGGCTCCTGGGAACGAATCTTTAAAGTCTTTTTATTTTCTCTTTTTTTGTTTAAATGCATTTACACACGGGATCCATACTATATACAAACCCCATCCTAAAAGGTGCTGGGATAAGATCTAAAAATACAATAGAAGATTAAATATGTAATTATTTAATATGTACTTGAATCTTTAACGGATTCTTTTTGTTAAATGTAAAGACATTTAGAAGCTGCTGCTGGGTTTTAGAAGGTTAAGGCTCCAGCTTAGACAGTGATGATTTCAGGAGTTCCTAAAACCACTGGGTGCAAAGACGGACGAGACGTCTAAATCCTACCGCGCCACCGTCTCAGACACAACACCTATTTTGAGCCATTTCATTTTGGTCTGCATCTGAAGCTGAAAGCAACAACACTGATCACAAGGTTCAAATTCCCAACAGTTTGAGAATCGCTCTCCTCCCACTGCGACACCACAGCTCGTCTGTTCCTCATTAGAGAACACGAAGAACAACAAATTAATGTGCAAAAATATACAAATGCCATCGATTTCACATCCATTTCATCTGGTTATGAATATAAATGATACCTGTGCTCCATCCAGAACTCGTCCTCACCGGTCCCTCATATTCTTACTGTTGAAACATCCTGCAGAAGGTAGATTCTCCATAAAGTCCATAAATTTATTTATTTAAAAATATAAACGGGGTATTTTGATGTATGAGGGCAGAGGGAGGCATGTTATCACACAGCACACAGTAACAGCACCCCCACCCCGTGGTCATGGAACAGCAGGGTCACGTTTGGATTTCAGTGTTCCTTTATAAAGTCTCAATGTGGTGGAACTGACGCACAAAGTTCTCAACGATGCTTCAGCTTCAATTATTATTTACATTCCTGTAAAACTAGATTCATGGTGTTTATTCGAATCGTCTCTCAGAACCTCGTTCTTGTTTTCTCGATGTGTTTCTGTGGGATGGAAAATAAGCATCCATCAGCGCAGAGCGGAACATCTGGGAGAACCGGGCCTGACTGAGAGGAACTTCAGCTGAGAGCAGAGAGCCGGGCCGAGTAAATCACAGCTCACGGTGGACAGACGCAAAGCCCATCGCATTAATCACAAAGCCTCAGCATGACAAGCTACCCAGAGAAAACAGGAAATAAATAATGTTTAAATTAAAAGCTCCGAGTCCGATCAGGGAACGGATTAGACAGAAACTGAAGGACTGAACACACTGCTGGTTGTAAAATGTGACCAGCAGAGAAGCGAGACGTTTATTACACAGAGAGTTCAAACCCTCAGCCTTCTGATCAACAGCTCCATAAAGCTCGGGAGTCGTGTGTGAGTTCTGGAGATGGTACCGCTCGGATCGGACCTCTTCATTCACTGAGGATAAGTCTGATTCTACTGCCCGAGGTAACAGTGACCTCTATGAAGTGGAGCAAAGCAGTTGCAGATCTGTTTGTTCACAGCTGCACTGGAACCAAAAAGGTGATAACCACGTCTTGAAGCTCTCTGGATCTCACGTAGCTTCAGTCAGTTCTGATTTCTTATCTTTATGAAGCTCATTATTGGGTCTGATCACAGTCTGCCAGTCACAATCTGATCCAAAGAACCTATTCTTACAAACAAATGTGGAGACAGAAGTGAGAACCTGAGTCTGCAGGAGAACCAGGAAAGTTCAACACGTGGTGTAAAACAACCAGAGTGGATACGAATGAAGCTCAGAACACAGCTCTCTCTCTCTCTCACACACACACACACCTTTATATCTTTAAAAAATGTACAGTCCTGTGCGTACAGTATGAGGTCGGATTATAAAAGCCGTTCAGTGAATTGCAGACCACAATCAGACTTTTATTTGGAATCCCGTCTATGAAACACTTCATAACTGTTCACACGAGGTTCCACAAACTCAGATTCAATGATCATCATGAGGCCGTGTCAGTAAAGGAAGCATTGTCTGTGAACAGGAACCATACTGTCTTTAAGTGGAAATCATTTTTATAGCCCTCTCTCAGCTGGTCCTGCTGGGTGATGGACTCTGTGGTATAAATTAAGCCTGTCATGCAGGACACTGGCTCAAAATCCAAAAAGCTCATGTCTCTAAAACCAAAAGCACAACCACATTCAATTTTAATGAATAAAATTCTATTTAATTCAGCTGTTTGGTTCTCAGAACTGAGTCAGAGTCTTGAGACTCAAAGACATGAAAAGACAACAATGCAGCCATTCAGGTACAGAATACATAGAATCTGAAGATCACATCAGCAGGAGGGCTTCATGAGCTCCATCATGCCATGAACAGATGAGGCTTTCACGGTAATGACCCAGAATCCATCACAGATATTACACTGCTTATTGCTCTGCTTATTCTAATCTAATATTTTCTCCCCAAAAGACAGCTCATTAGCATAAAATTAAATCTTTGTAGTGCTTATGATGAACATTATGATGAACCGTCAGCACCATGGTCATCATAATCCAAAATATAATACAGAAAAAACCATAAAGACGCTTCTCTGGTTTCCTCTGGCTTTTAAACACACTAAACACCAAACGTAACGAAGATGGCATTAAAACCCCAAACTCTGCACAAGACAGTCTTTAGTGCAGCTCATCAAACACTGCATCTGTTCAAAGATACATGTTCTTAAATCCACATCCCGTCTCGCTGCTAAATGATGCAAACAGATGGAAATGGACGAGAAATGTCCCGCATCGTTTCATCTTCTTTAATGCACAGAGAAAATGTTAGGCTTTAGCTTAAATGATATATACAGCAATCACGGTCTGAGTAAACTTCCTTCATGAATGTCAAACACTGTGTGAGACGCAGTGCGTTTCAGCGAGTCAGCAGGATTTCCTAAATACCCTTCACCTCAGCCGTCAACATCTGGATTTATAACACTGACAGATTCTGGGCATCAGGAACCGTAAAGAGCGTCCACATCAAAACAACATTAAGGAGTTAACGGTGAAGGGAACACTTATTTACATTGATCAGAAACCTCACATTAAATTAAAAATAAAAACTTCATCTAATCTGCCTCTCTAATTGTGTCTTTGGTCCTAAAGTTATTATTCTATTGATACTAATCGTAATAATTATTATAATGATGCTGAAATATTTATTTAAAGAAATAAACCAAGTACATAATAATAATAATAATAATAATAATAATAATAATAATAATAAATACACAATTAAAGACATACTACTACTACAGAGTATTAATACTAATGAAGGTTGTTCTGGAGGTCAATCTGCTGTAAGATGATCAACGAGGTAACGGGTTTAAGTCGAGTTTTTCATGTTCTTCACATTGTATATGAGATCTTGATTATCTTTTCAGTTTAAAACCCAATCGGATTGAGGAACTCTGAATGTGTGTGTGTGTGTAAATGTGTTGGTCTGATTGAGCTCTGATGGACTGGAGACAAGCGGGCACCGGGATAGGAAGAAATCTAATTAAGTATTTAGAAAATCAATGGAGGAAAATGTTAAATAACATTATGATTATTATTTCAGGCATCATCATCATCATCATCATCATCATCATCATCTTCATCATGTTAAAGTGGAATGTTAAGGTTCTATCTTTAACATCGGTCCATATGTTCTGCGTTACCTTGGCGCCTGAAGCCATAAGACGAGTGTGCAGAAGATGGGAGGCTCCTGCGGGCCGGCGCTGCCGTCTGAATCGCATGTCTGCTCTGATACACATGGTTGGCAGCAGACGCTGTTGTGGCTTAAAGGTTCAAACAGCTCGCAGACTTTTTTCAGAGCTGTAGACGATGTTAATTCGTCAAATAGCAGCTTCTCTGGGGAACGGGATCTAAACGGCGGGACACGCTGGGTCCATGACGACGGCGCTGAGGGGACGCTCCGGCGCGATAAACCCGACACGTGGCATGGGATTTCCACACGGCCTTCTGTTTAACTTCATTAAACTATTCCACGTTAGGAAGAACCCGACTGACCCACACAGAACCCTGACCTCAAGCTCATGGGATGAATTGGAACTGAGATTGTGAGCCACGTCATTTTAATTCTTCTGTATTAAAGAGTGAAAAGTCAAGGAGAACTGTTAAGTGGACCAGAGCTGTGATGTCATAAAAGCTCCTGAAGATGTAATAAGTATGTGTTTTACACACACACACACACACACACACACACACACACACACACACACACAGTGATGTAAAATTAATTATAATTGATCCTGATCAGATCTCTATTGAGTCCCATCTCTGTTGGTACAGGTCAATCCCCCCCCCCCCAGCGTGCCGTGTGCAGCGTGCCGTGTGCAGCGTGCCGTGTGCAGCGTGCCGTGTGCAGTGTGCAGCGTCAGTGTTAACTGATTGCGATGCGGTGGCATGTGTGATGTGGAGCGGCGTTTTCGGGCTCGTTGCGAGGCGACGTGTTCTGGGGTTTGAGGAGGACCCTGAACGCAGTGTAACTTCCTCGTTTCTTCTCCCACTTTGACGCCGGCAGCTGGCGTCGATTAAACGTGTCTCAGGCTTTCAGCTGGACCTGTTTTCATGGTGATCTTACGATCTGGGGTTCAGAACCCGACATAAAACAACGAAATTCCTGAAAAACGCCGTTTCCCGGCGAGTAACGCGGGTTTTGATCCGAGGAACTTTGACGTGGTGGATGTTTTTTATTACAAATAATTAAATAAATAAAATTATTCCTTGTAGGAAAAATTTCAAGAACAAAGAATAATTGGTTCTGCGTGTGATGCATTGTGGGTTTGAGAGAAGAACGTTTTATAAGTTGGATTCTTATCCTCGCTGTAAAAAGCCACTCGCACAAAAAAAGCTCCTTCCTTCGTCTCTCTTTGTGAAACGTGTCCGTTACGTCCTGGCTTTTGGTCCCCGCACTCTGTGGAACTCCGGTGGGCTTTCGGCTTCGTTCTGGGACGATCCAGTGAGGAACCACCGAACAAAGGCCCTCTCACAACAGGTTTCCCATTTCCTCCAGACAACCTCCACATCAAAGAGCGCCATTAAGAGTCTCATGAAAGTTAAGATTCATGTGGCGCGGGTGCACACACTTCCTGCAGGATGGTTCTGCACCGGTACCCTGGGAATTCGGCTCCACAAATAGCTCCCACGCGTTCCTTCTCTGGGAACGAATAGGTCTTACCGGCCGAGTCATTAGGATGAATAACGAGGTCGATATGATGCCGTGAGTTTGCTTCACCTACGTTCATCCAGCCGTGGAGTTCCAGACCCGAACCTGCTGCTTTATGTCTGCAGAGGCTGCAACGCACGGCGCGTTCTTCCATCTCACAAGACCTCAGACATTCCACATTCAACAGAAAGCTGCATTCATCTGTAAATCTCAGGAAGTCGCTCGCACTGCGAATCCGTTTGGACTGAAGAGCTGATCAAGTCGTTTCAGAATCAGATTTTAAACACGACGTCCAGAAAAAGAAATGAAAAAGATCAATCCCTAATTATTCATTTACGCCAAACCTGAGCCTCCTGCTTCCACCTTCATCAGAAGCACAGAACCCACAGACAGAACTCTCCTGTTATGGTTCAGGTTTTGCTTTTTTGCACCTGGGGCTTTTTAATTAAACTTTAAAATGATATAGATTATTCTCTCCTCTGTGCCAGCAGAGCAGAAATGTTCTTCATGCAGACTGTTATCACAGCTGGTCCTTATTTCCTCCCTGCAGACCTGCCAGCGCTGCGTTGCTTCATAAGCGCTGCTACTGCATTAACCAACAAGCTAATGTTTTCCACGGAGCCGGCGCTCGGTTCCGCAGGTTACACTGTAATCCAAACACCCTGCGAACGGGGCTGGAAAGAAGCTGCGGCTTGCGGAGCATCTCTGAGCGTCTCACAGAGGTTGCCAGTGCCGGAGGAGCAAGATATTAAAGACAAATTCACAGTCACTTAAATGTGCTCACACAGCGAGAGGTGAATATTAAAGTCCTCCAACATCGGCCCGCTGCTTTATGAGCATTTGGTTTCAATCTGCTGCAGAGCGCCGCTCAGGAACCTCAGACTCGCCGAGTCCTCATTACCCCTCGTCTTGCGGCTCGCGCCGCGCGGATGCTCCATGATAAACGGCCTCTGACCAGAGAGCCGCTCTGAGACGCCTCGCCACCCCGGCGAGGGACCCGGCGACCCCGCGGCGGGCCGCGTTTGACCCACGGTGCACCCGGCTCCGTTTCAATCCAGGTTCCTGGAGAGCTGCTGAGGTCTCCACGTGGCCGGTTCTGTGAGGGACAGATGGCGATAATTCACAGAACATCTGTGTGTGTCTGTAGAACACGTCTCCTGGGGTCCCGCACAAGGTGGCGCTGTCTGGGGCAGCCTCGTTAAGCTTCGCTCCACTCACTGGAAGTTGTTGCTACACTAATTACTAATTTTAATGAGATGGAGACGTGTGAGGCCGCGCCCCATTTTCCATCCCTCGGGTCGATCTGGGTTCTCACCAGCTTCAAATTATAACGTCTTAAACCCAGAGCTCCAAAACCTTATTTAGGATTTAATCACATTCAGAGCTCGAGAACGCAACAGGCATGAAGACAACCAGGGTTCGAGGTGAGCAGCTGGAGAGTTCCAACATCCCATTAAAAACTTCTCATGTTTAAATAAGATGGAGGAGGACACATTAAACTTCACTGAGGGCTGAACAAAGCTGGATTAATAATGTCTGCTGTCCTTACGTGAGGACCAGACCTCCCCGTGCTGACCTGCCCCGTGCTGCAGATCAGACCTCCTCACCAGCCTGAAGCAGTGCCTTCAACAGTCTCACAGAACAGCAGAACATCATGATCTGTTCAGGCTCGTCCTTCAGGGGGCAGTTAACGTCTGAACACCATGTGATATATGTGATGTTGGTGGAGGGGGTTCAGGTCGTGAACAGAAGGTCCATAAAGATAAAAGACGGACCTGATTCATGACGTGAGCCGCTGCTGCTGCAGTTAGACCTGGAGACCAGCAGAGCTGAGGTTCTAAAGTGCCTGCTGATGGACACAAACATGAGAATGTGTGTAATAAGTTCTGTGGCTCACTCCGCATTCCTGCATCTCCATCCATCACGTCCGTTCAGTGATGTCATCGGGATCTTTGATCAGCAGAGCGTCGGGGTGCAGGAGATGAACGGAGTACAGAACACAGAACGTTTAACCAGCCTGTAAACCTGGGGTTGGACCTGATCACCATGAGCTCCTCGAACACCAAGCTCAAGTTCACGCTGACGGTCTCGGTTTTACAGACAGAGTGAGGAGTGAGGGGTGCAGACATGGAGCGAGAACCGACACCACACGCTTTGTGAGCTTTGGTTTGAGGACAGAACATTTGAGGACGTGGTCCTGTGAAACCCTGTGAGGTGTTTCATTTCTGCAGATAAAAAAACAGCTTCTTTAATTTCTCCATCAATGAATCTAAATCAGGAACGTATGAATGATCTGACACTCAGGGTTCCAGACGTTCCACTGCGGGCAGAACGCCCCAGGGTTCCAGAGGACCTCTGGGAACCTGCACAGTCAGGCAAAGCAAAGCGGGTCTGCAGGGTGACCAGCGGGGTCTCAGGGAGTTGAGAGGCTTTTAAACTCTCATCACTCATTTCTCCCGTCGATCTGGAGTCTTTCACAAACGAGCAGTCTCGGTGTTCCATGCGCTTTAAACTAACAGGCCGCAGCATCGCGGCCTTCATCAGAGCTCACGCTCACCGACGCTCTCCAGAAGCAACAGGACGTTCCTCTAACGATCCCAGACTCATCAATCCTACGCCGCCGCTCGCATCAAACCTGCATGCAAGAGTTCACCTGCTGTTGCGTTTGGCAGCGAGATCCATGAATACGGATCATTTTCAGCATAAACACGGCTTGTTGTGTTTGGACTTCAAATCACGTTAAACACCAAACACGTCCTGAATTCTAATGAGTTTACATTCAATACTATAATCATCAGAGCATCACGGCTGCGGCAGCTGCTTTTACACTTAGAGGGAAGTCAGAATTGGGATTAAACCACATCCTGCACACGTATGACATCACAGCACTCTGCAGACACTTTAAAGAGAGTGCGCAGGGTTAAAGCCAACCTCAGCGCTGACCTCAGCACCACCATGCCACCATAAAACCAGTAAAGTGACAAAACAGAAAGCTGCAGCACGGCTTAGTACTTACAGATATTTATATATACATTTATTAAATTAAGCCCTGAACTGAAGATTTCTCTTTTTTTTAATAAAACTGATGACAATATTTAAAAGATTGTTGAGGAGCTTATCCCGCAGGTTCAGGAACGTTCTCTAGCTGTTCTTGGGTGGCCTAAGCGTAAAATATCGGTGTTCTTTAAATGCACGTTAGTCCAAAATAAATGATGTGAGTGTATTTAGTTTTCCATAACTGTGTGTCTAACAGACCCCTGTGAACCCGGACCGTATGAAGCATTACGGTTCTTTAATCCCGCCCACCTCGCCGTGACTGATGATGTGCAGGACGTTCAGATGCTCAGAGCCTTCATGGGAAACGCCATAATGATCTTCAACAGAAATCCAAATAAACCAAATATTAAGTTTATAAAAATAACTAATAATTATATATTCATTTAGTTCCATCGTATGATTCGGTACAGCGAGTGCTACATGGTTCTTGTGATCTAACGCTCTCGGTACGGTTCTTCCAAACATGCATGTAGTTCCTCTTAATGTGGTTCTTGTTCTACATGGTGTAGAACTGAAGGTAAACATGTGAAACCCAAACAGCAGGTCCTCCGTGTGAACGATCAAATCAAAACATTTAAATGATTCATTTGAGTCGTGGTTCTTTAGTTTACAGAATGTTCATCTGAATACTCTGATGTGCTCTGTCCTACCCCGGGACCTGAGGAACCATACTGAGGCACTAATTCTGATTTGGTATTTAACATTTGGTTTGGATTTGACGTAAAGAGGAAACCTATTAGAGCCGTTATCCAGTTATTTTTTAATAATCCTGAGCCTTTCGAGAGCCTCGCCGTCATGTGGTGCACGTTAGATCTGCCTGTTCTGCTGCAGCCGGCGCTCTGTGATGAATGATTCTCTACACGTCTGACATAACTCTCAGTTTTCAGTATTATAGAAAAACACGGTGTTTCTCTGCCACTCGAGACGTTTAAAATAATAACAGCGTTTAATATTTAAGAGTCTGGCTGTTGTCTGCGTACAGCTGCGCAGACGAGATGATGAAAACAGGTCCCTCAAAAATCATCCGCAGTTCCCATCGAATCCACAGAGTGATGAGTCAGGCTGCACGCATCGGAACAGCGATGCTCACCATTAAAGATACAGAACGTTCTGAGGAAACAATCAGCATTCCCATGCATGTTAATCAGGCCAACTGTTAGTCATTCATAATATATTAATGATCTCTCTCTTTCTCTCTCTCTCTCACACACACACACACACACACACACACACACACACACACAGTCACCAATCCATTGCAGAGTGAACAAACTAATAAACACATTCAGATCTTCAGCTCATTCATCAGAGCAGGTTTGAAATGTGAAAGCAGAACAAAGGAAGAACATGCTAAAGTTTACAGAGAATGGACCCACGAGGGGCCGGCTGAACGGGAAGAATGCTGCCCACCGTGCCACCGGCCCCCAGAGGAGAACCACTCCACGGCAGGTCTGCTGCTTTTTAAAGACCTTTCATCAGCAGCTGCTCGCTTCCAACACTGAGCTTTGATTAGGTTCTCACACAAAGCTTTAAACACAAAGCTCGTCTCTGTTCCACCCAGCTCGCTTCAACACCAGCTCGCTCCAACACCAGCTCGCT
>JAFMOD010000840.1:1032504-1042504 GCA_019802435.1 Corydoras maculifer | reverse complement strand
CCCGAAACGTTCTCCCCTGGATGGGCATGGGGAACCCCACCGCGACCCTAATAGAGGATAAAGCGGAAGATAATGAATGAATAAATGTCCATGTATTGTGCACTCTGAGACACAGCTAACTTATTGCTTCTCCTTGTAAATGTAAAATCTATTGCAGTATCTTATTTGTTTCTGCATAGTTTATGTAAGGCATCCTCTAATCTTTCATCAGTGCTCACAGGATGCTGGTGACTGGAAGTTTGTGATTGGTGGATTATTCTCAGTTCAGCTGTGATACAGTGTGTGCTGCATTATGAAATCCATATAAATATATAATTACAAGTGTGCACACACAAACACACACATGAGCATGGGCGCATACACACAACCACACATACACACAAGCATGGGCGCACACACACATACAGTACTATTGTTCAAGTTCAAAGATCTTTACTTCTTATCTGTCACCATCTTAAAAAGGGAAGCATTTAAACAGTGTAAATGCTGTATTATTATTATTCCTTTGATCTTAGCACCCAGAAACTGCTAAAGCCACACAATCACTCTTAACTCCATATTAGATCCTTTAGTTGGGGGTTTCAAAAGCCCTGACACTGAGCCTTCTTTGAATTTTTTGCTAGTTGTGGCAGTTTTTATCTCCACCAGGATTAGAAGTGTGCACAGGGCAAAGGGAGAAGGAAGTAAGAGTTAGAAAAAGAAAGAAATAAAATGGATGAATGAAGGGTCTGCTAGGCCAAGAAGGGCAAATACCTCTTCTTTTCTTACACGCCAGTGTTTTCCTTTTCCTCATCACTATCCTTCCCCTGCTTTCAGGAAAACACTGTGGGTTTGTGGATGAGATAAGCACGAAAGCCGTCACTAATCATGCGCGCCCTAAATTCGTCCATGCCCAAGAGGATTACAGCCAGTAGCTCAGCCTGCAGCTTCCATCAGTACTAACTCAGCAGGAAAACCCAGCCTTCTGAAGTAATGCACATCACCTGTGTGAAAGTGCACACTAATGTCAGAAAGGATTTACAAAGCAAAGAGCATACAACGAATAAAGGGCTGAATGCATTTTGTTAAAACAACAACGAATCAGAATTAAATATATGGCGTATTATTTTATACACTTTTGTATCCAGTAAGAAGTTTTTCATTTTGTTTTAATCTTTTTTAAAAAAAAGTTCAGTCATCATGACATGACATATTCTTGGAGTTTTTTGCATAATGTCTTTCCATCCTGATGACTTTCTATTTAACCCTGGAGGAGATGGAGATTGCAGAAGTGTCTGTTTGTGTCTTGTGGGGATTTGTGGATGTTTTGAATCATTATCCTGTTGTAAAAGTCATCCTCCTCAGTGTGACCAATTTAACAGATGGTCTCACATATGCTTTTAGATTTCGCTGGTATTTAGAGGAATTCTTTACCTGTGCAATATAGCCAATTCCATGGATGGCAACACATGATTACATGGGCCTAAATATTAAGCAGGCTTCGTATAATTTTAGGTGCAAGCAGCCTCAGCTTATTCATATTTTATGGTGAGATATTGATTAGTATATTGGCTAATCATTGTAACAGAAAAAAGAATGGAAAGGAAATCCTCTTTAAATCAGTGATATATAAAGCTTAATATTTAGATTAATATAAATAAATTTTGCTTAATATAAAGATTTACAATTCAGTCTATGTATGACCCAATTCATACCGAAATAGACATGAAATTAAAAATGTAAGCTGCATAACCCATAAGCTTTAAGAAATACATGATCTCGAGGCAGTGGAAGGCTTGTGGTTAAAGAACCAGCTTTGTGACCTCCCGGTCCTAGCGAGTATTCTGCATGCATCCATGGGCAAGGCACCTAACCCCAATTGCTCTCCGGGCACCATAAACAGGGCTGCCCACTGCTCCGGGCACATGTGCTTACTTCACCAGTGTGTGTGCATGTGTGTACTGGATGCACAAATGGGTTAAATGTGGAACAAATTCCTCTGTGTGCAAGCACAGTAAATGAAATAGATCACTTTAGAACATACTGCAATGGTCATATATTATTAAGGTGTATAAAGGGCATTAATATTATGAAATTCCAATTCAGCAAGATGTCATGTGGAACATTTATTTCCATGAGGTAATTTTGCAGATGCTGTTATCCAAAGCATCTTGGGGTCAGAGTCATGTACGATACAACACCTTAAATCAATGAGGGTTAGGAGCCTTGCTCAAAGGATACACTAGTAACTTCAAGATTTAAACCCACAACCATCAGATTTACAGCCCCCCACACACAAACGACTCAGCTACCACACCCTAGCAATATTTGTAAGAATATTATATATATTTCATATCAGATTAAGAACACAGTCACTGGACTATTCTTTCATTCATTAATTCATTCATTCCAAAGTTACATATCCCAAATAGATCCTATCCCATATGTGACAAGAAGAGACCCTGGACACCAGTTCATCACAGGGCAGACTTATTGACAAAACATACATACACTCGTACTGGGCTGTTTCCTGGTTTGAATTCACCTGAGGAAGATAACAAGAGCTCCCAAAGCAACCTATTTAATCAGAACATGCATACATCAAGTACTCTGTCCACCCCCAACAAATCATCCAACTTCAAAAAATAAATCACCTGACTCACACAAGACAATTTCAGAGCTACAAACTCCAGCTGTATAAAGATTTATATTTACAACCAGCTGTTTGTGTAATACCTTTACAACCTCCAGCTGCAGTCTATAGGGATGGGTGTGAAATGGGTCATATTGAGAGTAAATCTCAGTGGAACATCAGAATTTCAGAATTGGCCTAAAAAGATTTAAACTGACCCAGTTTTTGCTCTTTAATCTTGGTAACCGCATTCCAGAGCCAGTTCTCAGAGGGCACATCAGTAAACAATTTTGCATAATCAAACCATGAGGAACATCACATAAGCAATCAACAAGTTAATTACAGATATGAGTGCAGGTCAAACAGGCTAGGACAATAATCTAACGGTGAATTAAATTAGTGGTGTCCTGAACGATAAATTAGAGGATCATGATTTCAGGTGGCGGCACGGTGGCTTAGTGGTTAGCACGTTCGCCTCTCAGCGCTAGGGATTCCCGGTTCGAATCCCCATCTGGGTGGAGTTTCCATGTTCTCCCCGTGTCTGCGTGGGTTTCCTCCGGGTTTTCCGGTTTCCTCCCACAGTCCAAAAACATGGATCAAGTTAATTGAATTCTCAAAATTGCCCCGTTTAGAGAGTGTCTGTGTGAGTGAATGTGTGCCCAGCGATGGATTGGCGCCCTGTCCTGGGTCTATCTGCCCTGCGCCCGAGACGTTCTCCCCTGGATGGGCATGGGGAACCCCACCGTGACCCTAATAGAGGATAAAGCGGGAGATAATGAATGAATGAATGAATGATTTCAGGTTCATGTTGGCATCAGCTGCTACTTTTGGACCCTTAAGCAAGACAGCTCAACACACAGCCATTTAAACGGAATGTTCTTTAAAACGCTCTTGATTAAACTATTTAAAAATAGCTCATGCACATATGTTAAATGTACACGGCCTGGTAGGGATGAGACAGTTATAGAATTTGACAGTACGATAATATTTTAAGAAATAATTACAATTCTAGGGCGGCATGGTGGCTTAGTGGTTAGCACGTTCTCCTCTTAGCTCTAGGGATTCCTGGTTCGAATCCCCATCTGGGTGGAGTTTCCATGTTCTCCCAGTGTCCGCGCGGGTTTCCTCCGGGTTCTCCGGTTTCCTCCCACGGTCGAAAAACATGGATCAAGTCAATTGAGTTCTCCAAATTGCCCCATGTAGAGTGTGTCTGTGCGAGTGAGTGTGTGCCCAGCGATAGATTTGCGCCCTGTCCTGGGTGTATCTGCCCAGTGCACGAGACGTTCTCCCCTGGATGGGCATGGGGAACCCCCCCCCCCCGCGACCCTAATAGAGGATAAAGCGGAAGATAATGAATGAATGAATGAATTACAATTCTAAAGTTACTATGATTAATATGCAATAATCCAAAAAAGACAACACAAGGTTTTGCAGAATATTAACACAAAATGTTAAATAGTTTTGTGAAAATAATAAAATTTAATAAAATAAAAGTACAAGTAATAAAATGAAACAAAATACTTGTCCTTTGAATAGTGTAACTTCTATTTTTGTTAAGTTGCACCACTTGTCGTCATGATGCTGAGTCACACTTATTATAAATAAATTGTTACATTTTAAATCATGATATAATAATAAATAAATTATTCGTCTTATCCCAACTGCCTGGACATAGGTCACGCATCATTTAATAATTAGACTATTTTAGTTTTGATTACGGCACGCATTCTATGTGGCATGATTTCCACAAAGTTCTACAATGTCATAACATTCATTTTTATAATATCTCATGCTCCCTAAAGAACTCTTTCACAATTTGAGCATAATGAATCGTGGCATGGTCAACTTGGTATATGCCTGTGACATCAAGGGGCAAAAAAGACCGCAACAAATACAAAAATCAGAGTTAAATCCAGGTAGTGACCTTTTTGCCCATGCAGTATTTGTTAAGGTCCTCTGTGCACCCAAAACCTTGCTAAATAATCAAAGACCATATTGTTGTTCACATCAACTGGAAAGCCTTAAAAAAAATCATGCAAAGTAGTCCATTCAATTCACACCCACTGGACATCACTCCACTGTCACATGACCATTCAGCTATCCACTTCAGTATTCATGAGCTCTTAGATGCATATGATTGACTAGTGTCACTGTGATTTATAGAGGAAAGAACATGCAGCCCTGCTATCTCTCAAAGCCTCACTCCAAATGAGGCCAACACTTTTTCTGTCGAGCCATAAAACTCGGATAGGAATTACTAACTGTAACAAAATCATGCAGGGACCCCAACACAAGTCTCAAACAAATGACTTAACATAAAGCTTTAATGCATGTCAGCTTCTGCTTTATTATCCTTAAAATGAGGTTTTAGGTCAAAGCATTAGGAAGAAATCAATTAACCTTTACAGCAGTAAAGCCAATAAACCGCCATCAGCAGGCATTCACTGATCAGCTCTGTAATGTAGTTCACAAAACAGACATGACGGCTCCTACAGTGTTTTGATAAAAGTGCCTAAAACTAGTGCAGAAGTGCTACACTTATGTAACTTGACAGCTTTGAGCATGAAATGTTTCTTCTACTGCTTCTCAAAAAAAGCTGTGCAAGATTAAACAAGAAAAATCACTTTGCATATAGTTTTTGATGTTTTTCCACTCGGTACAGTTCGGAACAAGCAACCAACATGTTTTATTTAAATTAGTGACACCAGTCAAATTAAATGTGTGTTACAAAGACCTTAAATGGATGAGAACACAAAACCCGACTCATTTAAAATATTTTTAAAGCTTTATGTGAATCATAAAATGCCCAAAAGATTAAAAAAAAAACACTGTCAATGCCTGCCTGTGTGTTTTGCTATAATTAAACACCACATTTTAAATAATCTGGAACACGGTCAGCTTTATCAAGCCATAATATAATCAAGCTCACTTTGATTATAACTTTTAACTTATAAGACCATTTTAGTTCATATCTGTTAGTGCCATAATTGTACAGTTTTCTTATTTTTAAAATGTTAAAATTTCATTTGCACAGTTTAAATACATTCAATTTTATTTTATTTTTATCTTTATTCTATTTTTCTTTCTTAAACAAATTTTAACTATGTGGAGAGTCAGGAAAGAATTTCACTGCTGGCTGTACCATGTATATCTACGTATGTGACAAACCTGATTCTGATTCTAATAGGAAGACAATTAAAATTGAGTTCCTTGAAGTCTATTAACTATAACAGCAGTGACACCAGGCATCTTAACAAGAGGCTACTAAACTACTATATTAAGCTTTAGAACAGATATTGTACCTAGACATAGGGCCACTTTTAGTGGGTGTGTACATGGTGTGCATTTGCATGCGTGTCTTTGTGTGTGTACCACATGTACTAAGTAATGTCTCTGGACACAATGCGATCTTTACTGTTATGACTTAAAGATTCATTAGTAGGGGCATATGGCATTACTGCTTCCAGTAAAGACATATTAGCAACACTAACACATGTATGAGGTCATCAAGGGATAAAATCATACGAAGTGCATGCTGTCCACTCAATCTGTTCATTAATAAATTATTAATCCACTGTGAAAGACTCGATGACGTAAGATAAGAGAGGGTGGATTCACGCATGCATGCACTCACGCACTATGGTAATGAATACTGAATGCTGATATTGTAAGCATACTGACTCCATCACTCTGTCCCTTTGACCACCATTAAATTCTTTCCTTCTCCTTCAACTTCTCATCTACAAATGCTAATTATTTTAAGAGACACTGACAGCTCTAATCACTAAGAAACTGTCTTTCTTTCATTCTCATTTTATACTTTAGAGTAATGATTAGGGTGACTTTAAACTGAGCTGGCATAATGACACCACAAAGGATGGAAAGCAATATAAACATCAGATGCAATTGTTATTGTACTGCTGATCCAGTGTGTCACAATCAGAATTAAAATCAGCAAAGCTGAACCTCTTGTGAATGAATCTGGCTGAACTGACTGGTGGTGTTTGTAAAACTAGTGTTAACACAATGCATAAATCTTATTAAGTTCTCTGAATTACATCTTATTGATGTTATGCAAGGTCAACCTCTGTAGCCGGAGGAAACAACTTCTGCTTCTTGAAGAAAACCCACACAGGCATTGAGAAGACAAGGAGACTTCAGTTCTTTGTCCATCCCACACAAGAACCAAACCCAGAACGTACTTCCCGAAAGGCAAAAGAGCTACAATTTCACGTAAATGCTCTGGTGGAGCATCCAAGAAAAGCTAATTTTTACGATTTCCAATAAATAAATAAAAAAATAAAAAACAGGGATAGATTGTGAAATGTCACAACACACACATGTGATTTGTAAATTCCCTTGCACATTCATTTCATTGACAGAAGTTCATACGATTTTAATTATTTTTATTATAAAACATTGTATTATATTGGGTGGATATGACGTCTTTAAAGTGAATAAAAGTTGGGAGAAAGGCATGTTTTAATTTGAATTTTTTTATTATTTACAACTGTTATCAGTAGAAAAACAGAACGCTCATTTGCAAGTGGAGTTTTTGCCAATTATTGCTTGATAAAAGACTCCTGCAGCTCAATAGTCCATGACTGCCATTGTCTGCTTCTCCTCATAAGGCACCATATATTTTTAATAATACAGATCTGGACTGTAGACAAGCCAATCAGGCACTCGATGTAGCACATGTGGTATGAGACTGGAAATTGTCCCGCTGCGGGACCGTAGACATACTGAGTAATAATCTGACCTTGATGGCAGCATTCGACTTTATAAAGTCTCAACATAAGCCTCCATCAGTACTGCCTTTCCATATTTAAAATGAACCCATATCATTGCCACTAATACCTCATACCCTGACAGATGTTACCTTTTGCATCTCCTCGATGATGACAGCTGAATATTTCTATTCGTCTTGTGCAGGGTAAATTTTTTGAAAAACAAAATGAAACATGAATTCACTAGAACACATCAAGTTCGTATCAGCCCAAAAACTCAATGCACAATATTAATATATGGGTTTTCTCCTTGAATGATAAAGTTTCATGTTGCATTTTTTTGATGGAGCATTGCATCATGTTGAGCAGAACGCCTCCAAAGTGTAAGAGCATTTGTCAAGCTGAAACATGACTTATCTAAACCGTCACTGCCACTCAAAGTACTTCAAACCTATACTCTACTAATGTAACCCAACTTGTTCTTATTCATATTTTAAAAGAAAATGTATATTATGTACATTTCAAGCATCTGCATATATTAGGTACACATATAATTGCATTATAATAACTATTATTAGTATAATTATAATAATAGTAGCAATCTTAGCCGTACATAAGGCTTCAAGCTACCTTTCCAGAAACCACCTTTACATACGAGTTTCTCATTTTAAAATATGCAACATTAATTATTCACATAATTTAATGCTAAATCACTGACTTCAGCCTGGGTCTGGCAAATTATGTGAACACAATGATAGAGGAGTTTTAATTGACTATATATTATATAGTAACCTTATTTCCACCACCAATTTAGAATTAGGGGTAATAAGGAAAAAAAAATTTTTTAAATATCCTCACACGTCATGTGAAGGTTTTTTTTTTGTTTGTTTGTTCTAACAATGCACCCCAAGAGTGATCATACCCAAAGATTATAAGACACACGCTTAAGTGTGGAGTATAAATAACTAAGGGACAGATGTTTAGTTCTCTCTTTCATCTGCCAAGAACCACAGGTTGGGGACTTGCTTATTTATCATACTATCCCATCACATTAAACATGATACAAGCAAAAGACCATGGATTATATTCATTTGACTTTTTAATCAGACTCATCAGATACATATGATCTCCTGTTTCTGATTTATTTTGTCAGTCAGTTGTACATCAAATGCAAAATGATGGATAGACATCGGTTAGCTAAGCACACTTACACAGTTTTTTCCTGATCTGCACGGTTATGGTTCTGAAGTAAGACGCTTGCTTTTAAGAAGGAAGCATCAAAAGCTTACAAGGCAAAAAAGACCTTCCTTCTGATAGCGTTGGACGGAACAACGGGATTTAAAAGGATGTAAAAGTGAGTAACTAATACTGAGACAAATACAAACAATACCCTGAGAGGAATTTGCATGGCATATGCATTCTATATCTCAATCAATATCCTTAATGGACTTTTCCATATAAACATTACCCAGACACCAGTTTAGCAGGTACCTTTCTGGCTCTCGGTTAAATATTTTGTAATAAAGTAAACAGATTAAACCTGTAACCCTCACTTCCATTTCCATTTGCTCCCTCCTGTTGTTTTTATTGTAAGTGTCTTATGGATTGAGAATAAACAGTATGCTTTTGGAACTTCTCATATACTTCCAAGAAGTTCATTGACTTCCATCTTATCAGGGTTTTGCGATTTCGACCGCTGTTCCCAGCAGGCCTGGCGTTCATATTTGAAGAAACAAGCTTATTCGGTGTTGCTTTAAAATATTTATTTTAATGCTTGTTTTTAAGTATAAACTATATAACTTTTATAAAGAGCTTCTGGTTTTATCGTTTCAGGCCACTATAAAGCTGGTAATGTGTGTACAGAATATGTAACTGCTATACATTATTTACTAAAGCAATTACTTTTGTGCAACATTGCTCTTACCAAGAATGTAATACAACACAGGTTAATAAAACATACTGTCTAGTCTGTTTAAGCTGGAGGTTAAAATGAAAATAAAAACAGTACTGGAGCAGGGTGTGGCATCTGCAATCTGTTTAAGTCAATACAGCTGGAGTGCAATCTGGTAACAATGGCAGATATTAAATTTACTCGCAGTGAATTACGCAGTTTTAACTAAGATGTGACAATATGTCACATATGGCCAGAAGTATTGGGCCATCTATAGATAACATGTACTGGGGGTTTAATGATAACCCATTGTAGGTTAAACCTTCATTTAGAGCTTTAACTGCCTTCACCCTGCTGAGATGGCTTTTTGAATATGATTGTTGGGACTGCATTATGAAGTCGTTTCTGATTTGTAGAAAGCAGTTTGTGGTTGGCAGTAAAATAAAAAAATACTGGTCTTAAATAAATGTATATTTAATGGATTGGCAGCAGTTTGCGCTACTGCCTCACAGCAAGAAGGTCCTGGGTTTGATTCTTTGTTGCAAAGTCTGCATGTCCTGGTACTAGACATGCTGCTAGAGAAATTAGAGATACTAATACCCCTTTTATTTGATCGTTTGTAACTTATTGATATTAAGATATAATAATTAATAAATAACTTCCATCCATTATCTTCCACTTTATCCTGTACTATGGTAGCGGGGGGGGGGGGGGGTTAGCGACCTATTAAATAAATGAATGACTTACCTGTGAAGTTGATAGTCCAGT
>JAFMOD010000840.1:881244-1029740 GCA_019802435.1 Corydoras maculifer | reverse complement strand
CTGCATGTCCTGGTACTAGACATGCTGCTAGAGAAATTAGAGATACTAATACCCCTTTTATTTGATCGTTTGTAACTTATTGATATTAAGATATAATAATTAATAAATAACTTCCATCCATTATCTTCCACTTTATCCTGTACTATGGTAGCGGGGGGGGGGGGGGGTTAGCGACCTATTAAATAAATGAATGACTTACCTGTGAAGTTGATAGTCCAGTATGAAACATGCAGAGAGAAAAAGAAAAAGAATTTGATTACTGATTAATAACAGACCATGTAATTATTCTGATTATGTAATACATGCTTGAAAATGTGTTACTATATATCCTATATAAATTAAAAAAGAACCCATAATTGTCTTGACTTAGTTTTCAGCTTTTATATTATGAAAATTTGAGTTTAAACAAAAAACATCTCACACAGGTGTAAATGCACACACACACACACACACACACACACACACACCATGTTAAGGTGTAAGGTTGCACATGATAAATAAACTAGAGGATGAGTCAGTTAGACATAGCAAAGGGCACACACATACCATCATAAAAGCACAAACTATTATAGTCCAATATAATGTGGGCACACAGCTGCAGTGCATTTCGAATATTTGTCTGTGTGTAAAAAATATGGCTTTCAGATTGAAATAAAGACTTCACAGCTTTAATCCACATTATTAGTGTCTGCTAATATGGTTAAGGGTGTGGCTGTTCTTAGAGGGAAGCTTAAGACAAGAAAACAGGCCTGAAGATAAAAAGGTTTAGTACAAAACATTAAACACAGTGCTGCTAAATAAGTGCTGGATTTAGAAAATGTACAAATTTTACAGTGTAAATATGAAAAAAACATAAATTGTCATATTCATTCATTTTCTAAACCATGGGGAATGACGAAGTCTCTCCCAGCAGTTACACAGAAAAAGATCATAGTATACAACAGCTCAAGTATTGATACTTGGGGCAAAACTAATGGCATATTTTGGACTGTAAGAGAAAAGTGGAGTATCCAGAGGAAACCCAGACAAATATGGAGAGAACATGCAAATCTCACACAGTAGGCCACACTCTGCTCTACCTGGATATCCAATCCCGACCCCTCTAAATGTAAGGAGACTGCAAACCACTAAGCCACTGTACTGTCCCAAAAAGACATAGATTTTAAAATTCTACAGGGATGTTTTGGACACAACAATGTCTCGATTTTGAGAGTGAAAAAGAGTGTAAGTACCATTCAAATTAAATTTTCCACGTATTTCATGGCTTCTTTGTTTAAGATGATGCAAGAAAGGCACATTAGCAACGACTTAACAAGATAAGCAAATGTCTGTGTTTGTATTGAGCATATTAAATTTGTTTCTGACCATGAAAACATCCAACCATAACTAAGATCACACGCTCAGCTGAAGTAAAAATCTCCTTTGCAATCCAAAACAACAACAATGTCAGCTCTCTGTAGGCAGCCCACAGATCACTACATACTGAACACTGAAGCCCGGGGCTTAACAAAAGCTTCCCGAGGAGTTTTAAGGCTTAGTGTGTAAAATATGAATCTGAAAGGCTTAAGAGATCCATCTGAACCGTTTCAAACGTTTCCTATCACTACTATTAGCGCATGACTCCTTGCACATCCTATAGTATCAGTCTCTTTGCAATATATTGCTGAGCAGACACAGTTCTTAAAGATGGCTAAATAGTTGTAAAAGTTTATTTTAAATTAATGTAATTTAATGCACACCAGACGCTCATGACGTTTAGTTATTGGTCACAAGAAGAAATACAAGAGTTGGTGTGGCACACTGAGAAGACACAAATTACACTTATAGCCACAATCACTCTTAAAATCTTTTGACAACATGGTGACAGGAACTGATGCAAGTATCAGTCTGAAAAAAAGAAATAGGATGAGATAAGGTTTCAAATACAACACACTCGGTTTCGGCTGCTAAATGAATTTCAGACCTGATACTTTTGTTCTGGTATTAGTCTGTCAGCCCATATCTGCGTTAACTCATATCATCTTTCTAAATGATTGTACTTCTTTCAGCACTTTGTTTCTCTATCCCTCTCTGGTTCCTCTAGCCCTTTCCCCAGTCAGTGGCATCTACAACACAGTGCCAGTCATTGCAGCGTTCCTCTTTCCCTATTCTGAGAGTTACATTTCTAAAGGCCTCCATTATCCCTCATTGCTCCTCATAGCTGGCAGGAAGCCTTTCCTTCCAAGATGCTCGTCCCTGTCCTTCATCAAGTCATTCACAGATTCTCCACACAAAACGCTAAGGAATACCAGCTGGGAACGGCAGGAGATCAGCTATTAGTTCCGGAGGTAAAAACGGGAACTTGGAAAAGCAAGTCTGAGGATGCACTCAACCAGTTATTTAGTGCAAGCCATTCAGTGCAGTTAGCAGCTCAGAGTAGAAGTGGCCTGGGTAGAAAGCATGCTGAGAGGAAGAGCAGATATAGATATAGTGTCACTTCTAAAAATACAAGCAGAAAAAATACTGAGGTAGTAATAAGGTAAAAAAAAATTAAGATGCTTAATTAAAATAATGAATTTTGCACTCGTGTTTATTTTGATTAAATAATTTCTTTAATTTACAATTTTTACACAAACATCTGGTGGCACGGTGGCTTAGTGGTTAGCACTTTCGCCTCTCAGCACTAGGGATTCCCAGTTCAAATCCCCATCTGGGTGGAGTTTCCATGTTTTCCCCGTGTCCGCGTGGGTTTCCTCCGGGTTCTCCGGTTTCCTCCTACAGTCCAAAAACATGGACCAAGTCAATTGAGTTCTCCAAATTGCGCCATATAGAGTGTGTCTGTGTGAGTGAGTGAGTGTGTGCCCAGCGATAGATTGGCGCCCTGTCCTGGGTCTATCTGCCCAGCGCCCGAAACGTTCTCCCTTGGATGGGCATGGGGAACCCCACCGCGACCCTAATAGAGGATAAGCGGAAGACAATGAATGAATGAATGAATAAAAAAAATAAAGAGACCACATCAGATACATACTGTTCTTGCAGCACATTACATATATAGAGAGAGACGATGGCTACATGGTTATATTTACTTATCCTCAAAATAAGGGCAGCAACATCATTTGTTCAGAAACAATTACATTGCCACATTTAAATCATTGTAATCTTTTTGTGTTGGTAAAATTTTACTTTAGCGGGTCATACAGAAGAGCTCTTATATTATCTAAATGTGTTAGTAAAGGATCACATGAAGTGCAGGTGGGCTATTAATGAGGTCATGAAAGTTTAAGTTGAAAGACACAGAGGTCTTTGTAAGGGTGATTGGAATGAGCACACAGCACCTCAGACACATCATGCTGAACCATGTCTGTGTTATCAGATGCTGCCCTAAGACTTATTAGTCGGTCCTTATTCCTCCCAGCCTCTTTAGCTCCATCTGGTACCCAGAGTCCCATTTTCATTCCTGATTTCTTAGCATATCAATCATTGTCTTCCCCAGTTTCACACTCTTAGCTTCCAGACACTCTTACCAGACATACAGTACAGCAGACGCAAACAATGGAATAAAAAGGGATGATGACAATGCAAGGAGAAAAAAAAAAAAACTGCTGGGCCAAACACATCAGGGAACACGTCTGGGTTTTAAACAAAGAGGATTAGCTTAAAGTCTTTAACCCTCTCCACAGTCCAGCCAAGTAAGATCACACAAATCAGGTCAGACGAGCTTATACGTCTGATTATCACTGGCAATCAAGCAGTAAATGTAAGATTTATGTTCTTTTCTTAATGTCAGAGTTATTAGTGCAGATTATAGTGACACCATGCAAATAAAAAAGCCAGACCGCTGAAATTCCTGCGCCTGTCACTGCCCATTGTGGGTGTCATTTAAATTTGTCTTAGTGTTCGGACTCTTAAGAGAGTCACAGGCAACCTTTTGTCTTTATCTTGGATTAAAACATGATGGCCAGTTATGTTCACTTCCTTTGAAACAAAGCCTCTTTCAAACATTAAAGTCGACGAGACCCAGACACACAGTGACAGAACGAGCTCGGTGTTGTGTCTGACTCTGTCCCTGTCACAAAGAGAGACATTGAAAACGTTCTTCTGTCCAGAGTATTCAGAAATATGTATGGACAATGAGGGATGGAGGAAAGGCAGAAGTGATAGGAAAGTAGGCGAGTCGCCAGTTAGTGAAATATTTAGATCTAAATGAGGTGGAAGTTTAAGAGCACGTTGTCTGTGTTTGGGTGCTCGGTCTGCCTTTTCATTTCTCACTGTCGCTCTCACTTTACTGCTCACGCTCTCTTTATTGCTATCGCTCTCTCTACATATGCTTTCTCTACCTCCATCTTTCTTTTTTCTCTCTCACTCTCGGTCTTCATCGCTCACACTTTTGCTCTCTCTCTCTCTCCCATCTTCCTGCCTCTCATTGTAAAGTCAAATGGAAAGAAAAGACGATTTGTAGCCATAAAACAACTGCAGTAATTTCAGGAGCATTCAGAAAATTATTTTTTTATGTCATTTGCAGCAAAACCAACATTTGTAATCAAAACCACAATGTTTAAATATGATGCTTCATCGACTGTGATTAATGCAGAAGTTACATAAAAGCTACGGTGTTGTATTAAAAATAAAGCCATGGGAATTTATTCAATATGTGGTATGATATAAAGCAGTACACTTTGTTTTAATTATATTTTTACGCAACCGAAATATTCTGCCAATATTAAATATCCCGGCTAAAAACAAAGTTCTAGTCATAATAGCTAGCGGACAGTATTCATGAATAATGCTTGGAATGAACAAATTAGAGCTTAGTTTTAGGGCTTAGTAAATTTGAGTTTATCAAACAGCTGGGTGAGGTCACCTGACTGGTGGCTGATAAAGAATCAAGCCATATGACATTGACGTGAACAGTAAAACACAGCTAATGAAACAAACACATTAATGCTCCAAAGACATTCAAACACCACACACACACACAACCACAGAGAAGCATTTCCCCTTAGGACTAATAAGCCCATATTGAATAATAGATGTCCAACATAGATATGGAATTTTCAGCTGGATATTGCCCAGATGATCAGGCTTTCCAACACACAAACAACCACTTATATAACTTCTTCAAGGATTTAGAAAGGGCAAAACCATGACGACTAAAAAGTGAAAGAAGGCTTGAGATTGGGCAAAGTATTACACAGGTGTACTGCACAATAGTTTATTAACAGTTTATTAACAAGGAACATCAGGAAAAACAACTAACAAAACAAATTTATACACATTTCTTCTACACTCACCATTTCATCAGTTCCACTCATAATATACATTTACTTAATTACAGACTGTAGTCCATCTGTTTTTCTAAAGTGGTTATTAAAAAATGTGTTTTTCGCATCATATTCCCACTGTATGTACAATGACAATTCATTCATTCATTATCTCCCGCTTTATCCTATGTTAGGGTCGCGGGGGGGTTCCCCATGCCCATCCAGGGGAGAACGTTTCGGGCGCTGGGCAGATACACCCAGGACAGGGCACCAATCTATCACTGGGCACACACACACACACACACACACACACTCACAGACACGCACACAAACACAGTCTATATGGGGCAATTTGGAGAACTCAATTGACTTAATCCATGTTTTTGGACTGTGGGTGGAAACCTGAGAACCCAGAGGAAACCCACGCGGACACGGGGAGAACATGGAAACTCCACCCAGATGGGGATTCGAACTGGGAATCCCTAGTGCTGAGAGGCGAATGTGCTAACCACTAAGCCACCATGCTGCCCTGTACAATGACAATAAAACACAAAATGTTATAGAACAGATTCTGAGTTGCATAGTTATAAGACATAGTGCTATTGTTAAAACGCTATATAAACTAATAAATGTGAACTTATATAAACAGAATCAAATAGAGAGGGGGGGGGGACAGAGGTGGGTGGGTAGGTAAATAGATAGATGCTTTATTTATCCTGAGAAAAATTATTAAACCCCAGATGAGAAGCATGGGCTCCTCAGCGTGGTAAAAACACAGAGTCTGTTTGAGAAGTCAGAGTCCTTAATCAACTTTCTTTTAAAATGGCTGTTAAAAGGTTACTTAAATCAACTTCAAAATCAAATCAACTCTTTAATGAGACTTTCAACAGTTGATTAGAAATCCATCTGCAAAACACCCTGTTTTATATAAACTGTTCGGCCTGAAAAACAGCCTTGTATATTTTACAGCATATATTAATGCAAAGCCTCACTGATTTATTCACTCAAATTAAGTACTCAGTCTTGGACACTATGGCTTAACAGCAATATTAAAATGTTTTTAAAAAGCTAAGATCTTGTGTGGAACTGATGGCCGTTTTCTTATAAAAAGAAAAACAATGTCGGTTTTAAACTGTGGTTGGTTTTACACACAAACCAAAACACCGTCTGACTGGCTCTTTTAAAATCTCAGAGTCATATTCAGAAGCCTGTGTGAAATATATTTTAGCTAACTATAAAAAATAAAGTACAAAAATACAGTTTTGAGCTAATGAAATAAAACGGTGTCTGTTCATTTGGGACTTCGATGCAAGCTACAAATGATACATTAATGTCACTTATTAACTTCACTTTTGATGAACTCAAGAACCTATTAGTCATTTTCAAACCTATGGAAAAACAGAACGATAAAGCAGGGATGAACATAACGCAAAACTGAGTCGGTCGGTTTACAGATGGTTGCACTTTTCCTGCAGAGTCATGATCACAGTGTGATGATGATGATGATGACACCCTCAGAGAGCAAAGCAACCAAATCTCTTTTGGGCTCAGTGATTTTACTGTAAGAGACTTGTATACTGAATGAATAATTAATCAGACTTTGGCAATGGCTAACCAGAAGTGTTTTTTTTATAATGCACATCACAAATGGCACATGACTAAAAGAACTGATATTTTGTTCTACACCACTTGATCATAAAGTGAGGAAGGCCGGCTTGTGAAATGATTTGTAAAGTCAATGTCATATGAAGCTGTGGTTTATGACCCATCTGAACATAATTTAAAATACTGGAGAAAGAATTTAGAGGATCAACAAAAAGTAGGTGTGAAAGTGCTATCAGTAATGACGAGTGAGTGTGTAGGCATGACTGTTTACTGAATGCTGTGAAATGAATAAGATTTGAGAAAAGGATTTCCAGGAAAGTGGGGGTGTAACCTTTAACAGTACCAGTGCAATCTGTCTCACCATGCCTATAAAAATTCTGGACAGCATTTTACCTCTGTCACATGATGTTGCAACTTTGTTTAACCACAACAATGAATAAAACAACTTTTATTACTTCCTTTATGACCTTGCAGTCTTTTTCATGGGCCACCTATGAATAAATGTACTAAACACTTCCAAATAAAGAATCATTCAGACTCAGTAGCCAGAGATGCTTTTACTCAAAGCAAATTTTTAAATAGGCAAACACTGTGGAGCCAATAGACGCAACTTAAATTTACTGGCACTATACAATATTGTCTACACTACAGGTTAACTGATTGATAAATTTAACAACGTTGTATATGGTCAAAAGCACCAGAAAACAAAACTTATTTACTAATTTCATGAGTTTCATTAAGTCCTAATAACACATATGTATAAAATAAAACACCTGGTCATGGATTTTGGACAATTCTATGCTTGCAACTTTGTGGGAACAATTTACGGTAGGCTGGTTACCGTTCCAACATGACAGTTTACAAATAAATTAAGATACATAGATGCATGGTGAAGTAAGTTTATGTGAAATAACCTGCAGGATCCAATCAAAAACACACACACACATAATCTCATCAAATACCATAGAGACTACGAGTCAGGCTCCCTTGTCCAACATCAGAATCTCACCATGAAAATGCTTTTATGGATGAAATTGCAATAAATAAATAAATTAATCCCACCAACACACTCCAAATTCAAAAAAAAGAGCCTGTTACGAATAACATCTACTGTAATGTAGGATTAGGAGACAATTATTTTATCAATATCAAACCTCCCTTTTGTCTCTAAAATCCTAGAAAAAATTGTGTATAATCAGCTGAATCGCCATCTTCTAGCTAATAACGTTCATGAAGTTTTTCAGTCAGGTTTTAGGTCTCATCATAGCACTGAGACAGCCTTAATTAAAGTCGTTAATGACTTATTAATGTCCTCTGATAATAACCAAATCTCTTTACTTGTATTATTAGATCTTAGTGCAGCNCTGCATGTCCTGGTACTAGACATGCTGCTAGAGAAATTAGAGATACTAATACCCCTTTTATTTGATCGTTTGTAACTTATTGATATTAAGATATAATAATTAATAAATAACTTCCATCCATTATCTTCCACTTTATCCTGTACTATGGTAGCGGGGGGGGGGGGGGGTTAGCGACCTATTAAATAAATGAATGACTTACCTGTGAAGTTGATAGTCCAGTATGAAACATGCAGAGAGAAGAAGAAAAAGAATTTGATTACTGATTAATAACAGACCATGTAATTATTCTGATTATGTAATACATGCTTGAAAATGTGTTACTATATATCCTATATAAATTAAAAAAGAACCCATAATTGTCTTGACTTAGTTTTCGGCTTTTATATTATGAAAATTTTAGTTTAAACAAAAAACATCTCACACAGGTGTAAATGCGCACACACACACACACACACACACACACACACACACACACAATGTTAAGGTGTAAGGTTGCACATGATAAATAAACTAGAGGATGAGTCAGTTAGACATAGCAAAGGGCACACACATACCATCATAAAAGCACAAACTATTATAGTCCAATAAAATGTGGGCACACAGCTGCAGTGCATTTCGAATATTTGTCTGTGTGTAAAAAATATGGCTTTCAGATTGAAATAAAGACTTCACAGCTTTAATCCACATTATTAGTGTCTGCTAATATGGTTAAGGGTGTGGCTGTTCTTAGAGGGAAGCTTAAGACAAGAAAACAGGCCTGAAGATAAAAAGGTTTAGTACAAAACATTAAACACAGTGCTGCTAAATAAGTGCTGGATTTAGAAAATGTACAAATTTTACAGTGTAAATATGAAAAAAACATAAATTGTCACATTCATTCATTTTCTAAACCATGAGGAATGACGAAGTCTCTCCCAGCAGTTACACAGAAAAAGATCATAGTATACAACAGCCCAAGTATTGATACTTGGGGCAAAACTAATGGCATATTTTGGACTGTAAGAGAAAAGTGGAGTATCCAGAGGAAACCCAGACAAATATAGAGAGAACATGCAAATCTCACACATTAGGCCACACTCTGCTCTACCTGGATATCCAATCCCAACCCCTCTAAATGTAAGGAGACTGCAAACCACTAAGCCACTGTACTGTCCCAAAAAGACATAGATTTTAAAATTCTACAGGGATGTTTTGGACACAACAAATGTCTCGATTTTGAGAGTGAAAAAGAGTGTAAGTACCATTTAAATTCAATTTTCCACGTATTTCATGGCTCCTTTGTTTAAGAAGATGCAAGAAATGCACATTAGCAACGACTTAACAAGATAAGCAAATGTCTGTGTTTGTATTGAGAATATTAAATTTGTTTCTGACCATGAAAACATCCAACCATAACTAAGATCACACGCTCAGCTGAAGTAAAAATCTCCTTTGCAATCCAAAACAACAACAATGTCAGCTCTCTGTAGGCAGCCCACAGATCACTACATACTGAACACTGAAGCCCGGGGCTTAACAAAAGCTTCCCGAGGAGTTTTAAGGCTTAGTGTGTAAAATATGAATCTGAAAGGCTTAAGAGATCCATCTGAACCGTTTCAAACGTTTCCTATCACTACTATTAGCGCATGACCCCTTGCACATCCTATAGTATCAGTCTCTTTGCAATATATTGCTGAGCTGACACAGTTCTTAAAGATGGCTAAATAGTTGTAAAAGTTTATTTAAATTAATGTAATTTAATGCACACCAGACGCTCATGATGTTTAGTTATTGGGCACAAGAAGAAATACAAGAGTTGGTGTGGCACACTGAGAAGACACAAATTACACTTATAGCCACAATCACTCTTAAAATCTTTTGACAACATGGTGACAGGAACTGATGCAAGTATCAGTCTGAAAAAAAGAGATAGGATCAGATAAGGTTTTAAATACAACACACTCGGTTTCGGCTGCTAAATGAATTTCAGACCTGATACTTTTGTTCTGGTATTAGTCTGTCAGCCCATATCTGCGTTAACTCATATCATCTTTCTAAATGATTGTACTTCCTTCAGCACTTTGATTCTCTATCCCTCTCTGGTTCCTCTAGCCCTTTCCCCAGTCAGTGGCATCTACAACACAGTGCCAGTCATTGCAGCGTTCCTCTTTCCCTATTCTGAGAGTTACATTTCTAAAGGCCTCCATTATCCCTCATTGCTCCTCATAGCTGGCAGGAAGCCTTTCCTTCCAAGATGCTCGTCCCTGTCCTTCATCAAGTCATTCACAGATTATCCACACAAAACGCTAAGGAATACCAGCTGGGAACGGCAGGAGATCAGCTATTAGTTCCGGAGGTAAAAACGGGAACTTGGAAAAGCAAGTCTGAGGATGCACTCAACCAGTTATTTAGTGCAAGCCATTCAGTGCAGTTAGCAGCTCAGAGTAGAAGTGGCCTGGGTAGAAAGCATGCTGAGAGAAAGAGCAGATATAGATATAGTGTCACTTCTAAAAATACAAGCAGAAAAAATACTGAGGTAGTAATAAGGTAAAAAAAAATTAAGATGCTTAATTAAAATAATGAATTTTGCACTCATGTTTATTTTAATTAAATAAATTCTTTATTTTACAATTTTTACACAAACATCTGGTGGCACAGTGGCTTAGTGGTTAGCACTTTCGCCTCTCAGCACTAGGGATTCCCGGTTCAAATCCCCATCTGGGTGGAGTTTCCATGTTTTCCCCGTGTCCGCGTGGGTTTCCTCCGGGTTCTCCGGTTTCCTCCCACAGTCCAAAAAACATGGATCAAGTCAATTGAGTTCTCCAAATTGCCCCATATAGAGTGTGTCTGTGTGAGTGAGTGTGTGCCCAGCGATAGATTGGCGCCCTGTCCTGGGTGTATCTGCCCAGCGCCCGAAACGTTCTCCCCTGGATGGGCAAGGGGAACCCCACCGGAAGACAATGAATGAATGAATGAATGAATGAATACACAAACATCTAAAATCATGCATATTTCTACAGAGACCATGAAAATATGGTTGGATAAGAGGATGTAACCTATACAGACCCAGGAGGACATAGACACCACACAGAAAGGGACCTTTGTCCTCCCTGCTACTACCTTCTTGTTGTAATATGAGAACATGAACTATAAAAAAATAGAAAATAGTAAATTAATCTATAACCAACCAAAGAACTTAAATTGAGCTGCCAACACAAATCAGTAACAAAGAAATGGAAGGTTATCATAGGTGGAGGGTGATGTCTGAGACAAAAAAATAAAATAAAATCAAAAAAATAAAGAGACCACATCAGATACATACTGTTCTTGCAGCACATTACATATATAGAGAGAGACGATGGCTACATGGTTATATTTACTTATCCTCAAAATAAGGGCAGCAACATCATTTATTCAGAAACAATTACATTGCCACATTTAAATCATTGTAATCTTTTTGTGTTGGTAAAATTTTACTTTAGCGGGTCATACAGAAGAGCTCTTATATTATCTAAATGTGTTAGTAAAGGATCACATGAAGTGCAGGTGGGCTATTAATGAGGTCATGAAAGTTTAAGTTGAAAGACACAGAGGTCTTTGTAAGGGTAATTGGAATGAGCACACAGCACCTCAGACACATCATGCTGAACCATGTCTGTGTTATCAGATGCTGCCCTAAGACTTATTAGTCTGTCCTTATTCCTCCCAGCCTCTTCAGCTCCATCTGGTACCCAGAGTCCCATTTTCATTCCTGATTTCTTAGCATATCAATCATTGTCTTCCCCAGTTTCACACTCTTAGCTTCCAGACACTCTTACCAGACATACAGTACAGCAGACGCAAACAATGGAATAAAAAGGGAGGATGACAATGCAAGGAGAAAAAAAAAAAAAACTGCTGGGCCAAACACATCAGGGAACACGTCTGGGTTTTAAACAAAGAGGATTAGCTTAAAGTCTTTAACCCTCTCCACAGTCCAGGCCAAGTAAGATCACACAAATCAGGTCAGACGAGCTTATACGTCTGATTATCACTGGCAATCAAGCAGTAAATGTAAGATTTATCTTCTTTTCTTAATGTCAGAGTTATTAGTGCAGATTATAGTGACACCATGCAAATAAAAAAGCCAGACCGCTGAAATTCCTGCGCCTGTCACTGCCCATTGTGGGTGTCATTTAAATTTGTCTTAGTGTTCGGACTCTTAAGAGAGTCACAGGCAACCTTTTGTCTTTATCTTGGATTAAAAGATGATGGCCAGTTATGTTCACTTCCTTTGAAACAAAGCCTCTTTCAAACATTAAAGTCGACGAGACCCAGACACACAGTGACAGGGACAGAGTCAGACTTAACACCGAGCTCGTTCTGTCACAAAGAGAGACATTGAAAACGTTCTTCTGTCCAGAGTATTCAGAAATATGTATGGACAATGAGGGATGGAGGAAAGGCAGAAGTGATAGGAAAGTAGGCGAGTCGCCAGTTAGTGAAATATTTAGATCTAAATGAGGTGGAAGTTTAAGAGCACGTTGTCTGTGTTTGGGTGCTCGGTCTGCCTTTTCATTTCTCACTGTCGCTCTCACTTTACCGCTCACGCTCTCTTTATTGCTATCGCTCTCTCTACATATGCTTTCTCTACCTCCATCTTTCTTTTTTCTCTCTCACTCTCGGTCTTCATCGCTCACACTTTTGCTCTCTCTCTCTCCCATCTTCCTGCCTCTCATTGTAAAGTCAAATGGAAAGAAAAGACGATTTGTAGCCATAAAACAACTGCAGTAATTTCAGGAGCATTCAGAAAATTATTTTTTTATGTCATTTGCAGCAAAACCAACATTTGTAATCAAAACCACAATGTTTAAATATGATGCTTCATCGACTGTGATTAATGCAGAAGTTACATAAAAGCTACGGTGTTGTATTAAAAATAAAGCCATGGGAATTTATTCAATATGTGGTATGATATAAAGCAGTACACTTTGTTTTAATTATATTTTTACGCAACCGAAATATTCTGCCAATATTAAATATCCCGGCTAAAAACAAAGTTCTAGTCATAATAGCTAGCGGACAGTATTCATGAATAATGCTTGGAATGAACAAATTAGAGCTTAGTTTTAGGGCTTAGTAAATTTGAGTTTATCAAACAGCTGGGTGAGGTCACCTGACTGGTGGCTGATAAAGAATCAAGCCATATGACATTGACGTGAACAGTAAAACACAGCTAATGAAACAAACACATTAATGCTCCAAAGACATTCAAACACCACACACAACCACAGAGAAGCATTTCCCCTTAGGACTAATAAGCCCATATTGAATAATAGATGTCCAACATAGATATGGAATTTTCAGCTGGATATTGCCCAGATGATCAGGCTTTCCAACACACAAACAACCACTTATATAACTTCTTCAAGGATTTAGAAAGGGCAAAACCATGATGACTAAAAAGTGAAAGAAGGCTTGAGATTGGGCAAAGTATTACACAGGTGTACTGCACAATAGTTTATTAACAGTTTATTAACAAGGAACATCAGGAAAAACAACTAACAAAACAAATTTATACACATTTCTTCTACACTCACCATTTCATCAGTTCCACTCATAATATACATTTACTTAATTACAGACTGTAGTCCATCTGTTTTTCTAAAGTGGTTATTAAAAAATGTGTTTTTCGCATCATATTCCCACTGTATGTACAATGACAATTCATTCATTCATTATCTCCCGCTTTATCCTATGTTAGGGTCGCGGGGGGGTTCCCCATGCCCATCCAGGGGAGAACGTTTCGGGCGCTGGGCAGATACACCCAGGACAGGGCACCAATCTATCACTGGGCACACACACACACACACACACACACTCACAGACACGCATACAAACACAGTCTATATGGGGCAATTTGGAGAACTCAATTGACTTAATCCATGTTTTTGGACTGTGGGTGGAAACCTGAGAACCCAGAGGAAACCCACGCGGACACGGGGAGAACATGGAAACTCCACCCAGATGGGGATTCGAACTGGGAATCCCTAGTGCTGAGAGTCGAATGTGCTAACCACTAAGCCACCATGCTGCCCTGTACAATGACAATAAAACACAAAATGTTATAGAACAGATTCTGAGTTGCATAGTTATGACATAGTGCTATTGTTAAAACGCTATATAAACTAATAAATGTGAACTTATATAAACAGAATCAAATAGAGAGAGGGGGGGGACAGAGGTGGGTGGGTAGGTAAATAGATAGATGCTTTATTTATCCTGAGAAAAATTATTAAACCCCAGATGAGAAGCATGGGCTCCTCAGCGTGGTAAAAACACAGAGTCTGTTTGAGAAGTCAGAGTCCTTAATCAACTTTTTTTTAAAATGGCTGTTAAAAGGTTACTTAAATCAACTTCAAAATCAAATCAACTCTTTAATGAGACTTTCAACAGTTGATTAGAAATCCATCTGCAAAACACCCTGTTTTATATAAACTGTTCGGCCTGAAAAACAGCCTTGTATATTTTACAGCATATATTAATGCAAAGCCTCACTGATTTATTCACTCAAATTAAGTACTCAGTCTTGGACACTATGGCTTAACAGCAATATTAAAATGTTTTTAAAAAGCTAAGATCTTGTGTGGAAATGATGGCCGTTTTCTTATAAAAAGAAAAACAATGTTGGTTTTAAACTGTGGTTGGTTTTACACACAAACCAAAACACCGTCTGACTGGCTCTTTTAAAATCTCAGAGTCATATTCAGAAGCCTGTGTGAAAGATATTTTAGCTAACTATAAAAAATAAAGTACAAAAATACAGTTTTGAGCTAATGAAATAAAACGGTGTCTGTTCATTTGGGACTTCGATGCAAGCTACAAATGATACATTAATGTCACTTATTAACTTCACTATGATGAACTCAAGAACCTATTAGTCATTTTCAAACCTATGGAAAAACAGAACGATAAAGCAGGGATGAACATAACGCAAAACTGAGTCGGTCGGTTTACAGATGGTTGCACTTTACCTGCAGAGTCATGATCACAGTGTGATGATGATGATGATGACACCCTCAGAGAGCAAAGCAACCAAATCTCTTTTGGGCTCAGTGATTTTACTGTAAGAGACTTGTATACTGAATGAATAATTAATCAGACTTTGGCAATGGCTAACCAGAAGTGTTTTTTTTATAATGCACATCACAAATGGCACATGACTAAAAGAACTGATATTTTGTTCTACACCACTTGATCATAAAGTGAGGAAGGCCGGCTTGTGAAATGATTTGTAAAGTCAATGTCATATGAAGCTGTGGTTTATGACCCATCTGAACATAATTTAAAATACTGGAGAAAGAATTTAGAGGATCAACAAAAAGTAGGTGTGAAAGTGCTATCAGTAATGACGAGTGAGTGTGTAGGCATGACTGTTTACTGAATGCTGTGAAATGAATAAGATTTGAGAAAAGGATTTCCAGGAAAGTGGGGGTGTAACCTTTAACAGTACCAGTGCAATCTGTCTCACCATGCCTATAAAAATTCTGGACAGCATTTTACCTCTGTCACATGATGTTGCAACTTTGTTTAACCACAACAATGAATAAAACAACTTTTATTACTTCCTTTATGACCTTGCAGTCTTTTTCATGGGCCACCTATGAATAAATGTACTAAACACTTCCAAATAAGAAATCATTCAGACTCAGTAGCCAGAGATGCTTTTACTCAAAGCAAATTTTTAAATAGGCAAACACTGTGGAGCCAATAGACGCAACTTAAATTTACTGGCACTATACAATATTGTCTACACTACAGGTTAACTGATTGATAAATTTAACAACGTTGTATATGGTCAAAAGTACCAGAAAACAAAACTTATTTACTAATTTCATGAGTTTCATTAAGTCCTAATAACACATATGTATAAAATAAAACACCTGGTCATGGATTTTGGACAATTCTATGCTTGCAACTTTGTGGGAACAATTTACGGTAGGCTGGTTACCGTTCCAACATGACAGTTTACAAATAAATTAAGATACATAGATGCATGGTGAAGTAAGTTTATGTGAAATAACCTGCAGGATCCAATCAAAAACACACACACACATAATCTCATCAAATACCATAGAGACTACGAGTCAGGCTCCCTTGTCCAACATCAGAATCTCACCATGAAAATGCTTTTATGGATGAAATTGCAATAAATAAATAAATTAATCCCACCAACACACTCCAAATAAAAAAAAAAATAGAGCCTGTTACGAATAACAGAATAACATCTACTGTAATGTAGGATTAGGAGACAATTATTTTATGAATCCAAGACAAAAAGTCCTTATGGCAGGTTGGCATTAAATAAAAAACAATAATTTTGTAGGTATGATGCCTATGTCTCAGTTACTAGTGCTGAAATACTAAAAAAATGGATTCATTTAGAAGAAAGTGTCAGCTGGACCTTAGAATTTGTACACTGCAGTTAAGACCACCTTAAGTACTCGGAGCCATCAATAGTTCCTAGTTATTTACAGTTTTCTTTTAACAAGCAGTCATGAAAAACCATGAGTACACCCTTGGAGAGGTCGATTACAAAGTATGAAATTACACTCAAACACCTGCAGAGCTTTAAATCCATAATAAACATTCAGGTGACAACCACAGCAAAAATCTAAATCCCAGACAAGCACAACATTTACAGTATTTAGTAACTGGTCACACAAGCAGTGTTGGTAGCATTAGTTAAATACTTAATTTATAAAGTAATAGCAAATGGTTAAGCAAAGGTTAAATTATAAACAACAAATCAGTAAAACTGCACAGATAAGCCTTTTATTTGATAAGCCTCCTTTTTACTGAGTGTATACTATGCATGTGGAAGTGTCCGTGTGTGTGTGTGTGTGTGTGTGGGTGTGTGTGTGTGAGAAAAATACAGAGATAATGGTGTTTGCTGGAATCCTTCCCATTAATCAATAAAGATTCCCTTCAGCTTAATGCCTTCAGTATCACATGACCTGCATGTGTAGTTTAGTTCCCGAGCCAAACCTCTCAGCAGGCTGATGTGGGTGGAATTGCGCATATTTTGGAGAATTCTGATAAGGTCAAGATTCTTATGTTTTTAATTCATCATGTGGGTCAGCTTGTAGTAGTCAGAAAAGGGCGTTTATATACCTCTAGTCAAATAGTGAGCATATAGAGAGGAAAACGATGGGAAAATCCATTCAAGCATTTCACAGCGAATCAATTAAATAAATCTGAGATTCCGAATAATGAGATCGATATCAGGGTTTGTGAGGATTTATGTAAGAGAAAGAAAAGAGCTTCTTTCCCTCGTGTTTTAGAACAACAGTGAAGCATGCAGGTGGGAATATTCAAGTCTGGGGATGTTTTGCTTTTTCTGGAGGTGGACACCTGCACTGTATTGACAACATGCTGACAAAGGAACATTACCACTCCATTCTTCAAAGAGCTGCCTTCCCAGGGAAGTGAAGCAACATCAGAAGATTTTAAAACAATCTTAAAACCATGCTGGGAGAATGGATCACCGGGTTTGCCCAAATTTGTACTCAAATTCACTCTGTTATTAAAGCAACAAGTAATCATTCATTCATTCACTTCCGCTTTATCCTCTATTAGGGTCGCGGGGGGGTTCCCCATGCCCATCCAGGAGAGAACGTTTCGGGCGCTGGGCAGATACACCCAGGACAGGGCGCCAATCCATCGCTGGGCACACACTCACACACACAGACATGCACACAAACACACTCTACATGGGGCAAATTGAAGAACTCAATTGACTTGATCCATGTTTTTGGACTGTAGGAGGAAACCGGAGAACCCAGAGGAAACCCACGCGGACACTTGAAAAACAAGGAAACTCCACCCAGATGGGGATTCGAACCGGGAATCCCTAGTGCTGAGAGGAGAACATGCTAACCACTAAGCCACCGTGCCACCCAAGTAATCATGGTTTTGTTATAAATACATTATTGATTACCGATTAAAACTTAAGGATCACAACAAAGAGTTATACTTCAAAACAGCCCAAACCAAAACAGAAATAAAAATACAAAACAATTAATTTAATTACATATTACTACTATGAAAGAAAATCTGATATACACAATATCAATGTTATATCCGGTAATCAATAGACTACGGCTTTTGTCCGTAGTGAATCAATGTCCAGCATCTGTTCCGTGTGGGTGCAAGCACACACTTACTGGGCTGAACAAGAACACTATTAGATGGTGTATGTGAGAAGATCTGATTGGCTTTATTAAGTGGTATTCCCAGAGGAAGCTCAGGTCCACACAGGACAACACACACTCACACAAACAGGCATGTGCATACATACCACATACAGGCAGGTCTCCATACAGGTACACTCACAGGCATGAGAACACATACAGGCGTGCACACCTGCTAAAAGTCTATAGCTTTGCCTTTCTAATATTTATCCAAATAATGAGACGTACACAGAGACAGGCATCAGTCATTAGCGCACACTTTAGCACTGAAAGCAGAAAGTGCTTTGCATTCTAATGCTAAAGACGTCCCTTCTTTAAACCATCAAAAACCTTTTAGCTAATGACAGTCTGTCATATGACCGGATCCCATAGGGATCAATAAAACATGAAATGTTCGCCAATCATTCAGTTCTGTACTTCAGCAAAAAGCTTTTCACAAATGACAATTCCAAACCATATTTATAAATTAGGATTTGAATTATAAGACTGTACTATTGCTAACATCAGCAAGACTGGTCCACCGACTGGCGACAATCGACGCAAAAAAAGGTCAAAGAGTGTTTCCTTGTAATGACCTGTATGTGTGACATTAACACGAAGGGGGAAGGCGGGATGGGAAATGAGTGGGTGGAGTCTCTTCCTTCCTGAAACAACACAATGGTTTAACTTCCTACACAGAGTAGTATGCCACACGATTATTCCAGCTCTTGAGATGAGGTTGGGAATTGGAATAAAAAGAAAAGCTACTGCTGAGATTGAGAATGACAGGAAGGTGCATAGGCACAGACATATGCTGCCCCATAATGCTCAGCCACACCAACTCATATCCACATTTCAATGGATTTGACTACAGACTAGCCTCATGAAAATGAAACCCTAGGTGCACGTGCACAGGTTGGTGTTTTCTCGCTTCGGCTAACTAATCAGACAAGCTGAACAGGTTCATTTTTCCCCTGTTGATTCACCGGCTTGCATTGCCAGTTGCCTAATGCAGAAAGACAGCCTCAGGAGTAACCCAAAGCAATGCCTCCAGTATCTTGAAATTCCTTTTCACATTTCTAAACCTGAGAGACGAGTTCGAAAATAAAACACAAACATAGGAGTGTGAATGTTTCTGTCATGTCTGTGAGCATGTTCTGGCTTCCATGCCATGAGTGCCCTGATTCTTCCAGGCATGATTTGTAATGTGGGTTAGTTTAGGACATCATGTGTGTGGGTTATACAACCAATGAAATGCAGGTCAACCATAAGCCTTTACATTGGCAAAATTAAGGATGCACAAATAAAACATAAATAATGAGAAGATGAACATAGAAATATAAGAAATATAAGAATAAAAAATATAGAGCACACAAAAAAAAACACACTGGCAGTTCCTGCCTCAAGAATGTGACATCTGAACTCATATTGACTTGCAAAGTGTTTCCTTGTCTGCACAAGCCGAGGATCAACATGGCAGTGTGCATCTGGTCATGTGATGTTTGTTTGGGCATTCTGGTTAAATAGTATTCCATAGTATTTGGATTGTTAAAATGTAAATACATTAACACTATCCATACAAATCAACCACCCTCTGTATAATTAACTGCGTTAAAAAATAAACATACTACATTACAATGAAATGTAAACCGTAATGTGTAAATTAACATACATTTTTATCCAAAACAACTTCCATGTATAAAAACGGGATGGATGGGGTCACAGCACAAGGTCAGCATGATACAGCACCCCTGCAGCAATGAGGGTGAAGGGCTTTGCTTTGAACCGCCAACCTTCGGATTGATAGCCCCACATCCAAAACACCGAGCTACCCCCCTTTGGTTCCTCACTGCTCAGGACCACCACAGCGCATGTATTATCTGCGTGATAGATCACTCTTAGCAAAGCAGTAACATTGATGTGGTTATGGTGGTTGTTAGTGTGGGCTGTAATGGTAGAAGTGTGTTGAAGCTTTTAAACACTGTGTCCTCACTTTGCATTTTGTTAGACAAAACCTACTCATTGCTTCAACTTGTAGATTTAAAAAAAAAAAATCAAAGACCATAGTTAATTTGTCGCTGCACAGCTTGTATAATATTTTATCAGAATTTACAGGATGCTGCATACAGGATGCTGGTAGCTGGTGGGTGGGGTTCAGAAGTGACAATGAGGTCAACAAGCAATATATATATACACACACATATATATATATATATATATATATATATATACACACATACATACATATACATACATACATACATACATATATATACACACACACATACATATAAATATATAAATATATATATATACACACACACACGATTTATATATATATATATATATAAATTCCACTAGAATACATTTAGTGAATAATGATCACATGTGGAGTAAAATGTAATGAAGTTTGTTAGTTTGTTCTTTGTAAGAGATGTGTCATAAGATTTAAAAACACAATTGAAAATATTGTACAAGTCTGTACAGTGTCTGAAATCTGTTTAATATAGAGTCAAATTTTTGGAATACTGCCTTTAGCCGTTCCAGCCCACCAAATGGTGAAATGTCCTCGTTCCAATAATTTAGTAATCCCAGTGACTCCCAAATCCTTAGTCTAATCTGTTTGGAGTCCACAAAGCTTAAAAGACCTCCAACATATAATCTCTCCACCCATCCTTGCACTCAGATTCCTGTCACAATTAGAGCATCTTCCAGTTCACTGCCCCCACCTCTTACACCCAAACATGCTTATCTATAGGGAGATCCTGCATTTTCTGTCAAGTGATAGAGTGGGAGCTGATTTTACATCAGGATTAGAGAAGATAGCAAACATGGATAAACATGACACTGAACTGTGACAGGATGCACAACCGGAACACAACACCCTATTTTAGCTAAGAATGATGTTTTGCTTGTTCAATTACAAAACCCTAAATGTTAAGAACAGATGCTGCATACTGATACACACCCATGTAGTAACCATAATACAAAATATAACCGAATAAACACATAATACATGCAAAAAATAGAATAAAATAAATCATCCTGTGGCTTGAATGTTCTGTACTGGCCTCTGCAGTGTCACCCTCCCTTTTAAAAGGACCACTCTCCCAAATTAAAAACCTCCAAAGAGTTGGAACATCATCAATATTAAAAGTAAAAAAGATAAGTGCTGAATTGATTTGTTTTGGCTTCACTCTTTACTGTGAAACTTTGTTAAATGACATAAAAGGAGAAAAAGAACAGTAAGAGAATAAATCGGAGTTCGTCTGTGCCTCTGTACACAAGATTAATGACACTGAACTCTGTCAGCTGGCACTGGGTTTGTGTGTGTGTGTGTGTGTTTCAATCTCAGGGTAGCTTAGACTGTACTATTGTTTGTAAGGATGACTTCATGTCTGTTTATTTTCAAAACCTTTAGTAGAAAATTGTTATTTATATACATTTATTTTACTTAAACCGGTTAAGGAACCCAATAACCAACATGTTGTTTACATCGAATCAACAGCTTGTGCTTTTCTTCTACTCTATTTGAACCCGTTGAGGCATTAACAAATGCTGACTAGCTAATTTCCCCACATTTAAATGACGATAGACCTTTTCTCTTTTACTCCCTTTCACACACACACACACTTCCTTACTTGGAGGTCACTGCAATCTGCTTCTTTTACATGTACGAGCAGGACATTTGACCTTGTTTTTGTTATACACATTATGAAATAACACTGTGCACTTTACGGATTGTGCATATCATTTAAATGCCCAACGCATTTAAAGTATTGTGTTTTTCTTTCTTAGTCAAAGTAATGGGATCTACTTTACTAAAGAAATCAAGTGTACAATCTCTGGTGACAATGAGATGAATTCTGTTGAATTTCATAGTTGCAGCTCAAAAAAAATGGCTGCGTTACGGCAGTTGAAAATAGAACCCATTCATTTCCTATAGGGATTTTTTTCCTCTTAAAACTTAAATTTATTAAAAACTAATTTATTATAAATGTCACAAACTCCAAAAATATATAGCACAGGTCGCATTATCAATAACTACATATGTATTTGAGTGATCCGGGCTGGATTAATTGCACAAATTCCGAAGATATAAGATACAAATATCGAGAATAACAAATTTTTCAATCCCTTTAATTAGTAATTACAGAATGAGGTAAAAAAAACACTAAATTGTTATCATATCATTTGTCTTGCTCGAAACATGATTTCTATTTGCAAACTTATTAACAGGGTGTTATGACTTAATAACAAGGGCCCAAAGAGTTTATTTCAGAACCTGAGGTTCTGTACCGTCACATATGCATTAGGATTATATTGTTATCTTACAGCCTTACTGCTAAGATCCATATCAGTAAAAATGTACTAATTTATACAGTTAGGAAAACAAATACACATTGAACACAGACTTTTGTCAACATCCTGTTACACACTGCAAAGGTTATTTTAGTCAATAATTGACTCAAGTATTAGTTCAGTGCCTCTTGCTCACTTCCTTGATCTCTGGGCCTCTCTCGCTCTCCCTCTCTCTCTAGCACACACACTCCCAGAGGACAGATCACTTTGCATCTTTGTGTTGCTGTGGCGAGCAGAATAAAGGCAGAAGCTTGCATACACCTTGCCAATTTCACACAAGTCTGTTTTTCTTAAAAATATGTAATTCATTTGAGACATGACCCTAGCTTTTGAAGGTTAAAAGGTTTTGCAGCATTACATTACATTTGGTCATTTATTGGAGGCTTTTATACAAAGCGACTTACAAGGTGAGCACAGGGTTAATCACAACATCCCTGGAGCAATGAGGGTTAAGGGTCTTGCTCAAGGACCCACATTGATAACTTCAGTTGAATTTGAACCGCCTGGGATTTGAACCGCCAACCTTCAGATTGATAGCCCAACACGTTTTCAATTCATATAGGATCACTTCTCTGCCCCCTTGAGCCAGTCCCAGGTGCCCTGTCCTTCAACTTCCACTACCATGTTTCTCTTTAACTGATATCAAACACGACTAGCATCTCAAACTTATGTCAGCCATTAAATCCATTAACCACATATATTGCACACACATGCATACCCTGCAGGGCTGTGTACAATACCTGAATACAATGCCTTTCAAACATATTCAAAGACCTAAGTCACACAATAAAACCAAAATGGTACATCTTTGAATGGGTTTAAATAAACAACACACTGCCTTCATTTGTCCTAGAGCATGATTAAAAAGGTTTTTGTTTTTCGTCCTCAGAACCACAATTCTCAACTGACTGTCACCAGGCACCACCGTCTGATACCTCTGGATACCAAGCTGTTTGTGCATTACAGTAAACCCTCAGTAGACTAATGAGAGGCTGCGTGGAAGAGCAAGACAAAACACTAATTGTCTGTTTAAGGTCTAGGATTATGTATAAAGGTAACATCAACATTGACAATCCTCAATCAAAAACTGTTCAAAATCCAAATTGTTATGTATTTTTTAGGGTTAGCTCCTATTTTATTAAATGCTTAGAATTAAATGCTTCTTGGTCATGAGCCTGACATTTAACACCAAAACGTAATTTCACAGATTCTTTAAATTTACTAAAACATAACCCATTGCTTTGTTTAGAGACAAGAGAAATAGAGAAGACAGTGTGACTTCCTGTTATAAAAAATAAAAATGATTCAACTTCATCATATTTCTTTCCTAAATAACCCTATTCCCAGGAAATGGAAGGTGTCAACATGGTGTCATTCAACTTAGTCATTACCCTTTTAACACCACAATGGAAACCTGTGGTGTCATCAGCCAACATGAGGCTGACATTTCCATCATAAATCAATACTTCTTGTGGGCAGACATTATTGAACAGTAGTGTAGTGGATGAGTGAGTTTGGTTTGTTCTATTATGTTTCAGGGCTAAAACATCAATGCCCTCATGTGACGAAGCAGTAAAAACTGTTTGAACAGAAGTTTCTTGCATTAGCAAATAAACTGAATACATTTATTGGGTTTAAAAGCAGTCATGTCCAAGTGTGCAGCTGTGTAAACCAAACAAAACCATGACAAAAGACACAAGACTGTCTTATGGGATGATATTTAACTTCTGTTGTGGCTGTAATTAATGGCTTGTTCTTTCAAACCAATCTACAAGACTTCAAAATGACGGCCGTAAGCTAATCCTGCTCAAACAAACAAGTAATCAAGTACATACAAATAAATGTTTCGATTTTGGGAGTCATTTAAAGTGGAGCGTGTCATCAGATGCACTCTAAACACGAATAAAAAAAAAAGCTTTATAAAAAATGAACAAAAAAAAAAAAAAGTCACCACTAATATTGTATCCTGGGGCATCTGGTTATGTTTTGGTAATTGCCACTGCCAAACCTCACTGTCTGAACATGTCATTAGATGAAGTGGCTGATTTGAAATTCATACTCTCTTATTTGCCTGCATGAAAAAACACTCGCTGTATTGGACATTAGAAATGTGCATGTTTGTAGCTGTATGATGAGCAGCCTGATCAGATGACATCCTTTTAATAGAGGATATTAATAAAGCCAGAATCTCATATCATTAAGGTCACTTCTGGTGGCTTTTTGATCTGCCATCTGCACGCACTCTTTGCTTCGGTCTTCTTGTCATACAGCTTAGTTTATATATTCTTTTAAGTCATGTTCCTAGATCAAAGCCTTTGTGCACTCTCTACATAGTGCTTTTAGCCAAAATTCACCCCTCTTACCGTAGCAGACCAATGCACCAATTACCATAATGGGGCTGGATAATAATGCTTTTCTACCAGTCCACTTTTCAACCAAAATTTAAAAAAAAAAAACACAGATATTAAGTATGCGGACGGAAGGTATGGTAGAGAGCTGCACAACACAAGGAGTTTCTGTGCTTCCTCTCTTTCCATTTACCGATTCGCTGGCCCACTTGGCACCAGCCCAAATCATTTTCATTTTTACAAAACTCTGCAAGGAATGAAATACTGGCACAGATATCAGAATTATTTATTTGGCAGCTAGTTCATTCTCTTTAGCACAAACCCAAGCTTTTAGTTTGATATGGCAGAGGGTGCGAGGCAGTACATTTCCTGTAGCTTGTCTGCCCGAGGCATGTTGACAATCTCTCAGTATAACCTTGTTCAAACATTGGCAGAGGTGGAAAATATGGGGAAAAAAAGAGCAATCCACAACAGTCGTAAGAAAACATCAAGCATTTAGAATAGTTTTGTACAATTAAAATAGATGTTCTATACATTTGCATGATGTTTTATACACTTCTGGGTGATGAAGTGACGTAAAAAGTATTTAACTAAGGGTGCACAAACTTTTGCACAAGGCTGTATGTATGCTGATCACATAGCTTCATATCATCCAGCCCCTTCACACAGAACATGATGACTAAAACTAGGCTGTTCTGTAGCCTGAGACCCCATTGCATAGATACTCTTGTGGCTTTCTTACAGACATGAAGCAAACGTCTACCAGATGCATCATGTGCCACCTTCGGTATTAACCAAATGAGGGATGGAAAAAATCATTTTCACAATGCACACTGTCTAAAGCCCTCTCCTGCATTTCACAAGCCATCTTTTTTAATTACCGTCCCAACCTCCAATTAGAGGCCAATAAATGAGGGATGAAAGAAAGCAAGGAGACCTAACAAGGGATGGATTTTACACCCTTGGTTTTTGCCACCGAAAGGCACACCACACAAACACACAAATGCATTAGTCAGGGTTTTTTTGGTTAGAACAGGGTAGCGGGATGTATGTGTGTAAATGCACGAAGAAAACGAGTGGCACAGCTTCCTTTTGTTCTTTCAAGGCTGCATCCTGCCATTAAGACCTCAATGCAAAAGCTGGGTTTCCTTGCTGGCACTACCACACTTGGAGCAAACCTCGAAGCGGAACGCGAGGAAGAGAAAAAAAATTAATTCAAAGAAGAGAAATAATATAAAGGCAAGTCTAATTTAACAAGGCCAAGCATGCCAATGCACTTTGAACCTTCCCAGGTAGAAAATAAGTGACAGATCAATAGAAACTTATTTTTATTCTTATGCCATTGCAGCACTCAGATCAATATGCTTCCATCAGTACAGTGCTTCATTTAATGGAGTTTTTAGCCCACCCACCAATCCAAAACATGTATCGGTCACCACTAAAGATTCATTTGCTGCAATTCATTTGCTCAGAATGTAGTCAGCCGACCTGAGGAGCTATTCTGACAGCAGTGAAATACAGTCACTGCACCATTTTGCAAATTCAGTGCTCTTGAGAACTGGGATCGGTGTGTTTTTTAGCTGCCGGTCAACACCAGCGCGGCTCACAACGGGGAGTTTTACACACCCAGGCACATGCAGCCAGATAAAACAAAAGTACAAAGCAAAAATCATGAAATTAATGAAAACCTTATCTCAGCATTCATTTAAATCTTATCTTATTACCCAAAGAATAAAATCAGGGCATGGTGGACAGATGTGAAATAAGCTGAGTGTACTGTTACTCATGTTGACTGATTCAGTGAAGGACAGTTTCACAAATTTCCTGTGTGTGTGCGTGTGCGCACACGTGTGTTGTCGGTTTAAACAGTCTACTGTGAAGCTAGTCATTTCCTTTCCAGGTGTGGCAGACATACTACAGTACCCACAGCACTAGACAAAACCTATAAAAGCCCCACCTCAGCCATAAGGCCTTTATCAAGATGCTGTTCTCTCCGGGTGTCTTGATTTATCAGATTCATCAGGGTTCAATACACTAACATTTTCCGCAGACGGCAGCTTACTGTGACGGTGTAAATATTTTATATTATCAATGAAATACACCTTTAGTACAAGTGCGCAATATCCAACATAAATAGAACCATGTTTCCTAACTGCCTACACTACTAGATTATACACTGATGAAAATAAAGCAGGCATGCCATCAAAAAATTTAAATGTGAATAAATGTATCTCAAGGGCGGCATGGTGGCTTAGTGGTTAGCACGTTCGCCTCTCAGCACTAGGGATTCCTGGTTCGAATCCCAATCTGGGTGGAGTGTCCATGTTCTCCCCGTGTCCGCGTGGGTTTCCTCCGGGTTCTCCGGTTTCCTCCCACAGTCCAAAAACATGGATCAAGTCAATTGAATTCTCCAAAATTGCCCCATATAGAGTGTGTATGTGTGAGTGAGTGTGTGCGTACTGTCCTGGGTGTATCTGCCCAGTGCCCGAAACGTTCTCCCCGGGATGGGCATGGGAAACCCCACCGTGACCCTAGGATGGATGTTTCTCAAATTTGGTAAAGATTTTTATATCACTTACCCTGTCCACAAACCATAACAGGACGTTAGTCATGCCGTGATGGTTACACAATATTAAATACCTTGTGAGGTTTTGAAATTCATGGTTACAATATTGGTTAAGCAAAAGTGTGTAAATAACAAATTACAGATCTAAAACAAGAATATACATTGTAAAGGTTTGTGGTATCAGTGGGTGAAAAAAAAAGATACAGCAGGACATCTTATATGGCACGTAATGCAGGTCTGAGGCATCACAGCACAGATGTTTGTAAATCCACAAAAATGGATGAATGATGAAACTGTTTGAACACAGGGCAGGACAGGAAGGTGTTACATAGTGACATAGTGGTGTTTCATCTGCTGCATGGATTCAGGCTCTATCAGTAGCCTCTCTTTTTCCATGTGAGTCTTATATTCATTTGAATGCTTTCCTTTTTTGTCAGGTTTGGTTATTGACATTTCCAACATATTGCTGTTAGATCCAGTTATGAACAACACACACCAGATTTCTGTTATAACTTTAATTTTCATAATTGTTTTGTACCTATTGTGGGAAAAGGGGAATGTCTTTTCCACAAAAAGGTAAGAAGGCAGAACGTGTGGTTTAAGTGAAAACAGACTAAATTTTAGCAGAGCAGGATGGAGATCCATGCCTGGGATGCCTCAGAAGCACACTGTGTCAAGTCACAAGAACGGCCTACGATGGCATCAGCGCAGCCAGAACATGACGTAACCACCTTCAGATTTAATTTTCCCTTAGAGGTTAGAATATGTAGATATGAAGCTATAAAAATACAGTGTGAATTTATTGCCTAAGAGGAAGATGTGAGGGTTTAATACACTGTTGCTAATAAAAAAATTTATACGCCCAGTGCTAGAAACGCAGGGAGTTAACGCGACATTGTACAACATTAAGCATAAACATGTTAGTGACTGTTAGATTCATTTGCTTTTGGGAATAAATACACTTTATGTTTTTGGGTGCAGTACATCTGCTCCACCCAGGCCTTGATCATTTTCAATAAAAGTTCTACTTGATTTAATTACATAAACCCTTTTTATACCAGCATTTGAGAATAAATCACAGATAAAGCTACAGGGCACTTTAATAAGCCAAACTTCTTCTTTCAACACTTACTATCCAGAGAAAAATATAAATTATGATTACAGACTGTAGTCTAGTCATTTTTCTATTGCTGGTTACACCTCAGTGGCACTGCTCTGATAGGAAGAATGCACCAACCAAATAATACCTGCTCTGTGCTGGTACTATTGAGCTCCTGACCATTAGAGTAAAGTGGACTAACACAGTACGTACTATAGTCCACAAACAAATGGACTACAGTCTGGGCTTGCAGAACTACAAAGTCCATCTTTACTGTAAGTGATACTAAGAATTTATTAAGTAATAGTTGTATAACTCATACACATTAATCTTTAAAGTACTTTTTTTAACTAAACAATAAAAAAAAACACCAGGTCATATCAGAGGCAGACTGCCCTTTAAATCTGACCTTAAAAGAACCCTCCCCCCATCAAACATTTCAGTGTGGAGGCTAGTGATCTTAATGCTTCATTGTTTCTATTGTGCAGGACATACCTACAAATAAAAAAAAAACAGTCCCCAATGCAATTATTGGCTTCTTTAGAAAAAATAATATTTTAAAGTTTTGTCCAAAAATTGTTTATTCATATAAACATATTACAAATTAAATGTGCTATAATTACTGGCACCCCAAGAATTTTTAGTTTTTAATTTAAGTTTTTCTATTTATTGCAATTAATTGATGAATGCATTTAGAAACTGTTTTACTGTATATGTAGCTAAAGCAGAATTTAAAAGTAATCTGATCTGTGATAAATCCATTCACATAAAGTGAAGCAGTAAAGTTCAAATTACATTTAGCATTAAAAAATATTGAAATCACAAAAAAAAATTAAGTGATGCCCAATACAAAGTATGGTGAAGGTTCTGTGGTGTTACTGAGCTGAAGGCCCTGGGAACGTAATACAAAATAAAATATATTGTAAGGCCAAAAGCATTAAAAAAAAAAACTTTCAAAATCACTGAATTCAGTAGTAGTAGTAGGAAACCTATATGTTTCTATATTTGTGAAACCAGTTTGGGGGAGCCCCTTTTCTGTTCCAGCATGATTGTGCCCACAGCAAAGTGCATAAAGGCATGGTTGGGTAAGATTGATGTCAAAGCTGATTGGTCAACACAGAGCCCTGACCTGAACTTTAAGGATGAACCAAGATGAAGAATCTTAGCCATGCAGAGAAGCTGTGAGATTTACACTGGCAGAATCAAGAAAGTCTGCGAAACATTTGATGCTCACCATTTTTAAAGAAATATTCTTACAGGTTTGAGAAGCTCCACTAAACTTGCACTGAGCAAGATGTCTATTCATTTGTTCAGTGGGCAGAAAGAGTTCTTGAGAGAAGAACCGTTGGAGCATATTCAGTATGAATAAACCCTGACCCACATGACAAACTGCACAAAGAGAATTACAGTGTTCTGCTTTTCTGTTTTACTCAGAGGGCTCCAGTTACTCCAGGCTCTGCTTACGTTAGCTTTGACATTTCATCCCAAACAGTCCATGGGATCTTTGTAAAATATGCTAATTAAATTATGGTTCTGTGATGCGTTCTATTGATGAATGGAAATCAATTGCCTGTTGTGTAGGTGTAATTGTGGAGGAGAATGCAAAGGTCAGTTTTACGTAGGCTGTTGTGTTCCTTGTGTTTTATTGCCTCTGACAGCATATGCTTACAAACCCTCCTCTGTCATACACAATCTGCTATTGTACTTTATAATATCAACGTAAAAGATGTGGAGGTTTAGAAAGCCTTTGTCTATTAGACATAAATCTAAAAAAATAACAGACGACAAAATTTAAATTATTTATGTCTGTGAAGTGAATATAATAGAGGAGCACATTAGACACAGTCAACATGGGGACGTTGCGGAGTCGATATGAGTGAATAATTTGATGCCTATTCCATTATCAATAAGCATTTCAAAATGCACTGTCATGTCTTTGTACAAGTCATATGCTTTAAAACGTATTTGCTAAAGCCTCTCTAAAGACACAACATAAATCATGATTTCAATTTTTGTAAATATATACTGAGACGATAGTCTTGTATAAAAGCGCAAGATAAATAAATACATTTAAAAGGAACTGTACAGGGATACAAACCCTTTCGCTGGCCCTACACAGAGATTTTTATTTGCATATACTCATTACAATCATGTGTTCTTGTTCATCACAGGTTCTTTAAAGATTATTATTTAGAGCTTCCCAAACAGGAACAAAGAAGTATCTCTTTGTTTGCACTAGTCATTTGAGAAGTACCCAATAAAACATTTTATAATACAAAGATAAGTGAAGCTACCGAACAGTATACAGGATAATTGGCAAAAAGGATATTAAAAAGAAGTTTGGTTAAGTACATTGTGTTTATATCATGCCTACACAAGACATCACACCATTTGTTTCATCGTTTAAACCATTGTTTGATCAAACAATATATATTTTATATAAGTTAAAAAGTAATCAAACCAAACTTCTGAACCTCCAACCATCATCCATTATTTAAATTATTTAATTTAATTATTTAATTTATTTAATTGTTTAATTGTTCTGTTAATAGTTTTTCTGATGTTTTTGTTTCTACACTTAAAAACATGCTACCACTACTATATACATAAAAAAATAAAAAATAAAACAGCGACTCAACAAAGGAAAAATGACATGTCCCTTATTTGGACACATTCTGACTTTATTAAAAACAACACTAAATAAAATTAAGTCAATTTAAACATTCGATTACATTATCTTCCGCATTATCCTATATTAGGGTCGCGGGGGGTTCCCCATGCCCATCCAGGGGAGAAGGTTTCGGGCGCTGGGCAGATACACCCAGGACAGGGCGCCAATCTATGGCTGAGCACACACTTACACACAGACACACTCTATATGGGGCAATTTGGAGATCTCTATTGACTTGATCCATGACTTCACTTGAACCACTAAGCCACTGTGCCACCCCAATTTAAAACACTGATTAAAAAAAATAAATAAATAAAAATAAAAAAAATAAAAAAACAGATCAAAAGGCAGAATCAACCATCTGTTATGACACTAGAAGCACAATTAACTTAGCAAATATAAACAGTAACAGAACTAAAGCTACACTCTGAATGGGTTTTGCCCTGCCTACATCCAAAATGTTAACAGCGTCAGATTCAAATCACCAACACTATACACTTAGGATACACAGCCTACTGATCCATTAGAGGAGTCCAAGACCTCCTTCTCCTCATCGGCAGTGTGCTAATGACTTTTTGTGCACATTTCATTGTAAAGTGCACTGTGCAGCCACATTGTCTGACACTCAATATCATGGACATTCTAATACAATTTGTAAATATTTCAGCAATCACTTATTACCAATGAATACTCAGCGTTTTGTGGTTAAATTCAAGTTCACTTACTTTCTGTTCGGAAATGCACCACCCAATAGGCCATGCTTACAAGACCTCTTGGGGTCACAGCATTGAGGGATGGGATAACCTCTGCCTTGCACCTCCTAATCAGGATCATGTGAGGAGTATTAAAAACACAGCACGGCGAGCAAAACAATGCGCTACAAATGCAGATTAGGTCAACGGTTTCCCCACACACAGCCTTTGGCGAATTCCGTAAAAAAGGGCAAAAACAAAATGTTCATGTATTCCACAATATCCGCATGATGCACCAAGACACAAAGCAAAACCAATGCTGGGAATCATGTGATTCGTGTCGGAACACAGTGAACAAAACAAGGCTCGTACTGATAAAGTTCAAAGGCTTACATATACAAACAGCTCAATGTGTTCTATTACAAATGTTTGAGTTGGCAATATTTTGGCACAGTGATTAGTGATCTCACCTTACTGCAAAAGGTCCTAGGTCTGTTTTTCAGGCAGAGTGGGTAAAGCCCTTTGTTCATGGAGTTTGAACTTTCTCCCGTATGTATGGGTTTCTGTTGGGACATGCTAATATGTGCACTCAATATACTTCGATCAAAAAAAATTAAGCATGCATACATGTGTTTGACTTTGTGTCTGTCCTGCAATCAGCTTGTGACCTGTCCAGGGTGCCTTCCTGCCTAAACAGCATCTCTACCACCCCGATCAAGATAAACAGGCTGGAATATGAATGGATGAATGAATGGATAGAAATATAAATAAATTGAATAATAAATTAATAAATCAATTATATTTTTGATTGCAAAAAAAAATCTAATTTGGACTTAAATTACCTCAATACAACAGTTTTATAACTGTGATGCACATCTAACACGGTGCTGTAATAAATCATTACAAAAAAAAAGAGACAACCCTACTGAGTATAAATGTTCCACATCATCACAGGTCTCTAAATAAAATGGGTCATTTTCTTAAAAAAAAAAAAAAAGTTTAAGTTGTAAAATGTTGTGGTTGAGTTAAACAAAGGCTTTGTCTGCCAGACCATTAACTCAATTGGCTGACATGGTAGTGTCTAATTGTAGATTTGGAAACCGCAAAATGGAATGACCATAAGCAAATATCCAATAGTTATATCTAGGAACATGGATTCTGGCTTTTGTAACCTGCTGATGACAAGTGTTTAATATTTCTTAAGTTTTTGTATATAGCTGTTTTAGATTGGAATCCTATAGAATAAATATTTTTATTAAGAATATTCAATATATCTTTTCTAAGCTTCACGACTCTTCTTTTAAGTTTAAATATTTTTCAGCCAGCCTTACAATTTGAATGCAGTAGAACAGGTGGTGTGCAGTGAGGAGACTTTTGAAAGATGTTTGCCACATTGGTACTGATTTAAGCAGGAAACACATGGCACAGGGAAGTAAGCAAAATCATCCTTTGAATAAACACTCCCACAGGGTATTTAAGCTGAACATGGAAACACAGTCACATGGTGGGTATGGCCATATGTGCACAGTTAGAGTTCACTCTGTTCCACAGAGAAATCATCAGTAATAGATCATTACCATCCTGGCACTATTTGTGAATGTTCCAAGCCACAGATAGCAAGATCCATGGATCCTCCAGAAATGTGATGTGACATGTAAGAGTGAATCAAGTGTGGGAAATACAGAGCAGAAGCACAGAGATCATCCACACAAAAGGAGGATTATCACACTTAATTTACACATCTTTATGGCAGAGTGGGAAACGCTCAAGATACAACAATGTGTTTTTTTTTTTTAAACAATTCTACTAATAAAATACTTTTACAGTGCTTAATCAAACTGAATAGACTGACATTTAAACTCCCGTATTTACTGTTTATTTAACCACTCGATCAGATTTCCACGCACAACCAAACACTTCTAAAGATGCAAAACCGTAAAAAAAGAGTTTTGCCTACAGCTGCGCAGGTCATTGTCACATGCCATTTACACCCAGCACTATGTAAAAGCCATGGAGACTAGCATAAATAGGAAGACAAAAATGAAACCACTACGTGATGCCGTCACCTGTGAACCATGATGGTTAAGTGCAAAACAAATAAACTACTAGAGATGACTCAAACATTTACACGCGCAGCATGAGTGCACCTGTTTCTAGCCTTAGGGACTACACCTTAGTTCCTTCTGATGCCTGAGCAACAATATTACCTGCATTAGATCAGTTTAACTTCATTTCTCCTTAAGCAAACCTGTGCGGTTTGGTTATTTAAGCGATGTGGGTGGAAGGCATGCACATAAAAAGTGATAAACATGACCCATTTTGCCTACTGTGCTTCCACAGAGGAATAGGTCCTCCACATTTAACCCATCCGTGCAGCGAAACACACACACACAAGCATATACACACATTGAGTGAAGTGTGCACACGTGCCCGGAGCAGGTCGCAGCCTTGTACACGGCGCCTGGGGAGCAATTGGGGTTAGGTGCCTTGCCCAAAGGAATCCAACTGGGGTCCTTCAGGTTGCAGGGCTGGTTCCTTTACCTTAAAGCTATCACTGTACCACATATAAACAGATATATGCAATAGATTTTTTATTAAGTATAATTATTGTAATGATGCATTTCTGAAGTATGTATTTGATTATATTTATTTATTGGGATGCAGTATTCAACGATGATAAATTTAATATACATCCATCCATCCATTCTCTTCCGCTTTATCCTATATTAGGGTCGCAGGGAGTTCCCCATGCCCATCCAGGGGAGAATGTTTCCTGGGCATATACACCCAGGACAGGGTGCCAATCTATCGCTGGGCACACACTCACTCACACAGACCCACTCTATATGGGGCAATTTGGAGAACTCAATTGACTTGATCCATGTTTTTGGACTGTGGGAGGAAACCGGAGAACCAGGAGGAAACCCACGCGGATACAGGGAGAACATGGAAACTCCACCCAGATGGGGATTCAAACCGGGAATCCCTAGTGCTGAGAGGAGAACATGCTAACCACTAAGCCACCATGCAGCCCTAAATTTAATATCATCTAATGTTTTTTAATTAGCATTTTTATTGTTTTGTAAATGTGATCAAGCATTATTCAGTTAATTCTATTGTGCATTAAACAATCATTTGCCTGTGACTAATTAATTCAATTAACATTAGTTATGTGCAACAGAAATGATGGCATCTTTAAAATGACACTAAGTGCAATCTAGAGAAAATCTAAAGTCTGGATGCTCAGCTCTAGAATGTTTTCGAATGCTGTGTGGAGTGCATGTGTTTATTTTTTCATTCATTATCTTCCACTTTATCCTCTATTAGGGTCGCAGGGGTTCCCCATGCCCATCCAGAGGAGAACATCTCGGGCCCTGGGCAGATGTACCCAGGACAGGGCGCCAATCTATCACTGAGCACACACACACTCACACACACACACTCTATATGGGGCAATTTGGAGAACTCAATTCACTTGTTCCTCGTTTTTGGACTGTGGGAGGAAACCGGAGAACCCGGAGGAAACCCACACAGACACGGGGAGAACATGGAAACTCCACCCAGATGGTGATTAAAACTGGGAATCCCTAGTGCTGAGAGGAGAACATGCTAACCACTAAGCCACCATGCAGCCCTAAATTTAATATGATGTAATTTTTTTTTATTACCTTTTTTTTTGTTATTGTTCTGTAAATGTGATGAAGCATTATTCAATTAATTCTATTGTGCATTAAACAATCATTTGCCTGTGACTAATTAATTCAATTAACATCAGTCATGTGCAACCGAAAAGATGGCATCTTTAAAATGACACTAAGTGCAATCTAGAGAAAAACTAAAGTCTGGAGGCTCAGCTCTAGAACGTTTTCGAACGCTGTGTGGAGTGCATGTGTTTATTTCTTGTTTCTTAATGCAAACTGAGGTGAACTGACCGTCTCCACTGAGAGCTGCTGTCCAGGAGCGCAGAGGTAAACAAATGGCGAGGAGTCCAGCAAGCAGACAGGTGGCCGGCTTCATGTTCCGACGATCCCCAAACCACGAGCCACGTTTCGGCTCCACGGCGTGAACTTCAGGCGGAAAGTCTCCAGCAGCCCGGTCTCAGCTCCGGGTCATTGTGGCAGCGTTTAATTGAAGGAAAGGATTGCGCGCTTCGGTCACAGAGCGGCGTTTTAGAAATGAGAAAAGGGAGAACTGTGGTCAGGACAGGTGAACAAATGCCGCTTTATTACCTTCAGTCCGGTCCGATTATCGACGCCACATCGCGTGCGGTGCCAAAGTGACCGGTGACTTCAAACGGAGCCGACGCGCCTCATGTTCTTGGAATAAAAGTTTACAGCAGATGATAATAACGCGGTGGCAGAAGCATCAGACAGATCACTCGCTCTTCTCCTCCGCGCGCGCGCGCGCGTGTGTGTGTGTGTGTGTGTGTGTGTGTGTGTGTGTGTCAAAAGCAGCGTCCAAAGTGCACACGTTGAAATGGTCCCATAGCTCAACCTCCCGCGCCGAATCCTCTCAGCTCCCCAACAAATAAGTGTACAAACAGGCGCGACGCCGAGTTCCTAGCGCCCCGCACTCATTAAACAACCGAGCAGAAGCACCGAGCGTCCCAAACGAGATCAGCCAGCGTTTTCCTCCTGCCAGCGAACCGACACAAGCGCCGCGTCGCTCACATCACAAACCCTCAGCCCTCCCTCCGCCTCCCGCGGAGCTCCACCCAAACTGTCACACTGGCTAATCAGCACAGGTGAGATACAGCACGTGACCTGGCTCGCCGCAAGTCCTATATTTTATTATTATCTATTCATCCATCTATTATCCTCCGCTTTATCCTCTACTGGGGTCGCGGGGATGGGGGGGTTCCCCATGCCCATCCAGGGGCCGATACACCCAGGACAGGGCGGCAATCTATCACTGGGCACGCGCGCACACACACACACTATATGGGGTAATTTGGAGAATTCAATTGACCTTGATCCATGTTTTTTGGACTGTGGGAGGAAACCGGAGAACCCGGAGGAAACCCACGAGGACACGGGAAGAACATGGAGACTCCACCCAGATTGGGATTCGAACCAGGCATGCCATGCCATGCCACCCTATTATTATTATTAGCAGCAGTAGTAGACACAGGATACTGTATATATTTGTATTATTTATATATTTATGATAATTATATCAAACATATTTATTTTAGGGGGGTGGCACGGTGGCTTAGTGGTTAGCACGTTCGCCTCTCAGCGCTAGGGATTCCCCGTTCGAATTCCAATCCGGGTGGAGTTTCCATGTTTTCCCTGTGTCTGTGTGGGTTTCCTCCGGGTTCTCCGTTTTCCTCCCACAGTCCAAAAACATGGATTAAGTGTATTGAATTCTCAAAATTGCCCCATATAGAGTGTGTCTGTGTGAGTGTGTCTGCCCAGCAATGGATTGGCGCCCTGTCCTGGGTGTATCTGCCCAGTGCCCGAGACGTTCTCCCCTGGATGGGCATGGGGAACCCCACCGCGACCCTACTAGAGGATAAAGCGGGAGATATTGTATGAATAAATAAATATTTATTTTTAGTCCAATTCTCATGGTTCCAGTGATAGGGATACTTTCCTTTAATGCAACACAATTAAATCAAATTATATTGTATACTTTACTATTCTTGAGGCAGCCGAAATTTGAAAATTGGGAAGGCCTGATGCTGTTTTAGCATGGACATCACTTCATGCATTTCATATAGACCAGCTGGCTGTGGCTTATTTCTGAGTGATCTTATAGTCAGATGTAACATTTTTAACAGGGTGACATCTATAAAACACACATATATATATATATATATATATATATATATATATATATATATATATATATATATATATATATATATATAAAATATATATATATATAATATTATTTATGTATTGTTATTTAATTATTACTATTATTATACATAGTATTTTAGTACTTCCTTTGATCAATTAACACTATTTTTAAATTATACTTTTTGTTTTATTGCTATTTTAACCATTTGTAAGAAGCATGACAGGTAACGAGACATTTCCTGTGTAGTAAATATAATTAGGATAATAATGAAAACAAACTTTTATAACAGATCTTTGCTCTGCTGCGTTTTTAATCCATCCACAACAAATGCACAACACCAAACTCATTTACTAAATAGCAGGGTAACGCAGTACACCACAAAATTTAACACTATTTACCCGAGATGGTAATGTGCAGTTTGTGGTCTGTGTTTCCATCCAGTTCCCTCTAATTTATGCATGAAGCCAGCCTGGGGTCATGACCAAATCACAGAGTTCATTTCTTTGCTACGAAATTATATGGTCAATAAATCGCAGCTTCAAGCGCCCTCTTCTGGATGGGTGGATATTTTTACAAAACATTACATTACAATACTTTTTGCATTTTAGACAACATACGTTTGAATTCTCTGTGATGCTATTTATTAAATATAAAATGTGTTTTTGTAAGTGTGAAAAAATGTAAAGATACATACATTTGACACGATTGTCTAGAAATAAAGATGTGACATCAGTATATCTAAATGAAAAAACATTCAGAATTTCTAATATTTTCATGCCCAGTAATTAAATATATATATACACAATCATATATACAATTAAATTAATCATTGACACTTACAAATGAAAGACATTAAGCTGTTTTTCTCTAAAGTACATTTTAAAGTTAAAAATACACTATATAGAGAGAGTGTGTACAGTTCATATATGCACAACACTAATTTAACATGCTGTGTTTGTATTTACAGAGAGACCAACTGGAAATGTAGGGAGGACTTAAATTGCCTCAGTGCATTATTATTCTTCCCCTGATGTGAGTGTTCTGTGTAAAGTGAAGCCTGAACCCTTTAAAAGTAGTCTTGCTGTCCACTGTGAAGAAATAGAGAAAAGTTATGCAAAGAACCTCAGACAGTGATTGGAATTAAACAACTCTAAAGCTGAGTTCTTAATAGGGAAAGTGATATTCTATTAGAAAGAATTAGATCGATGGTGACAAGCAAAACAGCAAGCAGATCATTGACAATCAGGGCTTTTTTAACAACACACAAACAAATATTTACTGCTAAATAACTTATGGAAATGCATTTGGTAATGTGTGTATGTCAGACGTCAGTATCCATAGCATATACTGCTGTTTGATAGTGTACTTTAGCATGTTTGTGCTTCTCGTGCCAGGTCTCATCCGTCTCCGACTGGGAGAGGTGACCTTGTAGCATTCTGTTCCCAGCCATGCAGGAATAATATCATGACTCCATTCAATGTTTATGTGATTAGACAGCGCTAATCATAAATATTCGTTAGATTATTACTAGAGTTTCTCCAGCCTGACCTGCTTTAAATTATGGTCAATTGTCTTAACACTGAACAATGGATATCTAGTTGTTTTTTTACAGTTTCTATTGTTATATTCACTGACTCATACAAGTACGTACATGTTTTGTATCTTTCATTTGCTAAATTCTGTATTCCTTATCCGTTGCCAGATGAAACAAATAGATTTTGTCCTGTCGCCTTGCTTCTGAATAAAAATAATAATAATAATAATAGAGGTTTAAGAGGACATGTCTGGCCAGCATTGCATTGCCATTTATTTATATTTTACATACATTCTAATGGATACCAGTGCTGGATTTACACTTTGCAAGACAGTTGCGAAAATGCAAACTATAACCAAAAGGTAGGAGGGGCAAAGGTATAGCAAACGAAGGCTTTATGCAAAGGATGTTTCCTCTGTCAGCTTTATTTAAAGGAGTGATTTTAATTGCCTTCAACAAATACCCATTCAATCATTGATAGAACTGTGTCAAAAAGGAAGGGGTGTAGTTTAATTCTTAACTTAAATAAAATGTGATAAATACTAAATGAGAATTTGATTCTAATTGGTCAAAAATTATGCAGTTCTATATTTTACGTTAAAGAAATAATGTAGCATTATATTTATTGTAAAAGAGGGGAGATTCATTCATTCATTCATTCTTAACATCTTTACACAAAAATGCTATTATCATTGTTATTATTATTCATCCATTCATTCATTATCTTCCGCTTTATCCTATATGAGGGTCGCGGGGGGGTTCCCCATGCCTATCCAGGTGAGTACGTTTCGGGGGCTGGGCAGATACACCCAGGACAGGACACCAATCTATCGCTGGGCACACACTCACACACACAAACACACTCTATATGGGGCAATTTGGACAACTCACTTGACTTGATCCATGTTTTTGGACTTTGGGAGGAAACCAGGGGAACCTGGAGGAAACCCACGCGGACACGGGGAGGACATGAAAACTCCACCCAGATGGGGATTCGAACCTGGAATCCCTAGTGCTGAGAGGCGAACATGCTAACCATTAAGCCACCGTACCGCAGAGGGGAGATTAAAATTTAAAAAAATTTGTCCGAAAGCAGAAGGCAGGCTGGGGCAAGTAAATATGATAATTATTATTATAAAATAAGATTATTATTTTCACCTAATTATGCACAGTCAATTATGAATAGTGCATAGTGAACAATAAGAGGCAAACACCAATGACTAAATATCATAATCGCACATGGGTGTCCACAGAAGTAAGGTGACACATACCTCTTTCAGGGGGCAAAAGAGCCAAGCTTGTTGTCACAGAGGCAACCCCCCCCCCACACACACACACATCTACCCTCATAAACTGATATTTACTAAAGACAAACATGTATGCAGATGTAGGTATCATTTTGTTTTTATCACACATCTGTAGTTGCTCATGAAATAAAATGATTCTGATCACCAGTATCCCTCATTACGACCTGAGTGTCTCCTGCCTGCATTGAATTAACATCCTACTTTGGTTCCCTCGATTCATTCGATTCTATTTTAGTTCATTAAGTCCAAGCTTATAAGCTTTCAGTTTACAGTAAGAATCCATTTTCTTTCTGGAGACTCTGATTACAGCTTGATTTTTCCTCGGTTCCATATAAGGTTCAACTGATGTCAGAAATACTTGAGAACTCCTTCATTCATTCATTATCTTCCGCTTTTATCCTCTGTTAGGGTCGCGGTGGGGTTCCCCATGCCCATCCAGGGGAGAACATTTTGGGTGCTGGGAACCACAAAATGAACCAAACTACAGCATTGGAGTGATTTTGTTTGTCCTTAACCTTTTCACTTTTCACCTGAGGAGCTCCATCCCAACCCCCCTCCCTCCCCCAAATAAATATCTTTGACAATCCTAACATTCCACTGCATCACATTCTTAGGCATGATACACCCATGCTAGCCCACAAACAGTATCGGGACCTTTATCATCTGTTATTGTATTGACTCCCAGTCTCCACCCAGGAATTAATATGACTTGGGCATTAAGAGCAACAGGACACAGGTGAGTAATGCTATCTCAAAGAACCAAGCTCCCATCGTTCAGGCTTATCAGCAAATCGGTTATTGGTGAGTATCCCTAAGCAGACCGGCTTGAAAGGCAGGAATTTTACCATCACTGTCGTTGTACTGTAAGGTGAGGGGGATGGTGCGAGTGCAATTTACACTTCTATCTCCATCCCCCATCCTTAAGGGGAATAGGAACAAGGGTTGATTGAGACGGGGGAAACGGTGAACCGATAGAAACCTGATTGTTTGACATCTGAATAGACTGCATATGAGCAGAAGGGTGGATTATTTGGAACAACTGTAACTGCACTATATATGCAGAACATACATACAAAACCCAAAGAGACGGGTAATGGTTTATCTATTTTTCTAATCTCATTTATTACTTTCAATTGTTTTACTATTGCCATGAACAAAGCCAGTTAAACAAATGATTCACAACTCTTGCACACAACTGCTGATTCTTTTCTGCTATGAATGGCTGTAAACACACAATACTCAATCAAGTGGTCAAATAAACCCTCAGCCTCACAAACTCCCACACACACAATGCAAACAGCATTTATTGCCAGTTTATATTGGTTAAACATCACGGCTTCCAAAACTGCAGTTATATGAGCAGTAATGAAGCTAATTAATACAGACCATATGGAATCAGGTTTCATTCAGTTATACAGATGAGGCCTGCACACAAATTGCATTAGCTTATTACTCAAACAGGTGTGCTGCTCTGATAGAGGCAAATGCATATGCTCACACACACACACAGGTTCTAATTTAATATAATTACAATTATTTTGGATCAGCTGCAGTTCTGTTGTATCAGGCTCTTAACCTCTCTCATCGATCTGACTGAGCTTGACACTAATCCCATTTAGAAATCTGATTAAAGATAGCGCAAAAGGTTAAAAAAGACTGATGAAATAAAATGAAAAAGTGAGCAAACTGTAACAATTGAAAGGAAATGCATAGTATGAACAATGTGAACCTCTAGTAAGGTCAACCCTATATGCATAATGTAAAAAAAAAAAAGAAAAAAAAAATCACAATACATGATAGTTATTTTGACTCACTTATACAGCCATGCATCTCGAAAATATTTAAACTTATGTTTAAGTCCTGATCTGTACCATAATCTTATTAAAGCGCAAAGCTGCAGCAAGACACCACAGTGGGAGGTGGTGGGCCTAAAAAGAACTTAATCTCTTAGCAAAATCACCCATGAACAAATCACAGACTACCACTGAGCAAACAACAGATACAGACAAATCCCATGATAGTCAAAGAAAACGTCATATTAAGGCTGTGGAGTTTCTGTGGTTATATTCGAAAGTTATGGGTTTATGACTCTTGGACAAGTTTTCATTGCGGGACCATTAAATAGCACTTTCTTGCAGTAACGCATTAGTTATTACATCAAAAAATGTATGAAAAAATGAAAAAAAACAAATAATTAACAAAGCTAAATTAATGTTTTTCAGACATTATATATATATATATATATATATATATATATATATATATATATATATATATATATATATATATATATATATATATATATACACACATATTTAGTGGACTTGAGGTTTGAACCGCCAAGCCACTGGTTGATAGTACAGCACTCAATACTGCGCTACTACACTAAGAGAATTAGTTTTGCATTGTTTATTGCAGTTATTATATTTCTTTGACAGCATGTTTTTGTTTTCTTTAGAAAGTCACTTTATACATTTTTTTTTATAAACTACGTGTACTAATTTCTCATAGTACTACCTTGCAACTCTTTTTTTTTTAGACATTTTGTTTACACAACCAGGCCAAAAATGCTTTAATTATGGTGCATATACTCTGTCCATCTATTCATCCATTATCTTACGCTTTATCCTATATTAGGGTTGCGTGGGGAGGAGAACGTTTCGGGCGCTGGGCAGATACACCCAGGACAGGGCGCCAATCTATCACTGGGCACACACTCACTCACACAGACATGCACACAAACTATATAATAACAATATTATCTGGTTGGATGAATGTTTTGGCCAAAATTGGTTACGGCAATTGGAGAGCTGACCCACTTGATATAATCTTCAGTCACTCTGGCAGTTTAAGTGATCCCTCATATTTTATGAATCCCCTTTTGACAACAGGAGCCCTATAAATTTGGCATTATTGTTTATTGACTGTGTTCATGTCATGAAGAAAGCAAAAAAAAATATTGATGACATAACCTAAAGCTATCACAGATCATATAACTTTCAGTGTACAGTAGTACCACAACTATAATCCTTTATATTCGTCTTTCTGTTTTTTATTCCTTCCCCCCAATTCCACCTTTCTTCATATTTAGTAACACTTCTGCCCAAAGAAAGTAGCAGCTGTCACATGCTTTTGTTTTTTAATCATGCAGTAAGGGTTGTTACTTTTTGCAGTGTCAGGGTTCTCCAGAAAGCAGTAGAACTTAGACAGAGAAGACATACTACAGGCTTCTATGTTCCTTTAACATCCAGAAATAGCGTCCCTGTGGAGCACCTAGCAGGGCTAGTAGCACCGCTTGGGGCTAGGAAGATGCTAGAAGTGTGCTGTTGTGTGCTGTGTATCACTTGAGAACCTGGAATTCCTGGTTGTGCAACGTAAGGACCTATGAAATGAAAACTGTAAGGCTAAAACTCGGAATAAAAACTCGGTCCTGAATACCAACCTGTTTTTAGATGAAAATATATGCACAAGCTGAAGATCTAGACCAGAAATAAAAAAGATGTTTACAAACCAAATCACCTTTTGATACAGAGTGAACCTGGTAAACCTTATTTTTGCCAATTAACTACGAAAGACCAGGTATTAAAAGACCTCACCATTTCAAAACATATCCCTCAGGGATCAACATAATGCATGATGAATATGCATGAAGGAGGAGAGCTAAATAATGAGGGACTTAATAGGAAGCTGGTCTCCAGGACGTCTTTATAGCATGTATCAATGAATGATTGGCATGACAAATCACATCTCCCCCAGAAAACCTGTCTGGGGGATGATGACTAAAATTAACAAAAAACATACGCAGAGACAGGCTGAACAGTTCTGCAAGTGTAAAGCAGGCAAGCCGAACAAGCCAGCCATATGGGCCTTAAATATATAATTATGCATTATGTTCAAAAAATAATCTTTGGCAAATGGTTTGCCCATAAGGAAACAATTTAGGCAGATGGTATAAATTCTCTTTTGATAATGCACCACATCCAAACACATGGAACAAAACAAAAACATATTTTTTCATTCCCTCAGGTGGCTCTGGGAATTAAAACAGGACAAACAGAGCCAAAGCTTTTTGCTGGAACTGATATGCATTTGGCTAATTCTGTTATACATTGGAATCATAATATATAAGGAATAAGAAGTAACCAGCTCAGAACATGATATGTGGATGTTTTCTATAATAAGGGTCCTGAAATACAATACAGAGAACAGCTAGTTTCAAAATAACATGTACACACAACGTGCACATGTATGCATGAGTATCTACAGGCTTAAGAATACAAAGCTTTTACTGTGTGCAGGCTGTATCATTGTGTCTCAAGACTCTGCCCACTCACTCACCATAATACAATGTGGTGTCTTGATACAAGCATTGTACTAAATACAATGAAACATACAAATTACAAAAATCTCACATAAGAATTAATGCATTTGTTCTTAAAAGGAGGACATGTTTGAATTGATTCCAAAACACCCATAAATAAATTTGCATAGTACCCCTTGTATTTTCAGTTTCAGTGAATTTATATTCAATAAGAGTTTGCTCATTGCTCAATAGCTACTGAAGGACTACTGAAATCTGGGTGCGGATTTAGTTGTAAAGCAAAAAGACCAGTTATCAGTTAATTGAGATTTAAAGCATGTCGACCCGCCTATTTTGAGTGAGACCCTTACAGTGCCTTTTATGCCTGGAGTGTCCTCGCTCACATTTTTTTGTTCAGTTCAGACATCTCTCATGTGGTTGCTATGGCGATGCCATATACACATCCAAGCTTTGAGGTATGAGCTGCCACACTCACGCTGTCACTCAGCTCCTGTGTTTATGTTAACAGGGCTTTAAGACCCCCTGGCTGCAGTGCATGACCCATCTGCCACCACGTCGGCTCGGAGCCAGTGGCTTCCCCACCCCCCGACACACACATAGACTCACAAAAAAGACCAAGATGGCGGCATGAAATTTGAAACGCACTAGTCGAGGACACCAGGTGTTGCGTGTGTGTGGCATCATCAGTTGAGAGATGGAGCATGAGAAGGCAAGCTGGCGCTTTGAGTGACTACATTCAGTCGGGATGAACATGCAGTACAAAGAAAAGGAAATTCGATACTTTTATATGTTTCATGGCTCATACAGGCTTGACCAGTGTGTTGGAAGGAGCAGAGATTCTGAATATTCATTTCTGATTTATTATAAATATACATACGGTATGTATGTAAAACCTCCCAGAATAGTCTTATAAGGATAAATGACTTGCTTACTCAGGATTCAAATGATCGATAGGGAAGCTGGGAGCTATTGATGAGAATAACTGAAGAGCATAACAATCATTTTCACCTCTAGTGGTGTTATTAATTCACAAAGGAACCATTTACGTGCATTTGAACTTCATTTTATTAAATCCTGATAGACAAGACATCCTAAACTGTAACTGTGACGTGTGTAGCTGCAGTGACTGAGACAAGAATATTGTTTAATTTGCATTCACAAATCAATTTATCAGATCTATGAAAAGTTCAACTGCAGAGGGCCTGTTAACCCATTTTTATTCTAATTTATTCATAATTACTACCCACTCACTGTCTTTGAACATGGGCATCATGGGATTACAAGCAGACACGATATGAATGATTACTCTTATGCCACACAGTTAAAACAAAAGTAATTATGAAAGGAATTTTATCCTTAATATAAAACATAATTTAAGAATCACATAAAGGTACAGCAATCACAATAACACAATTTGTTTTTTTTGCCAACACAAAAAAATGACATAACATGAATGTCATGTATAACAATAAAACACATTAAACTAATTTGAACAATATCACTGAAATGCCTTTATCTGCACAGCTTTAAAAAAAAAAAGATTTGTTCATGAAGACCAAACCTTTCTGAGCTCAGATGAGCATCATCAATCACATGCAGATCAAAGTGTCATGGGACAGCATGGTAAAATGCTCCGGGACACTGCGTACCCAGACGTATTAGATAAAACAGCACAAAAGGCAAAATGAAAGGATCAAGTTTATATTTTTATCCATCCATTATCTTCTGCTTAATCATAATAGGGTTCGGGGGGGCGGTTCCCCATGCCCATCTAGGGAAGAATGTTTTTAAATGCCAATCCATCACTGGGCACACTCAATCACCCACACACACACACACACAATTAAAGCAACCAATTTACACTAAATCCATGTTTATCAACTGTGGGAACAAAACCAGAGAACCTGGTGGAAACCCGCACAGACACAGAGAGAACATTGAAACTCCACCCAGATCAGTATTTGAACCTGGATCCCCAGAGCAGAGAGGTGAACATGTTAACATCTAAGCCACCATCCATCCATCCATTATCTTCCGCTTTATCCTATATTAGGGTCGCGGGGGGGTCCCCATACCCATCCAGGGGAGAACGTTTCGGGCGCTGGGCAGATACACCCAGGACAGGGCGCCAATCTATCGCTGGGCACACACTCACACAGACATACACATATATGGGGCAATTTGGAGAACTCAATTGAATGGTATTTTTGGACTGTGGGAGCAAACCGAAGAACCCGGAGGAAACCCACGCAGACATGGGGAGAACATGGAAACTCCACCCAGATGGGGATTCGAACCGGGAATCCCTAGTGCTGAGAGGCGAGCATGCTAACCACTAAGCCATTGTGCCCCTTAAGCCACCATACCGCCCTTAATTTCTTAATTGCTTAACTTCATTCCTAACTGCATTAATTATAACCGTTACCTAGGGCGATACCTTAGGCACATGCCCCTGTAAAGAAATAATACCTGAGGACTGCTCTGAACAGGTAATAACCCATTTCTAAACTTATCCTTCAGGGACCAACATAATGCACAATGAATATGCAGGAGGAGGAGGTGTGCGTCAATCATCTTATTGCACTAAACAGACAGAAGAGGGTATGAATTCCCACTGTAAATAAACTAAAGAAAAATAATTGTAGCAGACGGGCGTGAGCGGGACCACAGCCAACAGGACTGAAAATGCTAAGGGGTCCCTGTGCACCTCAACCACTTAAACAGTGCTCAGTGCTTGTGAGGGAAGCGCTTCACAGTATCAAGACATCTTAAGGCACATTTGCTTACTTTGCATCCCTCCCTTAACTTTGAATGATCAACCAATGTTAGACATCACAAACACCTTTTTTATTGCAAAGCATCCTGAATAAAACTCAGTGACTACAGGTTAAATGCACTATGCACAAGGTCAGTCTTTAGGATCAGGTGCACCCAAATGTGTTCCCACCTTAAATCAAGAAAATACTTAATCCCTATAGTCACGTCCAACTATTTGACACTTTATAAGTCTCTAAAGAACCCAAAAAAAACCCCAATCATATGCAGACATGACATTCATTCACACCAACCAGGAACCGAACCCAGGACTTTCTTGCTTTGAGGTGGTAGTACAAATTGCTGCAGCATTATGTTTCTAATAAGATGCATATTTTTTAATTACTATTTAATATTGGGGGCGGCACGATGGCTTAGTGGTTAGTATGTTTGCCTCTCAGCACTAGGGATTCCCGGTTCGAATCCCCATCTGGGTGGAGTTTCCATGTTCTCTCCGTGTCCGTGTGGGTTTCCTCCGGGTTCTCCGGTTTCCTCCCACAGTCCGAAAACATGGATCAAGGTCAATTGAGTTCTCCAAATTGCCCCATATAGAGTGTGTGTGTGAGTGAGTGTGTGCCAAGCGATAGATTGGTGCCCTGTCCTGGGTCTATCTGGCCAGCGCCCGAAACGTTCTCCCCTGGATGGGCATGAGGAACCCCCTGGCGACCTTAATATAGGATAAAGCAGAAGATAATGAATGAATGAATATTTGATATTGGACTTAGTTAATCCATTTTGCCCTTAAAAGTCCTTAAAAAGCCAGTTTGAAAAAATTAGGAAAATAGGACCCAGATTAAAAAATACTAATGTCTGTCATTTATCTACATCTAGTATCCACATTCACACTCCAGACTCTTAATAACCCATGTCTGCTTATGCAATCATTACATTTTAATCTAAATCAAAATGCCATTTATTTTACAGTCAATAGCTTTTAAAGGAAAGGCTGACATCCTAAATGTGAATTAATGTTTTTCACTGCAGGGGGACTGCATCTCTGCTGTGTTAAAAGGAATGATATTTCAGTAAGAGAGTTGTATTAAAGCCAATCATCTAAAGTGTATTATTATTTAATGTGTCATTTTGTTTGTCTTTTAGAACTTAGTTTTAATTCTAAGACGTACAAAATCAATCCCAATAATCTTGTCCAGTGTTTCAAGAGGCCTTTAAAGGGTAATTCAGCTTTGTGTTCATGTGTTCAAGACCTCAGGTCAGTGCATCCTTGGTGCAGATTACCATATTTGGACATACACTAAACTATGAGTCAGAAATTGGCCAATATGCAAATAAGAGACACAACAGTCCAAATAAACATAAAGTTCAGGAAGATAAGTATACACAGCATTATATACAAAACTGATGAATTTCTTTGAACTTATTTAAAGACAGATATGAAAAGTAATTTATTCTGTAACAAAGTTTGCCAAATAATGAGGTACATCACATGTTTAATCTGTTAGACAGTGTACAGTATTCACTTCTACTGGATGTTAAAGTATGTTAAGGTTTTTCATTCTGGATTATACTCAAAATATTTCAATAAGAATCTACACACAAGCAAAGAAATCTAAATTTAAACATCTATTTTATTGTTCCAAGCCAGTAATGACTTGCATCGTACACAAATGAACAACAAAAAATTATGAATTTTAAAACCAAATTTTTTACATTTATTTGCTCATACACCCACCCCGGGACAATTCTGCACGAGTTTCCATAATCGTTCAGCATGCTGTGGTTTTCAGTTTACATTCACATCAACAATCAGAACAGCGGACCAATGCCATCATGACAGTGGCACGATTGTTGAAGCCAGTTGGCTAATTTAAATATTTCAGCTAATACAGGATTTCTCTCCCTCTCTCTCACACACACACACACACACACACACACACACACACACACACCAGTGCAATCAAGTGAGCCAGTGAGAATCAGGTCTGCAGACAGAAATGCCTTGTTGATAAGAGAGGTCAACGAAGTTAACAGAAAGGAAGTGGTAATCAGGATAACCATTCTATATATTTATGATGAACAGAAAATAATCTCAGAATGTATGACATATCATGACATATTTGATCAAAGCCGTTTTAAAATCAAAATCACAGAATAACACAAATTACTATTAAAACATTCACATTGCATTATACTACATTCATTAATTTTTAAATGTACATTTGTTGCAGCTGTAGTTTGTCATTTTTGCATTCAGCTAACAGTTTGTCAGCCATTAGTTATGCTGGATCATAAGCACCATGTATTTTAAATAAATAACATTAGACATGGATTACAAAAAATGATACACCCAAGAACACTACACAGTAAATCAGTTTAAAGCATTGATCTCCAACAGGGACCAAGAACAAGAATCTATTTAATGATTAGAATGCTGCAAAGTGTTCTCTAGATTTAAATTATATTCCAGTGCTCAAAGTCGATACAAGTGTGAGCAGAGGGTAAGACTTTGTATCAATGGCTAATATCACTTTTTAGGAACAAGCTTGCTTGCATATTGACCACAGTGATTAGTTGAGAACAGAAGACAAATGAATGCCTAGCATCTAGTGAGCATGCACAAATAAATATTTCGACATTAATTGAATAATTAAGAATTAAATAGTTTTTGGGCGGCACGGTGGCTTAGTGGTTAGCATGTTCACCTCTTAGCGCTAGGGATTCCCGGTTCGAATCTGGGTGGAGTTTCCATGTTCTCCCCGTGTCTGCGTGGGTTTCCTCCGGGTTCTCCGGTTTCCTCCCACAGTCCAAAAACATGGATCAAGTTAATTGAATTTTCCAAATTGCCCCATATAGAGTGTGTGTGTTTGTGTGAGTGAGTGTGTGCCCAACGATGGATTGGCGCCCTGTCCTGGGTGTATCTGGCCAGCGCCCGAAATGTTCTCCCCTGGATGGGCATGGGGAACCTCACCGCGACCCTACTAGAGGATAAAGCAGGAGATAATGAATGAATGAATAAATGTAGTTTAGAAAAGCATTGCATTTTTAATGAATATGTGTGATATGCTCATGTAAACAATGATATATGGATGCTTTTTGTAATGGATGCATTTAAGTCTGTTGAAAAACGAAGCTCAATTGTCATAGGCCACATAACTAAAGTTAAATTTATTCTTTGTTACACCATATTGCCAAAAGCTGTAGGATGCACCTTTAAATCATTGAATTCTAGTGTTTCAGTCTCATTGCCACAGGCGTATATACCTAAATCAACAAACCTTGCATTTTGGACAACGGTATGTTTCCAACTTGGAAACAGTTGAGGGAAGAAACGTTTCTTTCCATCATGACTGGAATGAGGGCACTAGTGCACAAAGCAAAGTCCATAAAGGTTCGGTTTGGTGAGTTTAAGGTGGAAGAACTTGACTGGCATGCCGAAAATTCTCATTAAAAATATATTTGAGTTGAACTACAACAGAGTTCTAACAAATGCTCCTCTGAATAAATAGGCTTAATATAGTGTATTTTTTATTTTAAAAAATTAAATTAGTTTGGTAATGAAGGATTTGTTATGGATGCTACAGAAATTTGGAACTGACTGTGGTCAGAGGTAAAAAAACATTTAGTTACCTTAACAATAATAATAATAATAATAATAATAATAATAATAATAATAATAATAATAATAGGGCTGCATAGGAAAGATATTTACCTAAGTAAAGGAAATGGGTGGAGAGAGGAAGTACAAGAACAAAAAAAGAAGAAAAAAAGATTGTCAGTCTATTTAGACAAGCAGCAGGTTCTGCTGCTTAACAGTAGATTGCAATGAAGGCGAGCCCAGAAGGAGACCTGTAGCAATCACAGGGCACAATGACGCCATAGAGATGTCTGTCACCCTGGAGACAATAGAGACCTCTGCTGGGATCTACAATGATGTCATATCTCCAGATCAAGCCATCAGGCTAAGAGGTTCAAGAGGTTCTAAAGAGGGCAAGCTGCTCTCTTGTCCTTTTGGAACAGCATTGGTTTAATTAATCCACATCTTAACAATTGTTTTGTTATTCTCTCACATTCACTTCATCTTGGGAGTTTATTCAAGTTCTTTACAAAGTTCAAGCACAGAGGCATACATTTTAATATGAATATAGAGTAGGGCATGTCAAATACCGAGTTCTCTTTATTCTGGGTCTATTCTGAGGAGATGGTTTATTTATTGAACTAAAGCTACACAGCTGTCTCACTTGAATAGCCTCTATTGCACATTGGCTTTGAACTTTACATGACAGGCAGATAAATTGATATGGCACCAAGTGGCACCTTAACAACAACATTTTATGATTGTGTGATAGAGAAGTGATGATTCTGACCTGAATGCCCCTCGAGCTAAACTGAGGGCACATTGCTTTTTCTTCATCCTATAAACAAAAGATTGGGATGTTGCCCTGGAGATATAAAAACACATCAAATACAGCAAAAAAACAAAGTGATGTTCAAATTGCACAACAGTCAATATATTTTATGAGCGCTGTTCAAAATTGTCTGTTCAAAATACAAACAATTAAAGTCACACACTGAAAATGAAAGCTGGTGGAACAAGAACAGAGAGATTCCATTCACCCTTTGGGACCCTACATGCATAAGCATCCTATAACCCATATAACTAGCGTAATCAGTATGATATCATTAAAGCATGTACTTATATTCTAATAGATCTTATTGATACCATTACACTAGTGTTATAGGATGCTTTACCATATACAAAAATCAAAGCTGGAAAAAAAAATATTGGCAAACTGCTAACATACACCTTTGAATAAAATCAATGAAATGCGAACACAGATTACAATAAACATTATCAGATTATTACATATTTAACAACTTGAGGGTTAGGATTATATTTTTTGACACATAATATAATCTTTATCTTAATATATTCCTCCAAGTCATGAAGTTCCAACCCAGTTGTAATGGCTTACAATGGTCTTGGAACTCAGAAATGAAAGTTCAGAAATGAATCACTACATTATTAAGACAAACATTACAGAGACAAAGGTTCTTATATTCTTTAGAACTAGTATCACACAAAAGTATGTACATCTTGTTAAATTCTATTTTTAACTGTATTCTAACTTTTACAGCACACAATTGGTTAGAAATTTTAACATATGCTCAAAATTTCAAGACATAATTTGTGCCCTGTGCAAAAGCAATTTGGAGAATTGATTTTTTGTCTAACATGTTTGATGAATTTCTGTAAGTTGCAAAATTAAATCTAAATATTTATAAAATTTTCTATCAAAATTTTAAAACATAAAAATTGCCCATCATAATAATAATAATAATAATAATAATAATAATAATAATAATAATAGTGTGCCCAGCGATGGATTGGCGCCCTGTCCTGGGTGTATCTGCCCAGCGCCCGAAACGTTCTCCCCTGGATGGGCATGGGAACCCCCCCACGACCCTAATAGAAGATAAAGCGGAAGATCATGAATGAATAAATAAATGAATGAATAATAATAACAATAATAATAGCATTTTTGTGTAAAGATTCTGTTTCTAACAATTAAAATCTAACAATTAAATGTATTTAATTAGTTAAAAATAACAAGGAGAAAATATTGAAGTAACATTTTTCAGTAGTTTCCACAATAAGCAGTGTAACTGGTAACTGTGAGGTAAAGACTGAGTGTAAAACAAGCATCCATCAAAGGCTTAGTCACTGGTTCGAGGTTTACCACTTTATGCCAAACTCCATGAGAGAATTACAGTGGGTTTAAGGGTTTAAAGTCCAAGCTACAAAGAAGTTAAGTCTACAGTTTATAATATTGAGAAAGATTTGGGAGTCAGGGGAAATTTCAGTGTGTAAAGGCCAGAAGCCGAAACTGCAGCTGAATGTTTATGACCAAAGAGCCCTCAGACGGTACTGTGCGAGAAACTGTTGTGGCATCATGATGAACAGAACCCCTTTGGGCTTTGAAGTACTTTGAAAAACAGTCACTTGATACAATTCATCATTGTATTAAGAAACTGTTTTATTTGGGGAAAAAATGGTAAATTATGCAAATTTTGTGCAGCACTGCCAGTGAGTTTTCTGGGCACAAATTAATTTAGGATAGACAGAAAGACTGGGGATCCAGGTTCGATTTCCAATCTGTGGTTGAGTTTCCATGGGTTTGGTGGGTTCTCTGATTTTCTCCCACTGTCGTGATATATGTATTAGTAGGAAAATGCCAGGCCTCTTTCTGCTTGAGACATAACAACATGGCTTTGTAGACATAGAGTGCATGTGCTTGACTAGCTTGCCTGCACTTCAGACCTTTCTACTACTACTGAAAATGGATTGTGCATCATAAAAAGAAGGATCAGGTCATAGTGACCTTGGACTATTGAACAGCTCAGGTCCTGCAAACAGCAAGAATGGGCAAAAATTCCACTTACAAAACTGTTATACCAAAATTGGTATAACATGAAGAAACTGTGTTGTGACTCAACATGCCGGCTTTGTTTAGAATAGAATAGAATAGAATAGAATAGAATAAAACTTTATTGTCCATTAAACTTACATTAAATGGAAAATTGTCTGCAGTCTGGCAGACAAACACATGTACAATACAATACAATAAACACGTAATAATAAAATAAATCAGCTTTTTTTTGTGTGCTGCAGACATCAGTTAATAATTTTGTAAGTATTCGAGCATTGTTTGTGAATAAAAAAAATTGATTCATTAAATTACCTAAATTTGTTTCATAAATACGGCTTAGTGGTTAGCATGTTCTCCTCTTAGCACTAGGGATTCCCGGTTCGAATCCCAATCTGGGTGGAGTTTCCATGTTATCCCTGTGTCCGCGTGGGTTTCCTCCGGGTTCTCCGGTTTCCTCCCACAGTCCAAAAACATGAATCAATTCAATTGAATTCTCCAAATTGCCCCATATAGAGTGTGTCTGTGTAAGTGAGTGTGTGCCCAGTGATAGATTGGCGCCCTGTCCTGGGTCTATCTGCGCTCAGCGCCCGAGACGTTCTCTCCTGGATGGGCATAGGGAACCCCCCCGTGACCCTAATAGAGGATAAAGCGGAAGATAATGGATGGATGGATGTTTCCTAAATAAAAATTTAAATTTTTAAATTTAAGCCAAATTTAATAAGTTTAAATTAAACTGGGTTCAGTTTTGGGAATCCAGATGCAGTCTGCATCTAAGCCAAAGAACGATTCCACTTTACGGCTTCATGGGTGTGACACATTTTAGAAAGCCGCCATCCACTGCCTCCCCCGTCCCTCCTTCCATCTGTGCAGTCAGGCTTGAACAGTCAGTATCTCTCTGTGGAAGGGCCATAAGGCTGCGCAGCTTGAACATGGAATGGTGTGATGTCAAGCCACATTAGGATGCTCAGCACACGTTGGCAGTCTTTCACTGCAGTCACATTTTACTGTGCCCCTGTCAGAAATGCATATTTTAAAAAGTTTAAGATATCCGTTTGTTTAGAGGTAATTTGGATTATTAACTGTGCCAAGCATGACTACAGAGTTTCGGGCCACTACGTTAAATAATCTGCCTTTTGTGTGAAATAGAATCAGCTGGAAATACTGTTCCTGGGAGGTCACTTATGGGCAGTTTTGACACCAGTTTGAGAGAGTTTACAGTGTATTCACACCAAGTAAGAAAGAGATAAGGTGGCTTTTGAGTCAAGTCTAATTAAAAGTCTGAAATTATATAACCATCCAAAGAAATTATATTATAAATAGATATTGCATTAAGATTCTAACCATGTCACAGCCCCGGTACCAAAAAAAAGTTACATGGTCAGCATTTTGATTTTCCAGGCAAACCTGCTAACCAGGAAAATATAACATTCAGCTGCTTATTTCATTACTTCTTTTATTCGGTGCCATATTTAATTAATTGACATGGAATTTGACAACTTTTCTTTATGCAGTTTAAGTAAAAATGTATGTTGTGAAGTGTTTTCAAAAAAGAATTATATTTCAGCAAATTTGCACAGATTTTAAACGAATAAACACATTTTCTAAAACTGCTTTGCCAGTCCTGTGAAATCTGGCTATGAATGAATGTATGTTCTTGTAATTGGTTTCTGGCAAGAATAGAAATATCTGTTGCACATTTAGGCAATGAATAAATAAATCAATTATCGTATTAAAATTTATTTATTATAATTATTAAAAATGTATAATTATTGAATCCTATTTAATACAAATATCCTATTTCAGACTCTGTCTCAATTTTCTGAAAGCATTCTTTAGAACAATACGAAAGCACAGCCGATTGTACGGGCCAACTTTAATACTTTACACAGTATTCATATCTGCTTAGTTTTAGTTAAATATATAAAAGGAAATAAAAGTTTGACCACTGATGCTACATCATTTAGGCACTTAGGAGTAGGGGCATCAGAATGAGCGGACAGTAGCAATTGCACTGCTTTGGTTGTATATTCCCAACATAGCCTTTTGTAAAACTTTAAAATATTTCATAAAAAAAGACAGAATGTGTGTAAAAGAGAGAAATATCAATCACAAACCTACACAAAACATTTAGAAAATACAATAATTTGGATAATAATGCCTGGTATGCCATCTTGTGTGACTTTGGCTTTTGTCTGACTGACCAGTTATACATTTGTTTTTGGTTCTTGTTTGGTTCTCATGAAAAACATGTAAGTTACCCACTAGCCCTTGTTCCATCTGTACATGTTGTTTAAGGATTTACACTTACGGCAGCCTTCTGTTCGTCTCCATTCATATGCAGCGGAGAGAAGCAGACAACCAAAGGCAGTGCACAAAGTTTGCCTAGCCATGCAGATTTATTCTCTACAACACGACTGAATGAGCTTAAATAACAAATATATTAAAATATCTTTATAGTATTTTGACCTGTTAGTCTTAACCAATTGTCAGTTTGAGTATAGGACCGTTCTGTAAAACAACAAAATACTCTTAAAAATACCCTTTAACAAAACTTATATGGTCAAAGCCTCAAAATTAGTGTTAAAGCAATGAACCATATTCTTTTTTTCTTCTTTAGATAGAATATACAGTACATGATATCCTTGACAGCACACAGTGGAAACCCCAGTCATGCAGAAGAACAGAAAGCTTAAAAGCCATTACTTGCCAGCAGTGCTTGTGTCATGGAACATGCTGAAACAACAGCCAGTGCTTATTTGGCAGGTTACAGCAAACTATCCAGTATCCATCCACACTGTTTTCCAAAGAGGTCAGCCGGAGGAGGTGGCGTATCCTTTTCCTGTCCTGTATACACATGCACAGAACTCCTACCTGTTTCCTGTGCCATCATGCGACATGGGAAAATTGCCCAATCACCTGTCAAAAGGTCAGCTGGCAAACACGTTCCTTCCAAGAACCTGTGCACACAATTAGAGACTTTCAAAGGAGGAGATGGGAAGTGGAAGTCAAGGAAGAGAGTTTCTTTGAAACATATCTGATCCACTAAAAAAAGCTCACAGATTCTAAAGAAGTCACTTATCTCTTGAATTATTGAAGCACCTGCCGGGCAATTGCCATACTTTAATCCCTACTCCATATACAGTAATTACTTCATCAAGATTACTGCCCAAACAGGAGGAAAGACCTCCAAGTTGTAGTTAATATTTTCTTATCTGTAAAAACAGACGTGCACTAGAGTGTACAAGAGACCAGGACGTGATAAGGAGCAACATTAAAGTAAAAATCCACTTTGATTTAATATTAGTTTTGCTTTCATGCCAAATCGAAAACGTTTCAAAAGTGGTAAACTGTGCAGGTCCCTGACATCCAAACCTCATGTTACATTACTAAAGATTAAAACTTGCTCAGGTTTAAAAAAAGACCAGCGACAACTGAAAAACAACACCCCCAGCACCTACATCCCAAAGTTTTATTCATTCATTCATTATCTTCCGCTTTATCCTATATTAGTGTCGCGGGGGGGTTCCCCAGGCCCATCCAGGGGAGAACATTTCGGGCGCTGGGCATATACACCTAGGACAGGGCGCCAATCTATCGCTGCCCAAAGTTTTAGATATTCAAAATTCCTCTAGCCATCATGGCGTAGGAAGATTTGTAATTTGTATATTTGATGTACATATCTTTACTAATGAATGCTCTAATTTTGGCATTGAACACGGGGTTCAGTTTCCAGGGTGGAATTGGTCATTTTTTTCCTAGTGTGTGAATGTGTTTGCACATCTGCCGATCAAAGTACAGAGGATCAATGACATCAGAGTGAAATGTACACTCTCTATCGATCATAGTTAACTTTATATCAAATATAACCAAATAAAATTACACACTCATGTTCTACATCATCCCTGCTTTTATTTAAACAAGTGCTGTTCGGTTCATGCTATATAAAGTATTGCGTTTATTCTCTTTGAACCCTGTCTGTCTAGTAGACTATTCTTATAAACATCCCTTAACTTAACACATTTTACAAACTGTTTTTGTTCAGCATTTGTTTCCACAATGTCCATTGTATATTTAACATTTACTCAATAATTTTTTGTCACAATGTATTATTATTAAACTTGACATTAGAGAAGGTCTAATAGCCTGATGTTGACTAGATACGATTAGAAATTATTGTTTAAAGTACCCCAAGAACATCTTCCAAACTTTACAGACAGCAGTATTAGCTCAGTGTTGACTTTGTGAACACTTGAGATAAAAAAGACTAACACAAAGTACAGCTCCACAATCCTGCCCTGTAAGTCTAATATATCACATACCACCACATTCTAAAAAAAAGTCTCCTTTTTTAAAAGACTTATTTAAATGGACGAGAACTTACTATTATTTACATCAACCTTCAAAGTCAAAAAGATCTTCATGTATAAAGTAAATGTAAAAAGTATAAAAAGAGTATATAGTAAAGTATATAGTAAGTATATAAAGTAAAAAAATGAAGATATTGGAGATATATGTTTCTCTTTACACAGTGACAATATTTAATATGGAATTTTGGTAAACAATATCTTGGTATACAATATCTTTAATTAATTTAAAGGACAGGACTAATTGGATCTGTGTTTGTGTGTGTGTGTGTCGGAGGGGGGGGGTCTATGCTTTGACTCCAAAAAAGTGGTTCCAATGGCCAATTTAATTTAAGTCAAGCGACAAAGTTGGAAGTGAATACAAAAGAGATTAAAAACTCCATGGTGCAAGCATAATCACTCTCTCACCTGTACTGTTGTAACTTCATCAAGTCTAATTACTAACAGTGTGCTGTAAAATAGGGCATCAGCTTTATAAATGTTTTCATCCATTCTCTCATTTCTGGTTCCATAAGGGGATTAGGACTCAAATCCAGCCCCCTCAAATTAATCTTTCATACAAGACCATTCAAACAGCTATGTGTGAGAGGCCTATTTCCATGACAACAGGACAAGATTAGGCTGCGATTGTGTGGGCCCTTGATTGGGAAAAGCACTTAAAGATTTCTGAACAGCGTGCGCAGGGAACGAATGGCTCGCTGAGAAAATGGGCTGGACTAGGAACAAAACAGGCAAAAAGCAGGGCATCTGAAATTCATGGGTTACAGGATATGACTGACATGAACTCTTTAGTGTTTAAACTGCTGTGCTTTCATACTTGCAACGTTCGGAAAATTATGTACTCTTATGAAACTGTGTGCAATACAATACTCTTATGCAAAATATCAGCAAATTTCCATTTATTTCTGGCTTTTCACCTGAATTCTTTCAAATCCCATTCAGGGCGCATAACAGAGGCTCATGAATAAGGTAATGAGTTTGCACTCTTTCAACCTTTTTGTTAATTATACTCCATGTTAGTGCACTCACTTATCCCATGTACTGGCTCTAAGTGCAGAAATGCTTAGCTGCAGATATATTTTGCACCTGTATATCAAAACCATCATGGACTCAGAGGTGCCAGACAGCTTATAGTTAGCAAGCAACACTCCACTGTTCTGCTAAAACCACCTCACTTTCCGGGTCAAACTAGCATGTTAATCTAGTGTGTCTTTGCCAGATGTCTGACACCTGCAGGGTATTTCAGTAGGTGGAAGGATTAAAGCTTCATACATACCCATTACAAAGCTCCATGGGCATTAAGAAATCCTATTTTTGTAAAATAAATAAATAAATACCATATTTTCCGGACCATAAGGCGCACCGTATAAGGCGCAGCCTGAATGACGGGGTCTATTTCTGTATTTGACCCACGTATAAGGCGCACCTTAGTATAAGGCGCACCTTACTATAAGGCGCAGTCTCAATTACGGACTATTTTTGTATGGTACTTATTCTGTACAGCACCGTATTATAAGGAACTTGCTAAAACATATGATCTACAAGAAAAGTAAAGGATGCAAATCGGTGATTTATAATTGAAGTTTATTCTACTACTTGACAAAACACACATTATTTTAATCACTGTTGTCCTATAAATCTATCAAAGTCCTCATCTTCTGTGTCTGAATTAAAAAGCTGTGCAATTTAATCAGCACTACACATATAATACACTTCACAACCCTCCTGTCCCTCCCATGGTTTAAAAATAAGTCAGGTAACTGAAATGTCTCTGGTGTGATTGTCTTTGTGTGTTTAAACTTTACTAGCTGTTTTTCTGCCTTTTGCCCAGTAAAACACAGCCATGTTGAAATCCTGTGACAACACTCCATTGAATTAAATATTGTATTAAACACTTTTTAAAGTTATTTAAATTCAATAATGAAAGTAAGAAAGTATTCAAAAGAATAATTGAACAAAAATGTTTTAAAAACACAAAAAAATAAAATCAAATTGTTTTTTATACTTTTATTATTTTTATACAGATTTCATAGTAGCAGCGTTACTATTTTTATTAGCATTTAGGTTTTGACAATTATGAAAATATCAATTGACCGCCCTAAGCAGAAATAAACTAATATTTCACACCATATGAGAGTGGTATTGCTGTCCTCTTATTATCACACAATAAAATAAAAGCAACAGACATGTGCATAAAGTTCATTATGTCAAAGCCCTTATTTTACATGTATAATTCTGTTCACATTGCCTTGCTAAAAAAAATGAAGCACTTTAAAGTGTTGCCTAAGGAGGTATTAGTTCTTCAAAAGCCTCTGGAGAGAAGAACTCACTCAGCACTTATTAAAATTAAATAGCTTTTAAAATCAAATGAAATGCATCATCTCGAAAACAAAACCTGTTTATCTCATTATTGTGTGACAAAATGTTTTCAAGTGAGCTGAAAAACAGTGCTGGCTCATGGCTACATGGACAGATTAGGAGGATTTGGAGTAATAGGAAAAAGCTGAACACTACTGAAATGAGTATAAATTGCTGTGAATATGGCTTAAAGAAAATGACAATCTCTCAGGGGCTGTAATGGAAAATGCTAGGCCTTAATAGCATGGAACAAATTGCAGGAAACAATTTATGGAAGAAACAAATCGAGAACGATGCTATTTTTAAGAACACCCAGCCAAAAGTATAACACCTACAGATTTCATGACATCCCTTGTCCTGGTTCCACCTTTGTAGCTAGAGCCCTCTCCCACTCTTTTGAGAGTGTGTCTGTGACAATTATTGTGTTTAACAATTAGACACTGATGTAGTACTATGGTTCTGACTCTATACTCGTTCATTCTAAAGGTGTTTATGAATGTAAAGTTTAACATTTTGTGCTGGCCGGTTTTTAAATACCAAACTCAGCTTTGTTAACGTTGCTTAAAGGTGCATAAAGATAGTGGTGGAATTATGCTGAAACAGAATAATTAACATACATACATCCAAAATGCTTGACTGGCTACTTAACTATCTCATGATTAAGCAGCATGTACTTTTGTCCATATATTTTTGTAATGTTTGTGTACTGCTATCTAATATGTATCCAATGTAATGCAAAAATATTTGAATGTTTTCCAGATAATTTTTTGTTGTGATCCTAAATAACAGTCTTAAATATTCCAAAAATATCAGCTTGATTTAAATCTGCAAACAAATCTAGCATCTCACATTTTTGTTTGCAAAAAAAGCGAACTTTAGTTCATTAATCCCTAAATTACTAGAGGTCAACGTTTCATCTATTAAAACAAAAACTATATGTATTTCCTAAAACAGTTTTAAATAAAAAAATAATGTACTATACTTTTATGTGTAAGGTATAATTACAAATTGTAGGTGATATTGTATTGTTAGAGCCTTCACCTTAAACTTTTCTGAGAAAGTAGGCTCCATAATCACAAAATTAAAGAAGAAGAGGGGAAAAAATACAAGGGGATTAAGAATGATTCTTTCTATGATGTGTAAGCACATGTTGGCCGGTTTCAGTAATGCTAAAAGAGTCCAAATCTGGATATTTCTGCAGTCGGTTGTTCTAAATGATGTTACAGAATAAGAAGAACAACAGAGCTGACATGTACAGACAAGATCTTTGCTTAAACTAAGAGTGGGTTTCTGCCTCATGTCTGCTAGCTACAGAGAAAACAGAAGAAGCTAAACAGCAATTACATTACCGCTCTCTCACTAATCACTGTTTATCAGTTTCCCTGTAAATCCAGGAGAAGATGAGGCAAAACAAGCCGACCAATAAAGTTCAGTCTGAAAACAGACTGGGTTCTTGTGGTCCTTCCAGGTGCCATGTAACCATAGAAAGTTAGGGAAGGGACAACGCAAAATTTCAGAGATCAAATATTCACAGCATTCCAGTGCAGGGCCCTCCATCCAACTAGTAAAATTTGACAGACATGGTCACGTCAGATTGGAGTCCCGGTCTGTACTTCCTTATCTCCACAGAACAGATGTGGCAGCTTCATGCTAATTCCCTCCTGCACAAAACGAGCAGTGCGTCGTCATACGTCAGGTCTGATTTCACAGCCCAACCGTCAGCCAAAGCCTCTTAAAGCTCAGAAATGAATCTGCATCTGCGGACGTGCTTAAATAACTGCCAGAATTTATTTTTGGTAAACGGCAAAGGTTTAGGTTTCATAATACTTCTAAAAGTTGTGGTAGGTGTGATGATGGACTACCTAAACTTTAAGTATTAAAAAGGTATGATGGGAGCAAAAGCAAAACAATAGTTATTCTAGTGGTCTGGTGCTTGCTATTATAAATTTGCAAATCATGTTTCATATAACTAAATATTTGTCTGAATCAGTGTATTTTTTTTACAGGACAGGGCACCAATCTATCACTGGGCACACACTCACTCACTATATAGAGGTAACTCAGAGTAGCCAATTTACCTTGAATCCATGTTTTTGGACTGTGAAAGGAAACCAGGGAACCCAGAGAAAGCCTATGTGGACATGGGACATGGGAACTTTTATCCTTCCTCTCCACAGCAAGGTCCTGATTTTAACCTCAGAGCTAAAGTGCAAAACATTATGTTATATGCCAGTAATAGTGAAAAAATAAAACTCTAATTTAAATAATTATGTATTTTTTCATTAGTGTTCATGATATTTACATTTAGTACATTACATTTAGTCATTTAGCAGACGCTTTTATCCAAAGCGACATACAAATGAGAACACCACAAGTCAGAAGCCATGAAGAAAACCAACTGTACTGTAAATTTATCAAACCTCATTGTTATTCGATGCTGCGCCCCCCCCCCCACCATATAAATCTAAAATATATACAAATAAAGATGTGTTTTATAGGATGTTTTATAGGATGTGACAGCTGCAGTTTTCTTTTCTGATGATGAGGCTTCACTGTCAGAACTCGACCTGTCAATCAAAATACATAAACTAGGGTTTGTCTGTCAGGTTTGGCCTCAAGCTGTGCAGTCAAACTTTTTAAAAAATACAACTTTTTTTATTCTGTTACCACAGCATTGTGGCTATATAATTTTATTTGTAGTTTTAGGAACTCCAAAACAAGGTAGGTGACTAGTCTGGGAACTAATGAAAGCTGAAAAGGCGATTAACGGTGTTACGTACGAATTCCGCGTTCCGAGATTAGGAATGCAGATGATGACACCGCAGCTGAAACACGTTAAATAACAAAATATGGGTGAAAAGGTTTACCTGCAATTTAATTGGAAATTTGTCAATTTCGGAAAAAAAGCCTCAGAAATACGCGTATTAAACTCGCGCAAATTAACGGCATTTCGGACATCCGCATTAGTCAGTCTGCCTGCTTTAATCGTATTCCGCACAAATAATTTTAACGTTAAACCAATTTCCCGTAAAAGAAGACGTATCCACCATTTAAACTCACAAAAATTAACATACAAAACGAAGATATACATTTTAAAGTTGCTCTACCAAAATCTATTATTACGTCACTAAATATCCAAATACATGTACGTAATACATGATATATTAAGAGGTAAATTCAGGTGCTTAATTCCCTCCCATCTTTACATGAAAAGAAAATCAAAGACTAAAAAGCCATGCCATTTTTTCTTCTGTGTAGTTTCAACTTTGAGGTAACAGTTTGGGGAAGGCCTTTCTCTGCACCCATCCATCCCTTATCTTCCACTTTTATATTAGGGTTGCGGCGGGGTGGGGGGTTCCCCATGCCCATCCAGGGGAGAACGTATCGGGCGCTGGGCAGATACACCCAGGACAGGGTGACAATATATCTCTGGGCACACACTCACTCACACAGACACGTACACATACACACTCTATATGGGGCAATTTGGAGAACTCAATTGACTTGATCCATGTTTTTGGATTGTGGGAGGAAACCGGAGAACCCGGAGGAAACCCACGCAGACACGGGGAGAACATGGAAACTCCACCCAGATTGCGATTCGAACCAGTGCTGAGAGGAGAACATGCTTACCACTAAACCACCATGCCGCCCAAAATTTATAATCCATCCATCCATTATCTCCCGCTTTATCCTCTATTAGGGTCGCGGTTTCCCCTTGCCCATCCAGGGGAGAACATTTCGGATGCTGGGCAGATACACCCAGGACAGGGCGCCAATCTATCTCTGGGCACCCACTCACTCACACAGACACACTCTATATGGGGCAATTTGGAGAATTCAATTGACTTGATCCATGTTTTTGTACTGTAGGAGGAAACCGGAGAACCCGGAGGAAACCCACGCAGACACGGGGAGAACATGGAAACTCCACCCAGATGGGGATTCGAACCGGGAATTCCTAGCGCTGAGAGGAAAACATGCTAACCACTAAGCCACCATGCCTTTTTTCTGCACCAGCATGTTCATTAAAGCATGGTTGGTTAAGTTGGGTGTTGAAGAACTGGACTGACCCTCAGCCTCATGAATGATTGATTCAGGACAGAGATTTTGATTTTGGTCCTTTAGTCTAACATCAGTGTCTGACTTTACAAATGCACTTCTGTATAAAAAAAATACTTTCTAGATGTATAGAAGTTGTTATAGGCGCAAAGAATGGAACCACCTTAAAATTCATTCATTCATTATCTCTCATTATGATGGGGATTTGAACCGGGAATCCCTAGCGCTGAGAGGAGCCACCGTGCCCACCTTTGGTTAAACATCATAAACACTCTTGTAGTTGTAACATGCATGGGGTTTAATTCTTTTGTTAATATATTGTATGACTAAGGATTTTATTTGAACATTTTGTCAGTACTCTGACACAGCTGTGTAAGGCTGCTGAAGCGACAAATTTTAATGGCAAATCTGCCTTTTATTTGTTTATTGACATTCGTACCTATGATAGTTACTGATTAACTTATTGACTGACTAACTTACCGCTTGTCTTATTGACTTATTAACTAACCTCCCCCACCTTTCAGGAAGTAAGACTAAATTTAATTTATTGTTTTCGCTGATGCATACAAATCCTCTGCCACCTTGCACGCACTATGCCTACAGCTACAGTAAAGAAAAATAAACTAAAGTGATCTATTTTGTGTTCACAATTAAGGTATTCATCTTCCACATTTAACCCATCTGTGCAGTAAAACACACACACACACACACACACACACACACTAGTGAAATAAGCACACGTGCCCAGAGCAATGCATTTGTGGTTAGGTGCCTTGATCAAGGGCGCTTCAGTCATAATAATTTGTGGGACCATGAATCGAACCAGGAAACTTCAGGTCACATGGTTGGTTCTATAACCATAAGCCCATGACTGCCCCACTTACCCCAGGAATAGCAGACCTAAACCTCAATGTCCAATTTAACCTCTTTCAAGTAAGGCCTATGACTATATAGGGCCCAAACAGACCAGTGGATCAGAGACTCCTGATAATTTAGACCAAAACTTTTATTGTAGCCAGACGTGAATTGTATTATCTGAATGATATTGATCATTTACATGTGCATGTATAAATAAAGGTAAATATTAAAATACATATTTAATGGGGGGCACGGTGGCTTAGGGATTAGCACGTTCGCCTCTCAGCACTCTCAGGAGTTTCCATGTTCTCCCCGTGTCCGCGTGGGTTTCCTCCGGGTTCTCCGGTTCCCTCCCACAGTCCAAAAACATGGATCAAGTCAATTGAGTTCTCCAAATTGCCCCCTACAGAGTGTGTTTGTGTGAGTGAATATATATTGGTGTCCTGTCCTGGGTGTATCTTGCCCAGCACCCGAGACGTTCTCCCCTGGATGGGCATGGGAAACCCCCCCGCGACCCTAATAGAGGATAAAGCGGAAGATAATGAATTAATTAATATCTAATGGGGTCCATTGCCATCACAGCCAGTAAAAAAAAGCTCTGAACTCCCAACAAACCGTAAGTATAGGGTGTTCCTGGTGATCTGGTTTCTTGCAGTTAACTCGGTCTTTTCTAAAGACAAAAAACATGTTTTTATCTCTGTATGACTGCAGGTCTATTAACACGACCCGATTATCTCTGTTGCTGTTTTGATCAGGCTGCATGCTCGCCTAATGACACTCAAGCACTGTACTGTTTTATATGAGACACTGTGCCTTTTGTTGTGCATGTTGTGCCGAAACAAAGAAGGAATGCTTGAGGCACAGAATGATCCACAGCCTCATCTTAGTGAAAGAGATTTCTTGTGAAGTGGAATAGGACAGATGAACCCATATTACACAGATAACTGTAACCAAATATAGCCTCTTCCTCGTGTTTATTATAAACAACAGTAATGTTCTTGTTGGGACTATGACATGTCATTTTTACCATGAACTGTGTAAAGGGGCAGCGTGTAGGATTTTAAAGGATGCTGATCATGATTCAGTGTCAATTTTGGTTTCCATCCATCCATCCATTCATTATCTTCCGCTTTATCCTCTATTAGGGTCGCGGGGGGGTTCCGCATGCCCATCCAGGGGAGAACGTTTCGGGCACTGGGCAGATAAACCCAGGACAGGACCCCAATCTATCGCTGGGCACACACTCACTCACTCACACAGACACATACACACTCTATATGGGGCAATTTGAAGAAGACTTGATCCATGTTTTTGGACTGTGGGAGGAAACCGGAGAACCCAGAGGAAACCCATACGGACACGTGGAGATTTGCTCTATACTGGATAATACTAGATAATGAGATCTTTTAAGACTTCTGCTATTAGTAACTGATACACTTACATCAACATGTTCATTTATTTATTCATATAGAATTTTTTTACAGTGTTTAAAACAATTTTTTAAAGAGTAAATGCTTAAATAGCAGTCAACAAAACTACATACTACACAATGTGTGTAGTGGGCCAATTTTTAAGAATTAGCATTTCAAAGCATCTATGAAATATACTCCTACTATGTGTGCCATGTGGCTGTACAAAAGAAAATAAAACGATTTGTTGCATTCTAAATCGTCCGTTTTGTTTTCCATTTAGCCCTGATTAATAAGTTTTATACAATTTGGCTTTAGATTTTTGAGTCCGTAGACTGAAAAAAAATATTCAATTATTGTTTGTTATAATTGGACATTGAAAAAGATTAGGCTGAAGAAGTAGGAAACAAGTTCATTTTTAATTACCTGTGTTATCTGTGTGTACTCTGTTTTCATGCAGATTCCCAGAAACATGAGTGCAAGAAACCGGTCCTGTGGTTCAGCTAGTCAATTGTGCCGTGCCACATCCTTCTCCAATCAGCCCCCCCAGGTTCTGATAGTCGACACATCGCTACCCTGGTGGTCAGAGACACGTTCTGTTGTGTGTGAGGCACTTGAAAATTTCCTCTGTCTGGCAAGCAGCCTAGAAGGACCTAGTCGTGTGCCTTTACTCAGTCTGTATGCAGTTAACCTACATCAGGAGTGTCTGCTGCCATTTGTGGTAAGAGAGACCACCAAGAGAGAGTGTATTTAGTTGGCATATATATGTTCATGTATACACACATACCACACAACAACATTATTATAAGTTCACAATTTAAATACCAATTTTGCACTAAAAGATTATAATTGTTTTGTATTTTCCGGAACATTATTAACCCAAACTAGCAAGACAAGCAATAGAGTACGTAAAGGAAACCCACGCAAGAAATGTAGACTCAGACAAAGAAAAAGTTAAGAGAAAGAAATCTCATAACTGAGATTTAATCCCAGGACCTTGCTGTAAGGAAAAAGTACTAATCACTGCAGCATTATGCTGTGAAAATTATCTATTCATAATTTTAAAGCATCTGTTAAATTGACATGTAAAATCAATGCAATAAAAACATTGAGTATTATTGAGTATTGAGTATACTTTTATTGTGCTTAACCAGATAATTGTAATACATTTAAATAATTAATATGGCACATGGCACTACTGCAAATGGTAATATGGCACTCATTCCAAACCAAGTAACAGAATAAATAAGTTAAAGAATAAATAGAGAACAAAAAGGAACTAAATTCATTACAGCAACAGACTGTAGTCTGAAAAAAGACATATACAGTAAGGTCAGTATAACAGGTCTAACAATTAAAAGCAAGGACATATAAATTTGTTGTAGTGTTTCCAATTTACAAATAAAGACAGAAAGTCTATTTCACAGCCAAAGAGCCTTGTAAAGGACCCTCTGTCCTGACCTCATTTATTTTTTAGACTTAATAAAATTTAAGGGTGTAAAACTTGAAAAGAACGATCCAGTTTTTTGGCATAATCCATTTTGTTATATTATATATACACAGCAGGTGAAGGGAAACCTTGTACGTTTATTCTCCTGTGTGGAGGAGCTACGTTCATTACCTACAGATGGAATCTCAAGGCCTCAGATGGAGCTTCTCAAACAGGCGATCCTGGACAGCCTGCAGCAATTCAAACAATACATACGTCATGCCACACTGGGGAACAACCCAACAAGCCACACTGTAGAGGTAATCTCTGTTCTCCTGTTGATGCGGCTGCAGGTATCATGTTTATGTTTCTGTTTCACTTTATCACCTTGCCCTTAAATCTTCAGCGTACATTGTACTCATTCATTGGGTGCTTTTAGTGTGGAGCTGAATGAAGTTAATCCCCCATACGCTAGTCATAGCTAGGGCATTACCATTTATATTAACACCCAAACCAGTGGAATCTGGGGCTGATTTAGCTTCTGTTATCATTCATTAATGAAGCTATCTACATCCTGACACAAACCACATGGTTTGCTGTATCCTCTCTGCACTCCACAGACCACACTTAAAGCCAGCACTAATGTTTTCCATTCCGGAAGAAAAGCAGAGGACAAAGAGCTTTTAATTGGATTATTGCTGTATTTTTGCTCTAAATGGAATTAATAAAACATTTGAGCCTCCTGTCTCAGCCTCTAGTCTCTTACTTTAGCTGTTAGATTGGAAGATGACTGTAATTCAAGCTGAGATGCTTCTGTGTTCAGATGTGTGACACTACGTATAGTAGACTGATAACTGACCCATGCCTTACAAAAAGCATGGAAAACATTTATATATTTAAGATAAAATTGAACAAAAATTTCCAAAATCTGAAATATGTCTTATGTGTATTTGTGTCTGTCTGTCTATAGATTAATATCAAACTTCTATTGTAAATGTTTCATAAGTTAAATACACTTGAATTTATTAAATCAAAATACATTTGTCATACAGAATTTGCCTATAACTATAAACGTTTATTATTTCGGTATTTTTGTATTATTGTTGCAATATCATCTGAATTTTTTCCGCATTTTGTTTTTTATTTTGATCAATTGGATGCATTATTTAAAAAATGTTTTGTACAGGATTATTTTCCTAATAATATTATCTTATTCGTCGCACCATTAGAGCATAATGTATTATTCTCAACCATACACAAACACGGTTTCATCTTCATATTAACTAAAATGCTTAAGCACTTGAATGAGCTAATGTTAAAAAAAACATAAACAACTACAATTTTAGGAGGAACTCAGTTGTCCATCGCTTGACTCTGTTGCTGCTCATTTGCCTAAAATTTTACTTTGTTCAACGTTTTTCTGCGTAGATTTTGTTGCCCGACAATTTGCCGCATCATATAGCTCATCTTAGACCAGTGACAAATGAAAACAAATGACTTTGCCCGTGAGAGCACAACATTACCCATCAATTCACCCAGAGTAAGGGGTACCATACTGTACCCAATTTACCAACAACAATCAGAACTCGCACTGACACAGACGGAATAAACAATATACGACAGGCAACATATTATTTAATAAACATATGCACTAATTATTACTCATCGAGTTTATTGTCATTATTTATTAGCCTATTATATGTTCATAGGTAACTGTATTGAGCAGTGAGCCGGGCAGGGCTGTACTCAAACAGCTGGAACATGCCTTAAAAGACTCTGACCTGGTGAATCTACGCCGACTGATAGTAGTGCACATTTCTGTGGAACAGAGCATTGCAGGCAGAGAGGTGACATGGAGTCCAGAGTCCTACTCTGCAGATGGTACAGAGCAGCCAGATGGTAAGCATCAGTCAGCATCACATCATCAGTTCAGTTCACCTTAATGAGATTATTCCTTCACATTCCCGGTTTGTGTTTACATGTTTACATTGCATGTGTTTATTTCCTTTATGTTTACTTCCATGTTAAATTAACTAAGCCTTTCCCATGGGCTAATATAGGTTTCCACAGAAAAGGTTGACAAAAATTGTTGTCATTTCTTTAGTTAGAGGAAACAAATGTGTGAAGCTCATGGACAATCCAATCAGGCAGATGTTGATGTACTGCCAGATGTAAGAGACAAGAGGCTTTAAAATAGAGCATTTAAAACACTCTTTCTGTGATTCCAATAACAAGATAGCCATAATAGCACTTTCATGTGAGTGGACACCCACAAACCACCTACTGACTGGATCGGTTAATTTATATCTGAAGTGTGGGTGGCACTCGATCACATGTATCACCAGTACATCCGATAATGTAAGCTGAGAGGGCAGTTCCATTGAAGCACCAAAAAAACAAAAAAAAATTTTTTTAAATGCATCAACCCCTTTTATCTTTAAATTCCTCTGTTATGTCCCATAAATACAAATCTAATTTTAAAGTACTCATTACTATTATATTAAATAATTTCTTTAAGGACTACAATTTCTTTACATCTTATACGCCAAAAGAGCAGTATGGGATTTTAATAGCCTTGAGTGAGTGATAATAACATTGTATTTCGGTATTTGCAAATCATTGTTTGTGAAAATTTGTGTGAGGGCAGAGCAGTGGCATTGTGATTATCACACTTTACTCACAGCAAGAACATCTCAGGTTTGAGTCCAGGGTAAAGCGGACGAATCTTTGTTTAATGCCCAAGTCGATTTATTTAGGAACTTCCCGAAATCGAAAGACATGTTAAAGGGTAGACTATTGGTGTCAGGCCTGTGTGTTTTTCAGATGTAAAATGCCGATATAATTAGCAAGATCATTAATACTAATATTCTCTGCGTTTTGTCCACAGTTAAAAAACATGAATTGAACAGGAATTGGCTACTTTTATATGTTCTTTCCTAAATCACCCCATATAGTGCCTGTGCGAGGCAGTATGTGCCCAGTGATGTATCGGCCACTCCCCTGGGTGTATCTGCCTAGCGCCCGAGACGTTTCCCCCGCGACCCTAGTAGAGGATTTAGTGGTCAAGATAATGTTTCAAGATAAATTTATACTTCCTAACCAATTTAATTTCCTTATTCTTAGCTTACAGAACAAATGTCTATTTCACTTTTAAAAATTCATGTCCACCTCTGTACCATTGCAATGCTTATCACTGGAGAAGAATCCTCTAATGTACTAGGTTTACTGTTTGAAAACATACCATACATGTAGCTTTTCAGTGCTTAAAAAGTTTGTTTTTTATATTAAACACCTTTAAAAACATCCTCTAATTCATCAGTCATTACAGTTAAAAGCTGTCACATATTAATGAGGTTAGAGTGTTTGGTTAATCAGGGTGTTCAATATTGCAGCTGTGGGTGGGAGGCAGGATGTGCTGATTTTCCCCTTCCTTTCTTAGTACTTTTGCATTTGCACAGAAAGTGTATGAAAGGGGTGGAGCACCGTTCATTTTTCTTGGAGTGAAAGTGAAGTGAAACATATCCATTTATTTATTCTCATGAACCCAAAGGCATCTGACCTCCAAAAAGCCAGCCAAGTTGGAAATTGTGTAACAGCTGATAAACATATTAGTTACTTATGGAAACTACATGCCAGAACAATGAAACAATTAAATAACCAACGTTTCAATTTATGTTGCTTCACCATCTGATATCCATCTGATTTATACTCAAATCCTTTAAACGTGTTTCTTATAAGTAATTTGACTTTGATGTTGGCTTAACTGCATAACCTTTCACATTGTATCTCACTTTGACTACTGTTTTTTGAAAATTAATAAAAGGATGCTTCAATTTTCATTGGTTATCCAAAAGCATTAGAGTACAATTAGTAATATACAATTGTACACACCCTCAGCCAGTCATCGATTCTGACCTCAAAGCCCAGACCCATTATCAGAGCCGGTTTGCAATAGTCAGCCAGAATCCCCCACCCCCTACCAAAGCATCCTGTTTTTCAGCCTTCAGCAGACAGTTTCAAAATGAGGGCATAATGATAAGTGTGATAGAAGATGCAGTGAATAAGGAAGGAAGCATGATATTTTGTGTACACAATAAGTTTAAAATAGCCAGGTAAGAGCTTGTTTGAGTATGTGCAGGTTATTATTTTTTTGCTTTTAAATTCAAAGAATTCATCTCGTGTTTGTGCGTGTGCACAGATTTGTTGGGAATTTAGGATTACTTGTTTGTCTTAGGGGTCTGTTTGAAATATTTCTCCAAATAATACACGATAATCAGATCTTTAGGCTAATTTAAACTTAATTGCTTTTTAACCCCTTTGAGCTGTTGAGAATAAATCAGGTGTCAGAGCTGATTTAGCTGTAGGTGTAATTACAATGCAACAACATGCTCTGGGCAGGAATCATGAATTCTAGTTTAACTCTGCCAAACTGTGCTTACAAGTCGGGTAGACTAGAGTATAGTTTCTATATAATTTTTAATTGAAATTGTCTTTTAGACTTACAAATACAAACGTGACATACAAACCTGTGTACAAACCTGTGTACATCCCCTTTACTCTGTTTTTTTTAATGGTTAGGGACACAATGGCACCACCACAGAGCAGGGATTATTTGGTCAGTGCATTATTCCTATCCCAGCAGTGTCACTGAGGTGTTTAAATGAAACTACAGCAGCACTGCTGTGCTAAAACCCCCTCACTGCATCAGTGGCATTGCAGAACTGACAATAAACAATCCACCACCCAAATGATACCTGTTCTGTGATGGTCCTGATCAATAGAGAAAGTAGAACCAAGTTAGTAGGGGACTAACAACAAGAAAACAGATGTACTACGGTCTTTAATTTTAAAACTACAAAATACATATTTATGGTAACTGTAGCAAATCGACATTGGAGCAAAAAGAAGGTGTGTCCAATATTCTTATTTTTTTAATAGTGTATTTTTAGCTTGTGGCTAAACAAATGTGATGGTTTATTTGAATGCATTGTTTAAGCACATCCTGTGCAGTGCTGGATTCTTCACAGCTGGGTGGGTTTGCAAATTTGTGGCGAGCTTTAAAATAGGGACACATGGGCTGGTTGTAACTTGTAAGAATTAAAGTCTGTGAATTGTCTTGTCTCTTTGCTTTAGTAAATGTCATGTTTGGGTGATGTCTTTGCTAATGAGTTAACATATCTGATATACTAAGACAATTATTTTATATGCATGTCAAGCTGTGTCAGCGCTACTCCACAACTCTTAGTCACTATTGTTATAAATGAAGTGCTCTCCAGCAAGAGACAGGTGCTTAATGATTTGTTTTATTCTGCTCAGGCTTGTATTCTTGCCTTCAAAGAGTTTGCTGAATCTATAACCAAACCAACCAAGCTTGTCATTAATGCTGATCATAGGCCTCCTATCAACCAACATCAAAACCAATAGTCTATTGAAATATAAAAATAAATTTTAAAATAAATTTATTAAAAAAGTATTTAATCTTTTTTCTTAACTTTTCACATATTTATTCATTTAGACAGAGACTCAGTATTTTCACATTGGTAACATTTTCTTTAAAACTTCTGCAAATTGTACTAGTATGATGGACATCAGCTTCTGGGTGACTTTATTAAGAAATGACCTCAGGAAATCAATGGGATAAAGAAGTTTGGAGTTTCCTGGCCATGATCAGAACCAAACATCAGCTGGATGGGGCAACGTTATCAGTGAGGAGACACTGCAGCCTATGCTATTTCTGACATTGTAGAGAACCTCTGATTTTTAGATGACATGTGAGTGACAGGAAAGAAAGCATCATCTCAGTTTAATGATTTTTTATTTAATTACTTTTTCAATTTAAGTGTAAAATCAGCTTTACTTTTCTGACTAATCTGGTCTTTAAAACATCACTGGTTAAAAAAAAACTTTTAAAGCATAATTCATAACAGTGCATTACACTAATGCTTGATTTGTGTGATTGGGTTGCTCATTGTGGTATACGCAGGCTTGAAGAATCTTTGAGTACATTTTGTAACCACAAGACTTGGTGGATCTGGTCTGGAATACATCACAAGTTAAAACAAGGCCACCCAGTCAGTCTTTCATCTGCTCTCTCCCACTTTTCTCTTTCTGTTCAGGGCAGTAGCTGTGCTCATGAGCATTTTAGAGGGTGCTTTAGTGTTAAGAGGACAAGAGAAATCTGCCCTCCACCCATGCACCATTTCTTTTTCTTTGACCCATTTTGATATTACCATGGAGATGAGATGGCATGGCCAGGGCAGCATACTTATGTGCTGGTTAGTGATGATACTAATGACACTCAGGCTCCCATTTGCTAAGACAAATTGGGAAAGTATAATTAAATATATATCACTAGGCGTCAGGGATGTGGCAGCTATGAAAATAGGTCTCTGTTGCTGGTTTGCCTTGGCAGACTGATAATGCGCTCCCTAATTGTGATAAATGCATTCATCTATGTGTATCCATTTGGATTAACACTTGTTGCACATTTAATTTTATTTCGGTTTTGTTCTATTATGATATACGTTACCATTTGCAAATCTTCTTTTATTTATATCTAGATTACAAACAGCTATATTCAGTGGTTGGCACTGATAACTGAAAATGACATACTCTCAACCTTAAAATTAAACCAGGGTTAGTACAATCATATGTATGAAGTTAGTCATTGATCAGTTTCAATGTGAATCAACATTGGAATGAGTAGATAACACTATCTTAGCACCTTTGAACTAGGCATGGTCATCAGTGTGAGACCGGTTTGGGCCAATTTTTTTTAAGAAGTGCCAATATTGTGAGCTTTTTTTTTTTCAATCAACTAAGTAAAGCACATGGAGAATGTGGCACATATCCACATGTAAACATCTCATGGGCGAAAGAAATCAAAAGTGGATGTCTAGAAACATTCAGATGAACATATCAAGCATCATCAAGCAAACTGTAAGTGATAGGAACATTAATGCTCCAACAGGCATGTGTAAACATGAAACATCATTCTTTGGCATGGACAGGATAGTAAATGACCAGATCGAGTGTTATTGCTGTCTAAGACAAACAGAAAGGAATTCGTTCAGTGGAGTAGGCATATAATTAAAGAAATGAACCGAGAAGCGCTTCTTTCTATAACCATGGTAGTTTATCAATTCCACTTTGCATATAGATGCATTTTGCAGTTACAATTACAAACTGTGATTCATCCATATTTACATACTTTTTAGTCCCATTTTCTCTGATCTCCATTAGAGAAATTAGGATCCTGATTTGGATCCCTATAGATTTACCATAAAGTAGGTATTACTTGGATAGTGGGTGGTTTTTAGTGCTGGGGTGACAGTTGTGGTGTGTTACACCGTGAATGTCCAGTCTCTAATATCCTGTTCTATGAGCACTGATAAGAACGTAACACAAACTAAAGCAACAACTGTGATTTTACATCTACAAGGTAAACCAATAAGGTAGAGAAGTCAGCATTACAGAGTGCAGCATTTATGTGGCTGATCAATTACCATTAATACACCACCACCACAATAATATTACAGCAGTGCTAAGAATCCTCCACCACTCAAATGGAACCTATTCGGTGAGGGTACTATGGGGAGAATTGACGTAAAGGGCACCATCAAAAGCATGTAATGAAATAGTGGGTCTGCAAAATATAACTGTAGAACTAAAGTTTAAAAACAAAAATGTGTAATGAATGTAATGATGTGAAGGAATTCAAGCAAACGATTGTGGAGAGGGTATTGAGGTTAGTGGGATTGTAAAGAGAATGAAACAAAGAGGTGGGAGAATAGACTCTCACCAATACAAGAAAGGTTAAGATTCGGAGAGAATTGATTCAGCAGAAAGAAGAGGATGAAAGACCAACCGATTGAAACAACATGAAAGAGTTTGGGAAGCAGAGTTGCAACAGTAAAAATAAGCTGGTTAGTATCTAGAATGTGAATCTGAGAGTGTCACTAGCTTGTGCGAAAGGTGAACAGTATGTTAAAGTATGAAATTTAAATCCTTACTTTCTTTAAAGATAGTTCAAATGACAATGAACACCTATTTAGTCCTGCAGACCCCAGAGCGGGATGGGAGACAGCCCAACATGACTCATCAACATAAGCTTGCAGATATTTTGGGTTCTTTTAAAGCCGATTTAAAACCAGCTTTTCAACTTGAACTCCCACCCTGGCTGCTAGAACTAAAGTCACGTAACTGTTCCACATCCAAATCCATCCACACATGGCATCCAATGCCCCTTAGGCTCATACATCATTTTACAGGGGTAATTAGGCATAGGCAGAACAAAGTAGAAACCGGTCTGTGCATGGATAAATAAACCATACATCACAAACTGTTTCCAGAACATTTGATGTTCACTCCAGCTTCACATGTTCTAGATATATACTTGGGAAGTCAGATTAAGATGTTTTTGTCATTCGGAATTGCCAGAAAACCGCTAATGCCGAACAGGTTGGCCTGATCTGTTTAGTATATTATTAATATACACATCAGTGCTTAGCAGGCCGTGTGCTGGGGATCCACCTTCAGTTGCATTTCATTTTAACCTACCACACCTGCTCTGGCTTATAAAAGGTCAAATGTGCAAATGTGCATCTTCTTAAGTTGTTAAAGTAGGATGTGCTTACTTCTCATTTACATTAAAGGGATTTTAATATTTAAAATTCTAATTGCTGTCTCTGCTTTCAATTTTGATCATAAGCTGCATGGGCTGTTGTGCATTGTGGGTTAGATTTTCATATCATTAAATTTTCCAATAGCATGTTAAGAGGGTTAAAAAGCTTACAGTTAACTCCTTCTTAGCAGTTACTATGACTGAAAAATGTGCAGGCCATCACACCACAAATAGATAATGCATTTTTAAGCATGTATTTACATACTGTATATATCTACCATATATAGCATTTTAGTCTCCTTCTTTAATGGTCAGGACCCCAATAGTACCACCACAAAGCAGGTGTTATTTGATTGGTGCATTATTCCTATCCCAGCAGTGTTACTGAGGTGTTTAAATGAAACTACAGCAGCACTGCTGCACTAAAACCCCCTCACTACATCAGTGTCACTGCAGAACTGAAAATAAACAATCCACCACCTAAATTTTACCCGTTCTGTGATGGTCCTAAGAACAGAGAACCAACAAGGGTCTTATTAAAAAAAAAAAAGAAAGCAGATGTACTATAGTCTGTAATTACAAAACTGAAAAGTCCATCTACATGAAAAATAGATAATGAAGCAAGAAGCTGTTTGTCTGGATCTACAGTTCGTATTGCAGGGGTATAAAACTTAACTAACCAATTATTTAATAACCAAGTAAAATCTAATTAATTTAAGACGTTGTGGTATCATCTTGTATCTCTTGGGTGTTAAACAGGTCTTTCTTTAAATACAAGCTAAAGCACGTTTTTTAAACTGTGTTGTACATGCAAGCAGACCACAAAAGTATCACATCCGTAACACAACGTTCGTTTGTTTCCTTCTAACTCACTTGGTGATATTTTTATTTTGAAATCTAGAGTGTAGTGCATAAAGCTTGAGTTTAAAAAAAAAAAACATTCTAATCTAAAATTTGATTTAACTAAGATAGATGTCACATTTTGCTATCTGCCACAAAGTGCATGAACAGCAGTTGAGTTATAGCTTCATTTCAGGAAACTGTTGAATATTCTGACAGTGGAAAAGGTCACAGAAAGATCATGGCTATGTTGGTTATGGCGTCAGTGGAACAGGGACAGGTGTGTACACAGATGATGGCCAATAAATTCGAAACAGATTGGATTCTGTATTAATATTTAGCGGACTGTTTTCCGTGACTGCTTCAGTTCTTGTTCTGTTCACTCACTTGTCATTTATTAGTTACATCTGCTTGTTTTTACACTCATTGTCCATTTTTTAGTTCTAATTACCACATACAGTCATGCTTAATGTTTGGGGACCCTTTAGTGTTTTTTACATCGTTTAATAAATTTGACTCCGAATGTCATCATATTTTCAAAATAATTCCTAAAGCCGATTTTAAAAATTGTACACATTACAAACACAAACAAAATAAAAATATTATTCTTTGTCATTTAATTCTTCAGGTAAATGAAATATTACATATAAAAAAAATATATAACTTTTGGATTGGTAATAAATTATGGTAATATTTTTCTTATGTCTGAGCTTTACTATATGAATTTGTGAATGTGTATTATTGCATGATGTAATACGTTTCTGAGGATCACAGAAAGAGAGCTTTTAATGCTCATCTGGCTGGAAAATGTTATGCTAAAGTGCTGCTTAAGTGTTTTAAAGTGCAAGAAGCTCAAATGACTGGAGAATAACATTTCTGTTGACTTTATATGGACATGCTATTAAAATATTTTGGAAATACAAATTTGATACAGGCAGCACGGTGGCTTAGTGGTTAGCATGTTCTCCTCTCAGCATTAGGGATTTCCAGTTCGAATCCCCATCTGGGTGGAGTTTCCATGTTCTCCCCGTGTCCGCGTGGGTTTCCTCTGGGTTCTCCGGTTTCCTCCCACAGTCCAAAAACATGGATCAAGTCGATTGAATTCTCCAAAAATTGCCCCATATAGAGTGTGTCTGTGTGAGTGAGTGTGTGCCCAGCGATGGATTGGCACCCTGTCCTGGGTCTATCTGCCCAGCGCCCGAAACGTTCTCCCCTGAATGGGCATGGGGAACCCCGCCACAACCCTAATAGAGGATAAAGCGGGAGATAATGAATGAATGAATGAATGAAAATTTGATACATATACACTAGATCATTTTTTGTACACAATAATCAAGGGTTCCAATAATGTTGCCCATAATGTTACAATTCAGTATTAATAGTACTGTATTAAAGATAAAAAAATACCAGTGATTATTAAGACTTAAGAAGAAATAAGAAGAAACATAAACAATAAAACGCTGAGGACAGATACTATAAAATTGCACTTTGAATTGTGACATCGATTTCTGGTATCCACTTAACCATTATTACTGGCACAGATGGAATAGATCAGTGGAAATAAGAAGAGATTAAATAAGAGACTAATTGTTGTGCATTTGAAAAACAAATAGGAAAAGCAAACTATTTACTGGTTTAAATTAAATTAAGTAGCATTAAGGAAATGCAGGAAATAAGTAATGAAAGGAGGGGAAGTGAAACATGATCTTTGTATTAACAGATGATTTGGGGGTTGTCATACAATTATCACTGCTGCTGCTATGCGCCCTTAGCTTAATCATGCTCATTCTGCTTTGCACCTCTACATCCACACCTTTTTTTTTGCCCACTCAGTCCATCTGGGTGACATTTGATAAATCTAATTGGTGTGCAGTGGTGCACTACAGTCACAAGTCTTAGCTCAAGGTTAATTTTCCACTAATAGAACTTTTTTTTAATAAGGCTCCATCAAGTATGTAAAGTAATGAGCCAAAAGAGTGCAGTATAGGTCCACATGAGCCAACAAGTAATAGCTATTCTTTCAGAAATTGCTTATTAATAATTCATAATAAGTTATTCAGGTAATACTGCAAAAATGTTGTATTTAAAACAAGTAATAATTATATTCTGATGTTGCTTTTAGTGATTGGAAACATTTTTACTGTTTTTTTTACGGAAATTCTTAATTCCCTCAAACCCTAATTTAACATGTAGACAAAAAAATGAACCTTATTTTAAAAATTTAAACAGGTTTTTAAATTTATGCAACCCATAACAGCAGCCTAGTGATTAGCATGTTTGTCTCTCGATGCTGGGGATTCACATTCGAATCCAAATCTGGGTGGAGTTTCCATGTTCTCCCTATGCCTGCGTGGGTTTTCTCCCACAGTCGAAAAACATGGATTTAAGGTGGATTGGCTGCTCTAAATTGTCCCTATTTGCATATGTGTGAAGGAGCGTGTACCCAACGAATGACTAGGTGTATCTGTTTAGTGCTCAACAATTTAATCCCAAATGTGCATAGAGAACCCCCCACGAACCTAGTCCCTAGTACAGGATTAAGTAAAAGAAGACGTGATGAGGTTGTAGTAAAGTTGTTCTAGAACGTTCTATTAAATACAATTTAAACAGGTTAGATCAACAAGATAAAGCATAAAACATAGCACTTTGCAAAATAACTGTCAGAGAGTTTAAATAAAGTGTTTTTCAGCATGAGACTGCAATAAATCTCTATTTAAATTTATAATATCATAAAAATCAAGGTAAACCTTAGGTTTAAAGATCAAGGGTAGAACAAGTTGCTGAATGTACTTGACCCCACTGCTGTGCCTAAGGGGAATGCATGTGTATTTTGAATAAATACCCCGTAATTCTGATGCAGTTACCCCATAATTATAATGCGGTTAAAACATGGATAGCTGTTCCTACATGTGCCATTTGGAAAGGATTTTAATTTTGGATGTTTATTCTTCACAGCTTGCATGTAATTAGCCATAAAACTTTTAAGACTCAAATATTACCCTCCAGTAAATGGTTTCTATGCCTTTTCTGTTTAAATGTGGAGAGCAAACATACTGGTGTGGAAGTTTTTCTGAAACTCTTAATGAGATCAAAAGAATTAGCAGCTCTATTTCTCTGTTAACCAAAAAGGTATATTAAAAAACTACTTAAGTGTCTGGTGTCTTAAAGTGCATTTGCTTCTCCACACATCATTACAGCTCCCAAGGTGGTAAGGGTATGTCTCCGTCGTTTCCTTTCTACATCGCGATTTCCTCCCTTTTCTCCCTCTTTATCTGCTACTTAATGAAAGTTTAAACATGTCCACTTGGCTCGGTTAAGCTCTCTAGACCCCATGGAGGTGCAATGAATAATTGAACATGGCAGTGGCTCCACAAGAAGAGGCAAGAATACAGGAGATAGTCTAATCTTTGAGAGGTTTATCTACAAAATGACATTTGTAAAGAGTTAGGCTGCTTAATTAAAGAACCTTATCAAAGATGTAAAAAAACTATTCTGTATAACGTATTTGAGAATTGGGGTGGTTCACGGTATAAAAAGTATTTCCAAATATTATGGGTTTAAATTAGAGGTTAGGAAATGATAAGATTCAGCCTTCTAAGAAACCAGAGCAGCCAATTGCTCATTAAGAAATTATATATTCATATAAGTTTAAGTATGTTGAGTGATGTTTGGTCTGTATCTTAAAAGCATTTGAAATATTTGAAAGAATGGTGTGTTTGTAAGAGCAATTCATTTAGATGTTATAAAATAGAAGATAAAAAATGCTGCTTTAATTTTGGAACACAGCTGTTGCTGCCCAAGCCACAGAAAAAGCTTTTAATAAAAGATGATAAACTGCAGCACCATCTAGTGGTGATTTTAAATTCTACAAGTAGAGAATACGTTGATGAAAGTGTAGTTCTACAACAGTCTTTAGTACATCTGTTTCTTCACTTACTTTGTTAGTCCTCTTTATTGTGTATCTTACTTTAAAGGTCGGGATCACCACAAATTTAGGAGATGGATCATTCTGAGTACTGCAGTGACGTTGAAGGTGGTTTTCTTTCATTATCGTACTATTTATCATGCACCTTTATTGGACACATCTACCCTACTGCTCCATCTTAAAGATGGAAAATGTGAGACAGCTGCTAATTTGTTCACCATCAACCTCATCAATTGTGTTCAATTTTTGGTGGCGGACTATCCTCAGTCCATAAGTGTAACCAATGTTAATAACTTTGCTGTGTTTAATCCACTCATAATGGTGCCAATGGGACAAAATGACACCACCATTTCTGCGTCAAAAATTATTGATCTGTGGAGATCCTGACCACATTTATTTAATAAAATATGTGAAACATACTTTTAAAAGAACACTGCTGCCTTTCTCAGCTTGTCTCATGCTCTCGCGCTAAATTCTTGTTTTATTCTGCAAAGACGATCTAACGATAGGTGCGGAGATGGATTTGCAAATAGTGGAGAACAGTGTCTCTGCTGTGGAAAATGTTCTAAAGACATGGCTGCATGATCAAACAGGAGAAAGAGAGCACCTTCAGCTGTTTCTGCCTGCATCTGAACAGATACAAGGTCCAAAACTCAACCCTTCTCACAGACTAAATCGTGGTAATTCATGTAATTGCTTCCTAAATTAATTTCAAATACATATTATTCACTTATAACAAAGATTGAAACACACAATTACATATACAAAAATGATACACACACTTACAGAACACCTTATTAGGGACACGTACATCTGTGCATTAAAGCGGTCACCAAATCAACCTGCGTCAGCCGACAGAAATGCTTTACTCAGATAACCATTCTGTACCATTGTAGTGAGCAGGATGAGAGAAAATAAGGAGTACAGTGTGCCTAAAGATGCGTAAACATTCTACCAAGTAAAATGCTGACATATCATCTCAGCTTGAGGTTTCAGAATATAATGTGGAGACTGCAACGTACAGTGGCATTTAAACACTTGTATGCTTTCAGTTTCACGGCAGTGGTTGGTATGGAGGACCTTTAGTGGCCCTGACCTTAACCCCAATGAACACTGGGATAAACGTCAGTTATGAACTCGCCACCTCATCCATAATCAGTTTCAGAAATCACAAATAGTCTATTGACTGAACAGGCCCAAAACGTTATAGAAAGCTTTTCCAGACAAATGACACTGTTCTGTAGACACAAGAGTCACATTATGTTTTGAACAGGATATCCGTACATGTAAATATGGGTAATGATGCATGTGTCCAAATAATTCTTATTAGTTATGTTAATAGTGGTTGTTTTTTTAATCAGTTTGTGTGTTTGTCAATTTTCTGAACTGTTCCACTAAGCACAGTGTCATAATAATCAGGGTGTAGATCTTAATATGAGAACTTTTAAGTGAAATATGGACATAAGAGAAAAGTAATAGATGAAATAAGGTATCTCGGGATATTTAGGCTCGCACATAAGGCCTTAGCTCTTAATTACCTTGTTGGGGTTATGGCTTATTTAGAAGTATTATTTGGAAAGGCCAACCAATGCTCAATCAAATACTTTTACAAATTCTTCTAAAACCCTGTTCTAGCAATCATCGGCCATGGACAAGATGAGCACTTTTTAAAAATAGAAATAAGTTATCCTTGCAGTCCCTCGATATAATCAAAAATATATCAACACCCATAAAATGAGATAAAAGTTTTCACAAAACTGATAAACTGTGCACATTCTTATGCACATAGGAATCGGTCTTTCACATTTCATCCATCCATGCATTGAAACACACACACTAGTAAAGTGAGCACATGTGCCTGGAGCATTAGGCAGCCCAGGGAGCAATTGGGGTTAGGTGCCTTGCCCAAGGGCTCTTCAGCCATAGTACTTGTTGGGACCAGGAATCAAGTTCCTTAACAACAAGCCTATGACTGTATATATAAAGGCAATATTTGAAATTCATGACACTGGTTAACCCTGCACCCACGGGAACTGATTGGTTCGCAAGTCGTTCAAACCACTGCTTCTACTGGCTGAGCTAGTCAGCGGTTCCTAAACAATCCCCCGAACAAGTACTGAAAGACTTTTAGTTGGCCGGAATATTCAGAGAAGTGTCTTGTTTATGTTTTTTTTTATACAATTTACATTTCTACACTACTTACTACATAACCTACACTAACAGAAACTTAAACCAGTAGTATCCACACATTTGCATGCCACGGTACAAAACATGTAGGTGTATGTATGAGACATATATAAACTTTTAAGATAGATGTTTTACACGTATAGAAATAAGAGTAAATAAACGTATATGTTGGTGTTTGTGATTGTAGTTTGTATAAAGTGTGATATGCAGGAACGACTTCTGAGTCCAGCACTACTTCCTGGGCCACCTGATCTTGGAGTCAAAACTGAAAGTGTGCGGGACTTTCCACACCCTAACAAAAACCCACCCAATCAGAGCCCTCCACCACAGCGACTACAAGTCATCAAGTATGGTTTGCTTATTAAATAGCTTCTGGGAAATTACTTCAGATCAGCCTAAAGCCTGCGTGCAAGGTCATTGGTTCAGGCCTTTTAATAGAACGCACACAGCATGTCAGTGTGTACATGATCAACGGCAGTCAACAAGTTTGAATCCTGTTAATTTGGTACCAGCGCTACAAGACTATGCTCTGTGGAATGTGTTTATAAGTTTTGAAGGCAGAACTGTGTTGTTTGGCGCTGGATGGTTCAAGCATAGCTCAGTAAGCAACAACATCTGCTGGTAATGACTTGTGGAAAAAGTAAGAGTAATAGAGAAACCGAGAGACTGAATTTTGGGGCAAATAAAGATAAAGAAAATGTGTAAATAAAAGAATCATGCAAAGAGGCCGCTTCCCACTAAACACGGACATGAGTCATGACCCTAATGTAGTGTGGAACAACTAGACAGAGACCTCTCTGTTTGTCCTGAGCATGTACACACTGCCGTACATTGTGTTCGATATGGCATTTTGCGTATAATTTACATAGCCATGATGTCACTAATGCAGGGGAATTTTTGGAGAAACAGTAATAACATTTTCACCTTATCATTGTGCAGCAAAGGGGAAAGAGAATGTCACTATCATTTTCTTTTGCATCCTCACTTCTCAGTTTAATTCTCTTCTTCCTCACTGTTTCTAAGCAGTATGTAATTGGTCACCTCACGAGTTTATGCAAACCATCAGAGCACTGAAAGGGAAGTATCAGAGTCGTTTCACCCTTGTCTTGGTTCACATCTATACCACATAGGGGAACACAGTGGAGATCTATCTCTAATTATTAAAAACTGAATATTACAGTATTAGATTTAAGAAAAAAGTTAAAAGAAAATGACAAATCCTTCATTTAATGTTACATTGTATGTTGTGACACTGTTGGGTTGGGAATAATGCACCAAACAAATAATCCCTGCACTGTGGTGGTACTATTGAGGTCCTGACAATTAGAACAGAGTAAAGGGGACGTACACAGTATGTACTGTAGAACACAAACAGATGGACTACAGTCTGAAATTGTAGAACTACAAAGTTCAGATTTACAGGAAGTGGAACTGAGAACATGGACAATAACTGGAGCAAAACGTTCAGCAAGCCTGAGAGAAAAAAATCATAAATCTATTGAAAGCTTTTTTCATTAAAACAGAGTTTTCTTTGTAATGGTGTGTCTCAGGGTCTTGCGTGCAGATGGAGTGTGTCAGTCTGTGCTGTATGGCCTTCCACTTCTCATCAGACCTACCACTTGCTGGCAGCTGGACTGGGAGGAGATGGAGAGCAACCATCAGACATTCCATGCTCTCTGCTACATACTCAGAGTCAGTTAAGAACTTGCCTTTTGTTCTTATGGAATGACAGATCTGTATGTTAAATCATAGCTAAATCAGTTATAGGCTATATACAGTATGATATATATATATATATATATATATATATATATATATATATATATATATATATATATATATATATATATATATATGTGTGTGTGTGTGTGTGTGTGTGTGTGTGCATTGTTAGAGATCATTAAAAGTTATATTTTCAACTTTAACATTTTCTTATAACTTACTTAGCAAAACTTAACATTTTCACATTAAAAAAACATTGAGTACAGCGTGTTTTAAGATATTTATAGACGATTTAATTAGATTGAACAAATAATCAGCACATTGATGTAACAATTTTCTATGCGTATGTTATTTTTTCCACAGAACCACGACTGGTTTCTTTTGGTCCGGTCAGAACCCGAGTTTGGGTCAGGATCTAGTGTGTTCTCTTATTACGTGATACAGTCATCATCCTCACTTTGCCTCTTACTCAAACCTGTACTCACACGAGAACTGATGTTACCCTGCAGCATATCCATCTCAAATGAGGACCCACCATCCAACACAGTGACTATGCTGGAGGTATTAACTCACATCCAAACAATTATAAACATGTTTAACATGTTTCTGCAATATAAATTATAAGTTAAAGTATAATACAGTGCTAAGATCTCTTAGTTCTAATCAGAATATGTTTAATGTAAGTTCAAAAGAAATTGTCAGCATACAGCCTTCTTTGAATGAAAGTCTTTTTTAATGTCAATAAGCAGTGAACACGGCTTGATTTGTTAAACAAATTGTCACTGCATTGCTAATAGCTCAGTGGTTTGCTTGCATGCTTGTGTTTTGTGGTGGTATATTAATTGTACCATGATCCAAAGATAAATCAGGCCCAGTTATAGGCTATATACAGTATGATTTTATATATATATATATATATATATATATATATATATATATATATATATATATATATATATATATATATATATAATTGCCAGACACATTTTGAAGGGAAAAGGTAAAGCACTGGCCCTAAACACACTAACAAAAATCAAATATAAATTGATTTGTATAAATACAAGACATGTTGCCTTTAATATCCATCCATCCATTATCTTTTGCTTTATCGTCTATTAGGGTTGCGGTGGGGTTCCCCATGCCCATCCAGGGGGGAACTTTTCGGGTGCTGGGCAGATACACCCAGAACAGGACGCCAATCTATCCCTGGGCACACACTCACTCACACAGACACGCACACATACTCACTCTATATGGGGCAATTTGGAGAACTCAATTGACTTGATCCATGTTTTTGGACTGTGGGAGGAAACCAGAAAACTCGGAGGAAACCCACGCGGACACGGTGAGAACATGGGGATGGGGATTCGAACCGGGAATCCCTAGTGCTGAGAGGAGAACATGCTAACCACTAAGCCACCGTGCCGCCCTCCTTTAATATCAGATGGTAATATTTCAACTGAACTGTTTGGGTCTCCAGAATTCACAGAGAAATTAAACAATGTTTTCATATTTAGGTTGTTGTGGTGGTAAAGTGGTGGCTTCACTAACTAAAGAATAAAGTGCTGTGTATGATAAGTGTTGTGAAAATGAAACAATCAAAACCTTTTTTCAACTCAATTGATAGTGATGCTTACCTCACAAGGAGAGGAATTTACAAATTTCGCTGAACCCTTGTGTCCCAGAAGTGTCTGGGGCAGCTGGAAGAGGATTCTGGATTTAATCCTTTGTGTCTGGGCTGTAATCTGTACCCACACCTGAGGATGAGAGGCCTGCTCACTCGCTCCTACATGCTACATCCACAAAGCCAATCACGAGGACAACGCAGAGACACCAACAGGCCAGCAGAGGGCTCCACACGGCAGGTTAGATTCATTAATACTGAATTTACTTTAATAGTCCTTTCAGAACAAACTTTAATATACCGTAGCCTTTGCACTTTACTGGCGTTGTATAAAATAAAATTATAACTTAAAATATTCATTTAATTATGTAATTATCCGCAGTTAATTAAGCGAAATAAAACAGTAAAAAATTAACATGACTTCTGCATCACCAACAGCCCAAATGTAGGCATTTTTAAAAGATACTGAATCCATCATCAGATAAAGTATGACTAGAGTAAATACTGTTAATGGTTAAGTTTGTTAAAACCCAAATAACCTTACACTAGTTTTAAATAGTAATTACAGCAGATAAATGTAATTAGCACTAATAGACTTATTTAAAAAGCAGATTATACCTTCCACAGGAAGATGTTTAACTTTGATTATGATTATACCTAAATCTTTACCATATCTAGTATAAGTAAAATTACACAAGTAAATTCTGGTTTTAAAATAAATTTGAACATTTTATCACATGAGAGTATGCCCTCTCGCTCACACACACATACACGCCCAAATGCTCACACAAACCGTGCTTGGATAACCAGTTTTGCATTCTATCTGTGAGGCGTCACATTTATCTAGACTCTGATATGCCATTAATGCTTTGTAAGCCAGTTATTTTTATCAGAAATTCTAAAAATGAATTATATTATGCCAGGTAAACAAGCCTCCGGTCCAGTAAACAAATAAGGGACTGGTTGTTTACTATTAGTACTTTGTTCCCTAAGACAAAAATGTAGATTATGTGCAATATGAACATAAAGTTTTAAAAAAATGTGAGAGATATGTCTTTGCGTAAAGTTGCTCTAAAGACGGAAGTTGCAGTGTGGCAAAATGTTGATGATGTACATTGTATTGCAAAAGTACACCCATCGAAGGAAGTGAGTAAAGTTGAGTGACCTGCAAAATCAGAGGCATTAATGCCAGTTAAACACCAATGTTGATTACGTGCAACGGCAAATACCGAGTTAATGATGAGTCTTGCACATATCACGGTGATTAGATGCTGCAAGTTTTATGATTAAGGCAAGTATTTACATTAAAGCATAAATGAAACCCTCATGCATGTCCCTTTTTGTAGTTACAACAGGGTCGTGTCAGAGCTACAGTTGCCCCACTCTCATCTGCACCCCCAACCAAGACTTCCCGCCCATCTCTGCCTATGAGCCGCTTACGACAACGTGACCCCTCTCGCTGCTTCGTAGATGATGACGTGGATAGCGACCTACTGATGACACTAGGGCGAGAGTAAAGCTGTCTTTCTATTGAATCTGGTGTTAACCAATGTAGGAAAGTGAGAGTGACGTGACTTTTTTGTCTTAAACACAAGCAGAAATCGACTTCGTCAGACTCAACTGATCTACACTAGCATAAACCTGCCACCACAAGGTACACCACATAAAATGTCCCTGCTAACAATACAGCTTTGTGTAATTGTGTGAAGTACTCTGTGGGTGATTTTTTTATGTAATTAGATCGCTTTAATGTGCCAATGAGATACACCATTTTTCAGTGTGGTATTATTTTTCAACTCTATTCTATAAAAGCAACGCTATGTCACTAATATACATCAATATAAAATCAGTTCGCTAAAAACTACTTCGATATTTAATGAAACCATTCATTATACACCACCTCACTGCTCAGTTTATAGTAAGTCAGTATTTTGAGTGGTTTTGGTCCAGTTCCTATCAATATAAGCTATTAGAAATAGCACAGTGCACGCCAACTGTTTACATCTGCACAGCTGGAAGACATTATAGAGCAGATAAAATGCCTTGTTCTTTCCCTAAAACATAAATCCTGTTAATTTGATGCTCATTTTTCAGATGACATGGACACATACACCTAAGCTAGACAACTGCATGTTCTCACAGAACGTAATTAGTATGACTCCACCTTCAGAAATACATGCACTACTTCTCTAAGCACTTACCACAGCTTTGAACTTTTTTTAAATGAAAAAAAAAAAACCAAGCCAGACTGCTCGACTAGGAAACTAAAAATGTTTGAGGGCAACAAAAATACAAATTTCTTGTATAGAATGCAGCTCTTTATATAGTATGGTGGCTGCTAAGCTGTCGAGCTCCAAAAAAATATAGTGCATGTGAATGAATGTATGTGGCATTATGTAGAGTTTGTAATGCATGAGAAGCAAAGTTCTGAAACTGAAATGATGTCAGGGCTGTGATACTCAATGGCACTCTCTGACTGAGGCCCATCAGAGCTGCTTCATTAATGTTTCCGCCATTCCACCCACCATGTGCCGCCCACACCATGTCACCATGACCTCGATTTGGGGTTAGACATTATTAAAAAAAAAAAGATCCAAATGAACTGACTCTACAGCATACATCGCAGTTCTCATTCTTAGTCCTCTCAGTCTTTTTCTCCTCTTTAGAAACAGATTGGAGTGATTTTATGATTGCATTGCACGATGATTTTGCCTCGACTTGTTTTCACATCTCCAACTACCTAATGGCCTGAGCATGTGTTCTCTCTTGGGCCAGACTGCTTGTGGGTTTGTAATGTCTGTGAAGTGCTATTTGAACTCCAACTTGGAGTCAACAGCTAAGTTTTTCCCATAAAAGTAATTCCACAAACGAATCAAAAGTTCCCAGAGAATAAGACAATAAGCATGGGCAGTTGTCCTCTGAGACAACAGACGTGCAGATGTTTGTGTTGTGTTTGTAATCTTTGCTGCGGTTTTTACAAAAAGACTTGGTTATATTTCCTTTTCGGTTAATTAACCTCATTGATGTAACATATTTAATGTTGTGTGATTAGATGTTTTGTTAGAGTGATTTCATGTATCTATTTAAAAAATAGTTTCTTTCAATAGCTGTTTGGTTTCCATTCTTTTATTAAAGAAATCATTTGCATGGCCGTTTCTGTGCTGATGTAAATGTGTGTGGAAACGAGAAATGAGATCTCGCAGAGATCTGATGCTGTTTCTAAAAATAGAAACGAATAGATTCTGGCAGTTACTTTGTTTTTACTTCAAATAGATTTTTTAGAACTTTCCTTCATGCTTTATTAATATTCCTTTCGTAAGTATATGTAATTCGTCCAAACAAAACAACGCCTCAGATCTACATGTTTTCAACAATATATATTTCATTTGTGCATGACGTTTATGAAAAAAAGGCCCTGTTACTAACTCTTTAAAAATTCTACTCGTATAGCTTTCATTTCTCAAGAAAAGCAACAGCTAGCAGCTTGATATCAGTCGTCGCTGCCACATGGAGTAGTTTCCATTCATTCATTATCTCCCGCTTTATCCTCTATTAGGGTTGCGGTGGGGTTCCCCATGCCCATTCAGGGGAGAACGTCTCGGGCTCTGGGCAGATACACCCAGGACAGGGTGCCAATCCATCGCTGGGCATACACTCACTCACACAGACACACTCTATATGGGGCAATTTGGAGAATTCAATTAACTTGATCCATGTTTTTGGACTGTGGGAGGAAACCGGAGAACCCGGAGGAAACCCCCGCAGACACGGGGAGAACATGGAAACTTCACCCAGATGGGGATTCGAACCGGGAATCCCTAGCGCTGAGAGGCGAACGTGCTAACCACTAAGCCACCGTGCCGCCGACGGAGTAGGTTCCATTTGTAAAAAAAAATTCAAGTTTGATCTTTATTGAAAACGGCTCAGGGATTCAAATATTCAAACCCAGATTACCAACTACATGTCAAGTATTTCTGCCCAAATATTCTTTTTTTGTAGTTGTTAAAAAGTTACACAGATGGTTTTAAAACAGAAACCACACATTCTAGAAAAAGGGAAGTCCAGGGATGTGAGAAATACATCCTGTGTGACTTTTTATAGACTGGGAAATGCCAAAACTGAAATGAACAAACATGTAAACTCACCTCATCTCATTATCTTCCAGGTCATGGGGGAGTGGGGTTCCCTATGCCCATCCAATGGAGAACATTTTGGGCGCTGGTCAGTTACACCCAGGACAGGGCACCAATCCATCACCAGACACACTCGCACACGTTTTTGGATCTGGGGATTCTGGCTCTCTCAGCGTTGGAGATTCCAGGTTTTCATGTTCCCCAATTGCCCACGTGGGTTTCCTCCCACAATCCAAAAACATAGATTCAAGGTAAACTTAGTGCTTTAAATTAATTTTTGTGTGTGTGTCTGTGTGAGTGAGTGTGTGCCCAGCGCTAGATTGGCCCCTATCTGCCCTAGAGCTACAAAGTGTATTTGCAGATAACTATGAAAACTATGACTGTAGTTCATCGGTTTCTCTAAATACTTAGAAACTACTTCACAGAGTTGGTATAAATTAAAAAATTTATGTAGGAACTATGCCCAGCGATGGATTGGCGCCCTGTCCTGGGTCTATCTGCCCAGCGCCCGAAACGTTCTCCCCTGGATGGGCATGGGGAACCCCCCCGCGACCCTAATAGGATAAAGCGGGAGATAATGAATAAATATGTAGGAACTAGGGCCAATTTTTGTGGTATTCTAAAAGTGTAAAAAGAAGTGTTAAATAATTTCAAACAACTCAAACATATACTGAAAAATTGTAGTGCAAGACGCATAAGTGTAGTGACTTTAAGGTCTTCCCAAGAAAATTGTGAAGGACACATTTTAGTGTTTTTTAGTACAGGCAAAGTGCACACTGAAAAAGTGAGGCACAATGTGATGAATAGATCAGATTCTGGCAGACCAAGAGGGTGGCCAGTAAAAAAAAAAACTGACACTGGAAGAAAAGGGGGAGGCAGGAGAGGGACGAAAGGAAAAGTGTGAAGGGTGAATGAGAGAGAAAACGGCACAAGGAACAGCCTGTACCTTAAAACAGAGCCAGGCAGACATGGATGAATTTAGCAAACATTCAGCGTTGAAAATAGAGCCTTTTTAACAGATGCTTAAAATTCACTAGGCATCAAAAGTGTTTTATTTGTGCTGCCATTCCACGGTCTGAAAAAAACACACAGATCGACCACAGCACTGAAACTCAGCTGAGATTTTAAAGTTGTGTCCGATCTGTGTATAAATTCTGAGCTTCTTTAGTCAAATTCCATGTTTTATTCGGTTTTCTGTCTTCAGTGGATTTTAATGCACATAAAAAAAATTAAGAAAAATAAAAAGGCAAACGAGGGCGGCACGGTGGCTTAGTGGTTAGCACCTTCGCCTCTTAGCACTAGGGATACCCGGTTCGAATCCCCATCTGGGTGGAGTTTTCATGTTTTCCCCGTGTCCGCGTGGGTGTCCTCCGGGTTCTCCGGTTTCCTCCCACAGTCCAAAAACATGGATCAAGTCAATTAAGTTCTCCAAATTGGTCCATATAGAGTGTGTCTGTGTGAGGGAGTGTGTGCCCAGCGATAGATTGGCGTCCTGTCCTGGGTGTATCTGCCCAGCGTCCGAAACGTTCTCCACTGGATGGGCATGGGGAACCCCACCGTGACCCTAATAGAGGACAAAGTGGGAGATAATGGATGGATGGAAAAAGGCAAATGGGCGAATAGAACATTTCATATTTTAGGTCACAAATTACAGACGATATCTAAACATTCTGTCCTCTGTAGTGGATGTCTCACTTTCTTTTACTGCTAATTATTTTTCAAAAGGTTCCTTAAAAAAGAAACAACGTAAAGCTAGTTTCAAAAACAGAAAAGCACTGAAGTTCAGTCGGTACTGAACAACCCTCTCTTTTTTGCAAGTGTTTCAGCTTGTAAATTCCTTCTGTAACCAGCGAAGACTTTTTAAATTCTTGTTTATGGGGTTTTAGCCCATTCTTTCTCGTGGAAGGCTTCTAACTCTGTGATATTTCTGGGCCATCCTGCAAACACTGCACATTTGAGGCCTGGCCACAGATTTACAAATGATATTCAGGTTGGGAGAATGTGAGGGGCTTGACAAAACTTTATTTTGAGGTAGTCAATGTGGATTTTGGGGCAATTGCTCATGAGGACATTTCATACTAATTCAGTTACCCCCTCGGTTCCTTTTATGCTTTTATACCCATCCATCCCCTTCCATTTAATTCTTTACTCGGGTCATGGGGGTCAGGGTAATGCCACCCCTATATATAGTGGTGGTTTAGTGGTTAGGTTCTCAGAGATGGGGATTCTCGGTTCGAATCCCAATCTGGGTGGAGTTTCCATGCTCTCCCCGTGTCCGTGTGGGTTTCCGCCGGGTTCTCCGGTTTCCTCCCACAGTCCAAAAACATGGATTAAGCTAAATTGGATGCTCCAAAAATGAATACGTGATAGGTTTGTGCCCTGTCCTTTTCCAGCACCCACAACATTCTCTGCTGGAAGGGCATGGGGAACCCCCCTGCGACCCTAGTAGAGGATTAAGTGGAAGGAAATGGATGGATGCATATATGTATAAATAAGAGTGACAACTCCACAATGTCCACCTTACTACCCTGTGAGAATACCATCAAACCAGTTTCAAATGTAGACTTTAGTTACTTCAGAAAATATTTTTATTATTATAATATTAACAGCACAGCTGCTTTTAACTTGCTTCCATACACAAACGCAAACACACACAAACATACACACACACAAAACATAGCAAATGATTAGTTACTTGCCTCATTTGCAGTCCCAATACAAAAAAAGAATGTAGAACGATGCAACGATTATCCACATTATGACTATTGATTACCCAGAGTGAACTGGCAACGTGAGGCAACAGTGAACTGCCATGTCTTACAGTTTCTTTTTCGGACAATTAAGTGCTCATCAGTCCATAGAATCCACGTCACAGACTTGTTAGAATGAGAAACTGATAAAATATGTGCAAAACTAACAAATAGTACACAACGGTGTGAAAACCACACATATCAGATCTGCAAAATGGGTTCTGCCTAAAACAGACGACTCTCCCAGCTGGTGATCAGTTATACCATCAATCTGCAAAACCAGATTTTTTCCCCAGGTTTTAAACTGGCAAAAAAAAAAATTTCGGACACCGTGCTGGTGCTGCCTCTTAGGCACAGGATTGTGTGTCAACATTCAAATCAAAGCAGAGGACATCCAGTATCGAGTCAGATATCGCCCAAGTTATCATAGATGATGTCTGGTGGTCGCATAGCGGAATGCCAGACAGACACCTGGGGCTGAAGTTTCGAGACTTTACTGAAATCACCGGCATGTTTTTCCATTTTGCTTTCACCACTCCCTCCGTTCCGAAGTTCTCTGCCACTGAAATAGTTACTTCTGCTGTTGTTATTGTTCAAATTTGCTCCTAATTTACCATGTAGCTGTAAAGGAGAGTCCTTTCTTGGAAGGGTCACCTTGGATGGTTTGGGTGCTGTGACCGGTTTGGGGCCTTTAGGTTTGGAGGCAGCTGGAGGTGGAACTGTCCTTACAACAGGAGGGACGTTATATTCATCTGTACTTGGATTGTGGGACATGTCATGACCCTGCTGTTCCTCCGGTACCCTGGATCTCCAGGACTGGATTTCGAGACGTGCCTCATCATACATGGCGTTTGCTGGCTGGCCTGCTGCTCGTCCCTCCGGTTCATCGTAGATGTGCTCAGCTTGAGCTCCTTCAGCAGGTCGCCTTCCCCGCGGCTCAAGTCCCAATGCCGCTACTCTCTGGCTCACGTCATGACTCACACGGTCATAAATATCCGCATAAAACGCCTCGGGCTTGCCGCCCGGATTGGAAGGTGGTGCCGGCTTGATGCTGTCTACAGGGTCGGCGTAAAGACATTCTCCAAGAACAGCAGGCAGGCGGACCGAGTCAGCGGGCTCAGCATACAGATTCACTTGATCCTCGGATAAATTTCCACTTTTTGGTCCGCGGCTCTGTGTGCCACCGATTGGAACTGGGGGCTCGGGCAGACTGCGACCCTTTAGATTCTTGCTTTCACCATCCCTTCTGCTGATGACCCCATCTGCAGATCCAGGTTTACTGCCCCCAGAGTCTCCATCTGCCTCTCGGGCCATTCCTTCCGCGATGGTAGCACGGATTTGCTGAAGAACAGGACAATCCCCGTCCAGTGATGAGCAGCTCTGGTTGTTTTCGTCAGCCTGGGCTTTCTGCTCCCGAATGGCACCTTCCACAATCTGAAAGATCTCGTTCCCCTGCTTTGTTTCGAAGGTGAAATTTCCCGGGCCGGATTCACATCGGCGGCCGGCCTCGAATGAGAACATGACCTGCACAAGACAGCAAAAGAACTATTGTAGAATCAGAATAATCAGAATCAAATTTATTTGGGGCGGTACGGTGGCTTAGTGGTTAACATGTTCTCCTCTCAGCACTAGGGATTCCCGGTTCGAATCCCAATCTGGGTGGAGTTTCCATGTTCTCCCCGTGTCCGCGTGGGTTTCCTCAGGGTTTTCCAGTTTCCTCCCACAGTCCAAAAAACATGGATCAAGTCAATTGATTTCTTCAAATTGCCCCATATAGAGTGTGTCTGTGTGAGTGAGTGTGTTCCCAGCGATAGATTAGCGCCCTGTTCTGGGTCTATCTGCCCAGCGCCCGAAACGTTCTCCCCTGGATGGGCATGGGGAACCCCCCCACAACCCTAATAGAGGATGAATGAATGTAAATAAAGGGGAAGTGTGCGAAGATATATAAAGTGCAACATTAGGCAGATGATTTTAGTATGTACAGAGTGTTTATCAGCTATCAATAAGTAAAATAGCATGTGGAAAGAAACTGTACATCTAATAGTTTCTGTGAACAGTGATCTGTATCGGCTGCTGGAGGGAAGTAGCTGCTTCAGGCGACTTCACTTCGATTCCAGCTCTACTTTTAGACAGCGGCAAAAGTTTTAACTCTGCAGGTGTTTTTTTTTTTCCTTAAAGTCTTAAATTTTAAATTCAAGTCTTAAATTTGAAACATGGGAATAACCACGGTAGTGATGTCACATAAGACCCTCCTCCCACCCCCGCTGAAGAAGAGGCCAGCTTCGTGTGCAAAACTAGCACCGACGGTAGTGACAGGAAACCATGATGGAAATAATTGTGGCTAAACGTTCCAGTCAAAAGTGTTTGCTTTAATTTGAGGGCAGTTTTTAAGTGAAGCACAGGTCAAAAAGCATGAAAATAACATGTCCAGACTGTTTGGTGCTGTTCGGTATCAGGTGTAAATGAAGCAGTACAACTTTATCAAAGTGCAAATGTATGCAGGATGGTTTTATTGTATTTGAATAGAGATTAGATTAACAGTCAACTAACACTCACTCGATCTCTGCCATATCGCCGCAGCAGTTTGTAGGGCCACACCAGCATCTTCCTCTTTGTCTTAGGGTCTTTAAGTATCAGACGATCGCCGTTTGCTTTCAGCCAGTAATTACCGTTCAGACCACAACGTTCAGATGCCTCTGTTCGCTGGACACTTACCCAGAATTCATTAACTGTAACATACAATAGTAAGACAGATCAATTGGTTTATTTTTTCGCTACTCTGGTGCAGTAACAGATGATACTGCAGTACAGTAATTCTGCAGGACGGACAGTCTTATGCAAAAGTTTAGACACCACTGTGTGTTACGTATTTAACATCATAATAATAGATTCGCTGAATGTACCATCACCTTCCTAACTCATTTGTTTTAGAGACTCCAAAATACATAATATTTTATTAGAGAATAAATGTAGAGTTTAATACTGAAAACAGAACAAATAAATACTCAAAACTGCATAGGAAATTATATATACAATTATTTAAGTTGGGCGGCACGGTGGCTTATTGGTTAGCATGTTCTCCTCTTAGTCCTAGCGATTCCCGGTTCGATTCCCAATCTGGGTGGAGTTGCCATGTTCTCCCCATGTCCGCGTGGGTTTTCCCCACGCGGGATCAAGTGGATCAAGTTAATTGACTTCTCCAAATTGCCTTATATAGAGTGTGTTTTGTGCATGTTTGTGTGAGTGAGTGTGTGCCCAGCAATAGGTTGGCGTCCTGTCCTGGGTGTATCTGCCCAGCGCCCGAAACGTTCTCCTCTGGATGGGCATGGGGAACCCCACCACGACCCAAATATAGGATAAAGCGGAAGATAATGAATGAATGAATGAATGAATTATTTAAATTCTTTGATATGAAATTAATACATAGGACTATGTTAATAAATTGACATTTCTCACCATCTAACAGTTTTTGATCCAAATGAATAAGAACTTTGGTATTCAGTCTCTGTTTTGTACGTGCATTAATACCTTTCTCTACATTAGCTTTTTATTGCTTCCTTTTTCACCACAATGGAACTCCTCGTGGACGCTGACGTTCCGTACATGCAGCTGATTCCAGTAATCTTAATGCCACTAACATTTTTTAAGGATTTCCTTCTTCAGTTACATCATGTTTCTGGAATTATTTCCCAATTTTTTCCCTCACTCCAAATAAGAATCACAGCATCTTTATATCTGCTGTTTCCAGTACTTTCTCCATCCTTTACAACATTACAGACCTCACTACTGAAGGTCTAAAACTATTCCTTTCACCCTAGCATATAATCATCTATCACAGAACACTCCAACTATCACTCCAAACATCTATTTGGAGAATTCAAATTGACCTTGATCCATGTTTTTGGACTGTGGGAGGAAACCGGAGAACCCGGAGGAAACCCACGCAGACACGGGGAGAACATGGAAACTCCACCCAGATTGGGATTCGAACCAGGAATCCCTGGTGCTGAGAGGAGAACATGCTAACCACTAACCCACCGTGCCACCCTCTTGTAAACTTGACCCCAAGTATTACACCTCTTCCACTTTCTTCATCTCAGCCACTTGCAGCATAACCTTTGTGCCACCCTTCCTCACCGTCATGCACATAGACCTTTAGAATCATCCTAAACATCGCATCATTCAGCTCACAGGATTATTATTATCAGCAAGGAGTCATAGCTGGAAATTTAACTGAATACTCTCCAAGTATTTTCATTAGCCTGTGTAAACAATTTGTTAACTGACCATCATCCATCATCTTTTTTCTTGTTGCCCAAATTCCTTGTTAATGCCTTTTGGAAGCTGACCGAGGTTCTAATGGAAGAAAAAAATAATCAACCTGTGTTTCTTCCCCTCTGCGGAGTGAACATCTCTACAAGATTTTAATCCCTTCTCCTTATGGTTCTCTCCTCAAGGGTCACTAATTTGAAACCTGAGATCTCAAAGTAAAAAAAAATTGCGGGCATTAAAGAGTGAAGTCAGCGATCAAACTGTGTGTTCTTTGGAAAACTCATGTAAAGCCTGAAAAGCATAAAAACCCAAACGTGTTCAGCTTTAACTATTAATTTCCTTCTAATCAGTTATTCTTTAGACATGATGGTAGATGTTGAGATTTGCACATTAGACTTTAAACTTGAAACCAGCAGCCTGCCCTGCCATTGCAGTATACTCTCATGAAATTACAGCTGGCTTAATTTCAGGGTTTTTTTTTTTTTCAAGTGTAAAATGTGACCTTTCTTCAACTGGCTGTTGACATCAAAGTGACAAGGCTTTACTTCACACATTGGGTATCTTGTGGCTTAGCTGCATATAAGTCTACAAAGGGTTAACACGCCCACTACGGTGCGTATGACACTCATACACCCAGGCAGTGAAGGTTCGGGTGAGTGTGCCAAGACTGCAAAGTCACAAGCCTCTTAATGTTAGCACTCGCACAAACATAGACGGATCTCTTTGAGGAAGTCACCGGTGCCCTTATCAAAAACAGAAGTGTTCATGACCTTCATTTCCCTTAAAGGATTCTGTTTAAAGAGGCATCCAGCTGGCTTCACTTTTTCACAAATAAAAATAACAATCTCTCACTTTCTCTCTCACTCTGTCCCCCATGTTTGGATGCAGGGAATGGCTGAGCGGTAGGGGGATGGGGCCGAATGCTAAAAATTCTCAACTACGCTCCGTGTGCCTTTGTTTTGTGTAGTTACATTTCCCTCTGTGCCTTGGCCACTTGAAGCTGTATTACAAGCGGCAGCTTAGCATGTTTTTATATATGTGAGCATGTCTGTCACAGTGAGGAAGCAGCTCTCTTCTCTATACAGCCTTGTGTAAACATATTTTTCCAGGGTTGTCTGCTTAGCGTGTGACCAGAGGAAGTATCCTTCCGTCTCCAAACAGCAGTGCATGACGTGTGATTTCACCCTTTCCTTTATACGGTTGTAGTCTCAGTGATGGTTGGAGGCCAAGAATAATTCTGGACTATTCTATCCTAATTCTAGATAATCAAACTAAGAGAGGTGACTAACGTCAGGTTCTGAATCGTGGAAAAAGAAGCAATGACAATAAAATATACGACAAAAATATCTAATGCAAAAACATAAACAACTTATTATTTAAGTCATCATGTCCGTTATAGTGAATGTATTTAATATACAGTGTCAGTCAAGTTTGGACACACCTCCTTTTTGCTCTACCTATACTCCATGCCCTCAGTTCCACTTCTTGTAAAGATGGACTTTGTAGTTCTACAATTGCAGACTGTAGTCCATCTCTTTGTGTACGTCCCCTTTACTCTGTTCTAATGGTCAGAACCCCAATAGTAGCACCACAGAGCAGGGCATTATTCCAATCCCAGCAGTGTCACTGAGGTGTTTAAATGAAACTACAGCAGCACTGCTGCACTAAAACCCCCCTCACCGCATCAGTGTCACAACAATCCACCACCCAAATGATGCCTGTTCTGTGGTGGTCCTATCCAACAGAGAACAGAGAACCAACAGGAGACTAACAACAACAAAGAACACAGATGGACCACAGTCTGTAATTGTAAAACTACAAAGTCCATCTATATGATAAGAGGAGGAAATGGATAACGTGTGTCCAAACTTTTGACTGGTACTGAACATACTGGATGATTGGCCTTATGTAAAATACCCTCTTAGTCATTTGATTAAAACCATTTAAGCAGTTATATCTTTGTGGTATTAGTTTGGATAAGGCTCTTTTTTTTGTTACTGCGCACAAAACATTTCACACCCTGTTGTGTGAAGGACTGCCATGAGCTCCATCCCACTTAGGAACTGATTGTTTCATACCTCTGAGGCCGAGCTCACAAATATTCAGAATAATTGTAGAACCTTACAGACAAAACCCAGAATCTCATGATAAGCCTTTGAAATCTGTAAAGGCTGTTGCATCTGTAGTCTACCCCACAATAGTGCCATAAGGTTAGGAATTAACTGGGCAGTAAGCCGGTGTTATTTTATTTTCACGTTGTCACATTATTAAATAATATTTATTACTATTTATTACTACTACTTATTACTGAGATATATGGTGTCTGTACACGATGAGGTAATGATTAAATAGCTTAGCTATTCAAACATGACAGTCAAATAAGGAAGCGGCTATGCGGACAGGAAATAATCATACAAAGCTTCTTTGTTTAGGCACCGTGGCCCTGTGACATGCAGCAGAGTGTCTCCTTCTGTAGCTATAAAGCTATAAGGATACTGCTCACAAACCATGCACAGCCAAATCTGTCTGCAGTGACAACAGTCTCAATATGTAATCATTTGCATTCTGCATTTATTTACTACATTAACCAAAACGTTGTAGTTGATAGAGCTGTCGTTCCAACAAACACATTTCAACACATTCTGATAGTGACACCTTTCTTGGATTCTTATACACATCAGACATTTTTAATCTTCTTTCTGTTGTAACCATTACCTTCCTCTCTGGAGAAATAAATCATGTTCTCAGACATCTGAAGCTCGGGCTGTCCATTTAAGTCCATACTGGTAAAACATCCACTCCCTCCCTAAGACAAGAGAAATGAGCAGAGAGAGTAAAAAACAAAAGGAATGAAAGAGACGCTGAGTATGCAAAAGAGACAGCTACCCTTCTGATTCCCATAAAAGCTCAAAGTCCCGTTTTCCTTTGAAAATTCCCAGCGTGTATCCGGAACATGCGGAGACATTCCTTGTTAGTTTCAAACACGAAAACACAAAGACGGGGATGAGATATAAATGGTCTACTATTATTAGACAACTATGAATGTGATCAGGTTCTCATTATATTCATTATGCAAATTGGTTAATTTCTTCGTTTTCATTTCATGGTTATATTTAGTAATCCTGCATAGTCACCAATTGTCTAGTCTGCGTGAGTAACCTAAAGCATGACCGTCGACGTTTATGATACCTCACCTGAAAGGCAATGTCACACATCTTCTCCATCCACTCAGCAGTCACATGCCTCTCGGCTGCAAAGACGTGCGTCTTGTCGTTGGTTTCCACGTGGAAAGCGGCCATGTTGTCTTTAGGGCATGTTTCTGTCATGGCTGGAATGATGCTGATGCACTCTGACAGGCGAATGATCTTCTTGTCCAGTTTTTTAGTGTTGGGTTTTTCGGTGCTGCTGCCCCCACAGTCGAAGAACTCTAGTCGGGCAATGCCGTTTTGACTCGCTGGATACAACACAAACCAGTTCTTTTTCCATTTCTGCAAGAAAAGTGAGCAAATGAGTAAAGATTCAGCCGTGTTTATAGAACAAGTGAAAATGCCAATGACATTACTGGGTCTTGGAACATTTAAAGCAATCAAGCCTGAAAAATGTGCACACTTGACAGACACAAATTCTTTTAAGCTGTTGTTTAGATGAGAAGGAAAGTCGTAATGTTAGCGATGATGCACTTGACCATTAGGCCAAACATTAAACAATGGCCCATTTTAAAAGGTCATGAGTGTTTATACTGATTTTGGGCACAAAACAGTAACTTAGGACTCAAAATACCAAAATTTAACCAAAAAAGTCTAACAATTATCTGCAGCTCATTTTCTGGCCTTTTAGAATAATGTTATAGGAGACAATCAAACTATTTTAAATAGTTACAGGTTTATATCAGACAGTCTGTCCATTGTTGGGAACACTGATAATCTGTTTTCCTGGCTCTTTGTTGTAATACCTTTACTAAAAGAGAAATTAAAGACCCCTAATTTATTACTTTTTAAAATATTTTTATATAATTATGATCTTCTGTAACATTTTGCATCATCTATAAAAAACACCTGATTAAATACTTAAAACTGAATGAACAATAGTTACTATGTACAGTCGGATTTTCATTACTGCTGAAGTTATTACTGAAAAAGTAAGACAGGAATCATCTTACTGTACATTATTTTAATATATTTCTATATTTAATACTAAATAAACATAATAATTTGACATATAATTACTTATAAATTATATTTATAACTCCATAGTATCATAGTGGAAACAAATATATAGAATAACCGTCTGTATTAAATAAAGGATCTCTGAATATTGACCAATCAGAATTGGCTATTTAATTCATGCTTATGACTTACAAACTTTCTATAAGACTAGAAAAATATAACGAGGAGTTAAATTCATACATAACAGAGACTGAGCTCAAATGGTTACCAACAACAAATAAACATGATGTCAGTGAAATGAAGCCCCTTTCTTTTGTATGCACAAAAATGGAACTGAAGCAGGAAGATTACCTAAATTTAAAAAAGCATGAAGCAGGACACCTGTCATTAGGGTTTTTAAATGTTTAAACCTCTGTGGATCTGTGGGTGGGGGATTATAGTATAGCTAAAATGTCTGCACAAATGAGAAATAAAAATAAAACAGCACAAACGTGAATATTCAAACACACATTTTCATTTACTTGAACAGAAAATTATTCAAAATGAGTTTTCAGTAAGTGATTAATATAGCTTATATATATATATATATATATATATATATATATATATATATATATATATATATATATAGGAAATTTTAGGACTCTTTAAGTATGTGGTGTTCTTCATCCACAATTATGCACTTCCTGTAACTTCGCTGCTGGTATGTAAACCAAGCATTGTGTCATTAGTCTGACATTAATCACCACCACAGTTTAAAACTGGACTATACTGCAGAGTCCATTATCAACTAGTATTTATCTGTACATAATCATAATTTTTCTTCTTCTTTCAATTTCTTCTTTATTTGAAATGAATTTAAATCATTAATCAATAGGAACATCTGCTAATGTAGCAAAAAGGAAATGTGTGGGATTACCCAGTGTGCTTAGCTTCCTCCAACACACTGCAGGTGTACAAAAATCTGCAAAAGTCCTCTGAGGTTCTTTTTTCCGAACACATCACAATATTGGACCACAAATGATATTCCTATCATATTAATTTAATATTCCTATTAAAATCACATGTTAAATTACATATATATATATATATATATATATATATATATATATATATATGTGTGTGTGTGTGTGTGTGTGTGCAGCAAAAACATGGTAGTTGAACTGGTGTGTTATAAAATTGATTCAGTTATAAGCGTGTTTGTCACTCAAAAAACACTCACTCTCTCACAAAATCACACACTCACTCACACTCACTCTCTCCTACACTTACACAAACTTACTCTGTCTCTTACAAACACACACCACTCACTTTCTCAAACACAGATTCCATATCAGTTCAGAAGCAAACAAATACCTTGAGCTCAGTCATCTTATTTATGTGAAATGTCGTTAAATCTATAATTATAACTATTACTGAAAGGTTGGTGAAGCTAATAATGTATTTTACCATAACAAACTGTTATCTGTTTCTGGGATATATTGGTTTAATAATGTAAGTAGTTTTACCACCTGTCACTGTCCAATGACCTGATACTTTTGGACATTCAGTTCAGTGTATTACGGGGGAACAAAATGACAAGTCTAATATACCAGCTCTGTGTTTGTGTTACAGCGCACAGTCCTTGCGGGGTGCTTTACAAGCATACTTGGGTTAACTGTGTGTTGCTGCTAAAACACATACTTCTATAATAACACAGAGAGCAATGCATACCACTTATATTAGAGTAAATAAAAAAACAATTAATTCATTCAAAAAAAATTCAGTGTCTTACTTTATACTGCATGCCCAGCTTAAAGAAAACCATTGACACTATGTGCAGTTCACAACAATGTTGTATCTTAAGCAAGATTTTGACCAATACCTCTTGCATCATTGATTTATAATTTATTGTTTTTCGAGGAGCATGTGACCAATGAGGGTAACAATATAACAAAATAAACAGATATGAAGCGAATTTCAGATGAAGCTATTGTGTAGTATTTAAAGAGTGAAAGCTGTTGCAGAAGAAACTATTCCAAATCAGCAACAATTTGTTATAACAATCGATATCTGTATCTTTAAAAATTTATGAATAAAGATAAATGAACATTGTGTTATATGATGCAATGCGGAAATGTAGGAGGATTGCAGAAATCCGAGAATTACCCAATTTATTGAACTCCCAAGTGGCTAATTTACAATGAACGTCAGGTTTGAGATCATTTGCACACTGTTACCCCACCAACTCAAAGTCTGAAAGACTTGAGAAATATATGACACAGGATGGAACTTATGCAAATAAGGCAAAAAGCAAGTGACTTCCTCAAATCTGCTTCGCTTTCTGATCACAAGCAGCAGTTTTTCATAGACTGCAAACATATATATATATATATATATATATATATATATATATATATATATATATAAATATGTAAATATATAAAATGCAAAAGGTTCACAAACGTTTTATCATCTGCTTTATTCAAGATTCAAAATTATTTTTGCATGTGTGTATTGATTTAAAAAAAATATTCAACCTCTGTAAAACTGAACCTTGTAAAAAATATAATAAAAAAAGAAAAAAATAAATAAATAAAAAATAATAAATGTGTGTGTGTGTGTGTGTATGAACTGCCTGATTAAAAAAAGTCATATAATTTAATATTCGTCTGAACTGCCTTTAGATTTAATTGTGTGGCAAATGTATTATTTTCAGTCCAGTGCAGAGGTGGTGCATTAATATTTACCTAATGTCTAATGTATTGTTGATGTGTAAGTGGAACCACTCCTTATTCTTGGCTTTTTCAGCACAACACAAAGGCTTTCAAAGTCAATGTCGTCATGTATTTTGACTATTGTCATCCTGCAACATGCCCTTAAAATCCAGTCCTTTAATAACTTAATTTTATTCTGTATATTCAGGTTAACAGCTAAATTAACTATTAATTTTATCTAAGTTTTCAGAGACTAAACATAATCCACCTGAGAACACATAACCCAGCTCGGGACACTTAAAATGTACAAAATAACTTTGTACAGACAATGTATTTAGTAGGTAGCAACAATAGTTCAACTGTAAACTGTAATCTTCACAATTATCTTAGTAAGTCTGATCCAGCCTTAGATTTCATTTGTAAAAATTAAACTGCAAATATATTCCAAAAAATAGAGGAACAAAAATGAACTACAGTCAGTAAAGAAAGTACCTCTACAAGTACACTGCTTACCAGTAAGCTCCAATTAACTTTTATTTACCATTAACATAATTTACCCAAAAGTCTAAAAATGTTATACATTTGTTTTGATAATAATTTTGATAATAATTCGGACAGTGTAAAACATCTGGAATAAAAAAATGATTGCATAACAAATAAATTGAAGAGATTTTTCAGTAGACTAAATTGTCAAAATATCCTAAAGGCCACAATTTACTGGGACTTGAAACAATAAACAGGCCATGTTAGCATGCCAGCTAGTTAACTGCTAATCAACTATTTTATGTTTGTCACAAAAAAATCCCAGAGAACATATGAATGCAGGGCACTTCTGGCTAAGGTGTGGCACTGCTTGCTCACTGTCAACACTGTTAACATGCTTGCAAAGCTGGCCCTTAAATGAAAACACTGTTCCTAAACACATCTGGTCCACTTCTGGCTTAATGGCAATGCTACTTTATTTAACATGAGTTAGAAACCCCCCCCCACCTCCATACACACATATACCTACACATTCTCACTCTTCTGCACACACACACACATATATATATATATATATATATATATATATATATATATATATATATATATATATATATATATATATATACATATATATATTTATATATATACACATACATACATACATATATTTGGCAGTACTACCCGTTGTGAGCCAGTTATGATTGACACGTGACCCCAATCTGTTGTGTACATGTTCCATATTTGTTAATCGGGAGCAGTCCGCCAAAGTGCTGTCAATCCATGCAGTAAGTGGGCCAGATAAAAATGGAATGAGGGCCTCAGTAGTTTTGATATCTGGAGTGAGACTTGGGAACCAATATTTTGTTATAATAAGAGCATTATTTTCAATGCAGAAAAACATGCACAGAAATGTTACACTGTGTAATATTGGTATTTTTTTGGATGTTTCAGTATTACAATTTTTAACCAAAACTTCCTCTGAAAGTAAAAAAAATAATAATACTCAAACTTACAGTTGGCCAGCAAACTCTAAAACAAGTGCTAAAAGTCTTGTAACTCTGGTTTGAAAAGCTTGCACAAGAGTGGTGTGTGACTAAAAACAAAGAGGACGTTACTCAAGTGGAAAGATAGCACGTTCTATTCTAGAACGCCTCGACTTGTCTCAATATACCACAGATCTTCAAGTGGTGTAGATGTTCCTGTACTGCATGTATATGTATTTGAAGGGAGGAAATCAGAGTCAAATGTCACAATCGAAGCACAAACTCATTGCTGGTCTTTGAAGTCAGATGAATATCTCTGGTAACTAAAGACTGAAATAGGAGTCAGATCAAACATGTTCTATTTACTACAAAAGTGCATTTAATTCTTGTGTAAATAGATATGTTATGATTACAAATCAACTTTAAAATGTCTTTTAGCATCATCTATAATACTCAATGTTTGGTTTGTTATTGTATTACTAAAAACCTTACTTTTTACTACTATTTATTTGGAACATAAAACAATAGAAATGAATACAATAAGAAAAAAAACTTTCATTCTATATTTTATTATTATGTATGCTTGTGTATGTAGTTACTCACAAAAAAAGCTGTAGATTTAAAATTATATGATGGGAACAAATGTTTCTTTTTGTGTAAAAATGAGAAAAGTAAAAAGTCACAAATATAAAGCTATAAAATCAGATCAGATCACGATCATCAAATTAGTATTCATTTATGATCCATGTCACATTTCTTTACAAAAAGGGTCTTTGGACTACATAAGTTAATATAAAGAACCTTTTTTTAGTAGCATGCAGGTCAGGGGCAGTTATGACAGCTGAAAAGAAGCTTTTCTAAAGCCAGCTGATGTATGATGGCAGCCTATACCTTTTTATCTTTAGGTAAAGAACAATCACAAGCATCCTCTGCCACAGTGGTTGTTGATACAATGGCCTAGATTGCCTACTGAGCATTAAGACCACACGCCCGAGTAAACTGTGTGAAAGTGAACATCTTTCCACGCACATTACAAAACATCAACTACAATCATTCAATCTGAAGAGACAAAATATCAATGCAAAGATCACCAGTCAGAATGTGTCATATTAACCCATACAAACTCACACTTGATTGGGTGGAAAAAGACCAAACCTGGATAATGAACAGTGTGTAAATGTGTGTCTGCCCTGTGATAGACCAAGGTCCTGTCAGGGTCTTTTCTCACTGTTAGTCTTGAAATCAGCTCCAGCTCCATAATAAGTGTCTCACAAAATGTACAAACAAATATAAAATGTGGCAAACCCTAAAATTACAACTATTTTCTAAAACAATAATTATGCTCATGATATAAATATAGAAAAGTCATGATACAAATGACATCTAAACACACATAGGACTGCTGTAGGATTAGAAATGAACGTTGGACATGACCAAACTCCAGCTCGACAATAGCAGTCTTTATGGTGTGACTGTTGTATGATGCCAATATGCAAACTTCATGCAGATTAAACACATGGTTATAATAATAACTCGGTCAGCATGCAAATGATCAGCAACACCATTATAACCTAATTTATTTAGGACTAGAAATGACACAGTTTAGAAACAACAGGACATTAACACACCCACACATAACCCAGTCAACAGCAATGAAACTGGCAGTTATTTAGGTTCAGAATAACTTCAGAGCGTGTACATGCTTACTCTTATTATTGTTACATGAACTGTTAAATAGTCTTTTAATCAGTGATGACAGAGCGTCATCTTAAGGTTATTAAGTCATTTCATTAGCAACCAAACCAATAAATAACACAAAATATGCTAAAAGTACAAAAAATTTATATACTGTCTATAAAGACAGATATTCATTAAGATATTTGCTTTCACTTATTTATATTTTGATTTTGATTATATTTATTTTATGCATTTACTCATATAGATAGATAAAAAGACACCTGGCACCTGTACCTGCAGAGGCACTACATCCACTGCCACATTAAACATCACAGCTCATGTTTTGTGGAGATTAATTTAGGGCAAGATATTTAAAACATGATGTAAATCTTGGCCTAGACCTCTATAACACTGTTAATCTAGAGATGGAGAAAGCTGACATGGGTTGCATGGTGGAATATAAAAAGATTGAATGGGTAGACTAGGATGTTGTGGTCTTCACTTTAGAATTGAACTTTAAAATTGATATTAGAAATCTTAAAAAAAGAACATCCGAAGGCTGAACTCTAATTACCCATGATGTGAGCATCTAAGAAATCTAGAAATTGCAAAACAATGCTGACATGGTTTGTACCGCTGTCTGTCCATCTATAGCAATAATGCTACACTCCTGTCTTGTGTTGTACAATTAAGCAAATTCAAATCAGGCAGTCTGATATTTTAAAGGGCTAAAAAAATGATTGCAACTTATGTTAACATATTCTTATAAATTTATACTACACATTTTTATTTATGAGACTTTCTTCTACTCACAAATAAAGATAACAATTGTTTTACTTACAGAATGAAGCATCATCAGTACATATTCAAATAGATCTTTTTCACTTAAGAGACGCTTGTTAAGCAGATGCCTAGCTGTTGACGACATGTTATTTATAATATGCGATTTTTGTAAAGCCAATAAGTGACAATCCCAAACAGTAAGATTTATATCAATAAAATAAATACATTGTAATCAAGAAGGTTTTTTAATGGCATTAAAACTGTGTCCTAGTGAACAAAATGTTTACGCTGTTGCACTTATCTGTACAAGGGGAAAAAAATTACCAATCTATCTTTGTGTGGGCAGTGAAGCATGTGACTATCTGGGGTAACAACTAATGTTATTAAAGTTGTTTTTAAAACAGAACTAACCCATTTGTTTAGGGTTTTTAATACACTAGTATGTTCAAGCTGAATAACTAAATATAAAATTTTACACAATACATGTCCACAGGGGGCAAGTTAATGTAAGGGACAGGTATGCAGGCCAAATATCCCGAAAAATATTGAAACTATTTTCATACACTGACTAAAATAAAGATAAAGGTATTTTGAAGCTATATCAAAGCTTAACAATAAAGAAGTGTGTGTATATTGATTTGTGGTCTATATCTCAATACGTCCAACTGTAAGTTTACATACACACATACAAAAATTTATTGATAGGCCTATAAGGTCAGAGGAGAACAAGTGTTCCTGAAGTTCCGTTAACATAATAATGAAAGCAGAAGCTAATTTACTTTTGGCCTGTCAGCATTAAAAACAATTATTTTGTCTCTGGAAAAGTTATGACATGATGGAGGACATGCTGCTTGTTCTGCTATTAATTGAGTATTAGAATGTTTGCCACAGGATCGTATCTGGAACTAACAGTGCTCATAGTTTACTTAATCCCCACAACTACAATACAGGTCAAAAAACATAGAATCGGCCTAAACTATGGTTCCACCTTAAGTTTACAATGAACTGCATCACAATTTTGCAGTATTATAACTAAACCTTAGGTTATATACCAAAAGCGTTGGGGAGGGAGGGGTGTCTGTTAGCTAATTAGTTTGAATATTATATATATATATATATATATATATATATATATATCATATACACACTACATATCTGATTATCTATCTGTAATCAACATCTATTCATGAATGCTTTAAGTTGCACATGTTTTGTCCTGTCTTCCTGCCTGCACTGCATTCATGTGACTAACTCATGGCTCAGGAAAGGAGAGTGAGAAGAACATTTCTTTCATACTGCTATCTGAACAAGTGCTTAAAAACTTTGTCCATAAAAACACATGGGAGCGAGATCAGACTCATTCATGTTGTTGGGCTTTTCCTTTATATTGTATATTTATACTAAAAATCATTCATCACCCTTAAGAATTGTGACAGAAGCAACTTATGAGTGGACCATGAGGACAAATATACAGAATTTACATATATATTACGTATATATCTGGACGTAGTGGTCCTTCTTTGACAACTGTGTCTATTTCTGTCACGGTCTTCTACAAATGAAGTAGAAATAAACAGTTTAAATAACGTAAATAAAATAAACAGTTTAAATAAATGAACAGTCGGGCTGTAGGAGCGTCACTTTTTCTCCCTACAGCAAATAAGCACCATAGGATGAAGCCCTCTACAAAAAATACATTAAATGTTTTTTTTTTCTGAGAGATCGTGTGTTTGTTTGCAGGTTATTGTGATTATTTAATAAATCGATGAGTAACAGAACAGAACAGACAAACCAACAAATCGCATGTGGTGAAGCCATGTAATAAACACCCACGATGTGATTCAGTGAGGTGTCAAAGTATTTAACAAAGTGGAAAAAAAGAGAGAACATACTAAAGATCCGTCCAGTCCACTGCTCAGTCGACAGTAAACAGTAAACACTGAGTTATAAAGTAATGACACCTGATAAACACGAATATATCGAACCGTCTCGTCGCCCAATTTCACAGAAAGCAACTCCAACTTTAAAGTAGTTCAGAAGCAGCCGAGAATAAACAGCGGCGGGCTTTACCTTCCCAAACTTTTGGGTCTGGACGTAAAGTTGTCCTTCTTTGACGTGCGTGTCCATTTTTTTATCACGGTCTTCAACAAACTAAGCGAATAAACAGTCGCTCTGCGGCAGCCTCAATTTTTCTTCCTACAGCGTGAACTTCCGCTTGCCAAACGTTACAAGTCCGTCACGTGGGATTCATTTAAAAGATTGTAATAATAAATAAATATGGTTCGATCAATCAGCAACTGAGGCCACGCGCTCGCTCGACGTTCCGATGATAACGGCGCCCGAAGCGCTCAGGGTTTTCTGTCTATCTGTAGTAAGAGGAAGACACACACACACACACACACACACACACACACACACACACACACACACACACACACCCCCCCCCCCCCCCCCCCCCCCCCCCCCCCCCCCCCCCCCCCCCCCCCCCCCCCCCCCCCCCCCCCCCCCCCCCCCCCCCCCCCCCCCCCCCCCCCCCCCAAAACAACCCACTCAAAACCCAAACTTTATAAGAGCAGTGCATTGTCTCTCATGCAACATCTGGCTAAAAGGGTGGTCAAGTGTTTTCCAGCCTTGGTGTAAAAATATCATTCTTTATAAATGAGACAAAATTTAAACAACATTTGTATTAATTTAATATCCTTAATACAGGTAGAAATATTAAATATGGCAGCAATAAAATACCTCTGTTATGCAACCAAGCCTTTTTTTGTGGCACCCTAATGTTTTTTGATCTGAAACATATTTGAATGTGTATTGCAGTTGTTTTTTTATATAGGCACTTAAGGCACTTGCAGTCAATTCTCTGATTTATCACCACCATCTTTGGATGGTGTGAGATGAAAAAATCAATACTAATTACACAAATAAAGAAGTCAGGATTTAATGATAATAATGAAAAACAAGCCAAATATTTAACAATTAACACAGTAATTACAGCATTCACAGAAAACGTGCATAAAACTAAAATTCATGGAAACTCAAGGATAAAGCCATGCTGATTTCACCTGTTTAACAGGATGTTTATTTGAACAGATCTAACACTGATAAGCTGCTGATATAATCATGGTTTCATAACTGTAGAATAAAAAAAACACTTTGAAAACACATATTTCATCCAGAATAATAATGTTGTGTTTAATTGATAAATTCATTGTGGTAAACTACCAAATACACTCACAATATGTGTGTGTGTGTGTGTGTGTGTGTCTTTGTATATTCATACCAAAATTTGATGTTTGATATACTGATGGAAAAATATTTGCCCCTCACTCCCACCCACCATCATCTGGTATTAAAAGTCAAACAATGTAGGCCACAACCTGATGGGTGGCAGGAAGATGCCCATACTAGTGTCTATATTTACATATTATTTTAGCGGCAAGAACTTACAGGTTAATTGAGTATTTAAAAATTATGATTCATTTCCAGTGCAATACAAATTAAATCTGCAATTTCCAGATAGAATATGGATGTGGTCACATCTGCACTGGCAAACTGCAAGTTTATATGAAAACATTTATCTGGCCCACGTTTGACAGACATATGTATATATGTGCCATAAATGAGCAACAAGAAAAAAAAAATACTCCTATGGTCCATTTATATTGTTAAATATGTTATTCAACACCCTTGCATTTAATACTTTATTTTTAAACTTTATTAGAGATTTAAAGATCATTTACTTTTTTTCTAACTTTCTAATGTCATGACTGATGAGCTCCGATTATTTTTCCCAGGCTGAAGGATGATTAAAGGTGTATTTGAAACACTCACTTGTCCATAGTCTCATACCTACACTTTTGTGTTTGTCACATCTTGGACGATATTTCGCTGTGACTCTTACATCCTGTGTTGAGTATTTAGAAGTCTTATCTGTCTCATCAACAAACAGCAAAACTTTGACCTAATACTAAAATACAATCATGAAGAAGGAGTCCATGTTGGATGCAATCCTCTAATTCACAGATTATTTTTATTGTGTGATTTAATTGTCATAAAATATTATTTTGTTCCTACATGATTGCGCATAAGCTTCATCAATCTTGTGGTTTGAAATTGGTCCACCATATTTGTCAAAAGGTATTGAGCTGAAGGAAACCACATTTCATTGTGGTTCATTTAAGACCGGTGGCTGCTGCACATCAGATGTATGCTGGATTAATGGTCATGGTTGGTTATCATGTGGTGGACAATTTGAGGAACATGAATTGTGTGCAGGAACTGCAGCATGGCTGATTCAAAACATAGTATGACGCATTCAATTTGAAATAAGTTTATATCTCTTTAAAACAGAGTCAAATATGATAAGACAAGATAATGTAATCCTTTATTAGTCCCATAATGGAATTCACAAAATATAAACATGGTAAAGACTATTATATAAAGCAAATTGTTCTTATTCTTACTAAAAGGTGCTTATATTATTAAAAAGGACGCACAAAAACAGAATGTATGTAGTACATTGAATAGTTTAGAATAGAATAGATTTTTCTAGACAGTGACATTTCACTGAGTCAGTCTCACCGCTGTTCTAAGAATAACCTTCATCTAAGTACAGGTTGTTACCTTGCAGTGAAACAGGTTCAATTTAGGTTTTGAACGAAGGTGAAGTGAATATGATGCTACAGTTTCAACTTTGAATGCATGAAACCATTTAACTTAATGCACATGCTTTTTTCAAATTCAATTCAATACTGCCATCTACTGGTAGTAGAATTAAATACATAATATTTGGTTACAGCTTATATTTATCTGCACAAACTATATATATTCATTCTTTATCTTCCGCTTTATCCTCTATTAGGGTCGTGGTGGGGTTCCCCATGCCCATCCAGGGGAGAACGTCTCGGGCGCTGGGCAGATACACCCAGGACAGGACGCCAATCCATCGCTGGGCACACACTCACTCACACAGACACACTCTATATGGGGCAATTTGGAGAATTAAATTGACTTGATCCATGTTTTATGGACTGTGGGGGGGGGGGGTGGTGTCCGGAGAACCCGGAGGAAACCCACGCGGACACGGGGAGAACATGGAAACTCCACCCAGATGGGGATTCGAACCGGGAATCCCTAGTGCTAAGAGGAGAACATGCAAACCACTAAGCCACCATGCCGCCCATTATACTGTATATATATATATATATGTGTGTGTGTGTGTGTGTGTGTTCAATCTGGTGTCCTTCAGTCAGGTGAATTACACTTGATTAGTTGGTAAATTGATAAATTGTTCATGTAGTATGTGAAGTTTTTTTCTTTTTTTATATAAAGTAGTTTTTGTTATTCAAACAATTTTGCTTTAACGGCCTCACAAACTCCAGTACACTTCTAGTGTGTAGGGAATAGGACATGTGAGGGCATTTAGGACAACGCCAGGGATTGTGCGTTTATGATTGGTGGAACGGCTTGCCACGCTTTCGTCACGTGAAAGAATAAGGAAGCTGCAGAGATGAGTGCTGTATATGGCGGGGTGGAAGGGTGAGTTACTGCTTAAATCTATTCACTTATTAACTCCGTTTTAGTTTCGCTGAAGTTTGATTGTAATTGTTTGTACAGGAATAATATCAGACATGAACATTATTTACTTGTCGTTTTGCCATTTCTTGGTTGGGGTCTGTGTTACTGTGTGTTCATGTTGTTTGTAAGTTCATGTAAATGATTTGGATGTGATGGTTGGCAGGGGTGGTACTCACTCCAAAGCAGTGCTGCTCTCTGCCACAGGAGAGATCCTGTCTGAGACTGATGGACCCTGCACTAATCACTGGGTAAGTGCATCTGTTTGTGTTCTACAGTACACACTGTGTTAGTGCCCTTTACTCTGGTCAGAACCCCAATAGTAGCACCACAGAGCAGGGATTATTTACTAATTGCATTATTTCTCCCACAGTCCAAAAACATGGATCAAGTCTGTTGAATTCTCCAAATTGCCCCATATAAAGTGTGTTTGTGTGAGTGAGTTCATGCCCAGTGATGGATTGGTGTCCTGTCCTGGGTGTATCTGCCCAGCGCCTGAAACGTTCTCCCCTGGATGGGCATGGGGAACCCCCCTTCCCCACGACCCTAATATAGGATAAAGTGGGAGATAATAGATGGATGGATTATTCCTATCCCAGCAGTGTCACTGAGGTGTTTAAATGAAACTACAGCAGCACTGCTGCACTAAAAATAAAACCTCACCATATCAATGTCACTGCAGAATCGACAATAAACAATCCACCACCTAAATTATACTGGTTCTGTGATGGTCCTGACCAATAGAGAACAAAAAAACATGGCACTAACAAAAACAAGAAAACAGATGAACTACTGTCTGTCTCTTTTCTATGCAACGTTCATCCAAGGTCTGTGTAAATTTCCTTCGGGAGTTGTTTTTTTTTCTCCCCACAGTCTAAAATCAGTGTCCGATTAATTTGTTTACAACTCAAGTTTCACCAGGTGTAAATGTTTGCAGAAAATGACCCACACATATACCAACCAACTTCATACCAAAAGCACTGGGGCTACACCCTGGAAATAAATCCAGGACGTTTTTGCTGTGAGGTTCTACTGAATGTGCCTAATTTTGCTGTGTTTGCGTTTTTAAATTGATATATCATTTACTTAACCATTTAAATATAGATCAATGTATAAATAAGAATATTATTATATATAGAAGTTCTAGGTCATCTGAAATGTAATTCATGTAATCATCTTATTTCTTAGTTGGTTGGTGTGGATAAGTGTCTTGAAGGAATTAACGATATGGTCCGGAGAGCAAAGATCAGTGCCGGGTTGAACCCAGACACACCCATTCGCTCACTGGTGAGGTTTTACAACAGAGCGGCATACACAGGTTTTTAAAACCAGCAAACTCTTGCTGATACGAATGAATTGTTCATCTCTGTCCAAAGGGCATGTCACTGAGTGGTGGAGAGCAGCAGGGGGCTACAAAGAAATTGGTTGAGGAACTGGCAGAAAGATTTCCCACTCTAAGCCAAAGCTATTACATTACCTCAGATGCGATTGGTGCCATTGCAACAGCAAGTGATCATGGTAACAAATATTTTTTAGTTAGTAATCATTCGTTTTCTGCTTACTTTTCACTGAAACATGCAGTCTTTTCCTACAGGTGGTATAGTGCTCATATCAGGAACTGGTTCCAACTGTAAGCTGGTGAACCCTGATGGCTCTCAGGAGGGTTGTGGAGGATGGGGACACATGATGGGTGATGAGGGTTCAGGTAATCATGGTACTCTATACTCACATATATACAATATTACCTTCATCTAGATGTTTTCTGTAATTACATTTGAACATTATCTTTCCTGTAGCGTACTGGATCTCTCATATGGCTGTAAAAATTGTATTTGATGCCAAAGATAACATGTCCGTGCCTCCGCATGATATCAGCTATGTTTCAAACGCTATGGAGAAATACTTTCAGGTAAGCAATCCTCATCCTCATTCCATTGCTGGTTTTTATTTATTTTTATTTTAAATAAACAATCTTGTTTTATCTTTAGGTGTCCGGTCGAATGGGCATGCTGCCCCACCTCTATAGAGACTTTCAGAAATCCTTCTTTGCTGGATTTTGTAAAAAAATCGCTGAAGGTAATGTGTGTTGTAGGGGGGGGCATCATGTTGGGTGTTAAATCTTTCTCTCAATGAACATTAAATCTTTATCATATCAAACGTATACATTTACAATAAAGAATTATTATTGATAGATTTGTACATTGATTTAGCATATCTGAGAAATGAAAAAAAAAAAACTAAAATGTTTACTGATAGAATATTAAAAATATAACACGAAAAACATCTTATTCTATTAACGAATGCGGTCATTTACTTTAATTGTATTATGTAATCCATTTTTACTTTTAAAAAAATTATAAAATCAAAAAAACTTTTCCCCTTAGGGACTGCTTTAAAAAGTTTAAGTACATTGCAGTAAATTCATTCATTCATCCGCTTTATCCCACATTAGGGTCGCATTAGGGGGGGGGGGGTTCCCCATGCCCATCCAGGGGAGAATGTTTCGGACGCTGGGCAGATACACCCAGGACAGGACGCCAATCTATCGCTGAGCACATGCTCACTCACACAAACACACTCTACATGGGGCAATTTGGAAAACTCAATTGACTTGATCCATGTTTTTGGACAGTGGGAGGAAACCGGAGAACCCGGAGGAAACCCACGCGGACACGGGGAGAACATGGAAACGTGCTAACCACTAAGCCACCGTGCTGCCCCATTGCAGTAAATGTGTCAGGCAATTACAGGAGAACATACAAATCTCACTCAAAAGTGACATTGCCTGCTTTATCCTTCAGCTAAACCTGTGAGATGTGAGCACTACCTACTGCACCACCATGCTCCAATAAATGTATAACACTCATCACAGATATAGCACATAAACATAGTTCAGATTTAACATTAAATGAGGAAATAAAGGTTTTACCATAAAAAAAAAATCAGACTTTTGGGTATTAGTGATTTTTACCTGAATTTTTCATCTGTCTTTTGTAGGAGCAAATGCTGGTGATGCCCTCTGTCAGTATGTGTTTACTCAGGCTGGTAAAGTTCTAGCGCAGCAAATTGTAGCAGTTCTGCCTAAGGCACACAAGGTTAGATAAGCAACATACTTAAACATTTATAAGCAGAACATTTTTTTTTAAATACCTACATTTTTTTTTACCTTGTCTACATTGGATTTTCTGCTTTAGGAGCTGTTTTCAGGTGAACTTGGTTTGCCCGTCCTCTGTGTTGGATCTGTGTGGCGGAGTTGGAATCTGATGATGGATGGTAAGTGTCTTATGGTCAGAATGTATGTGGACTGATCTTTATCAGATCAGATCTGTAAAAACTGCACTCAGATTAAAAGAATGTGATCCTTGGTTTCTTCCTTTCACAGGTTTCACTGAGGTCCTTGATCAGGCCAAATCGCATCGTTTTAGCCAATTCAAGAAATACAGTCTCCTCACCCTGAACCACTCATCTGCTGTTGGTGGGGCCAAGCTCGGGGCCCGGACCATAGGTGCCAGCCTGCCTCTGGATTATTCCATTAGTGCCACAGTGTTCTTCAGTCACTCGTTTGAAGATGAGCGATCAGTATAAACTGAACACACTGCGAACCATGGTGCTGGTTTTTGTTCTTATCATTAGGTAAATCTAGAAAATTAGACTTTAAAAAATGACTATACCAATTATTAAGGTTTCAACTGACTGGTTTCCATGCCATAATGTTTTTTTTATAATCAAGACAGAAAAAAATTAAAATTTTGTGCAATCTGTGGTCAGTCTGTTTGGTTAAGGGTTCATTCATTCACTCATTATCTCCCGCTTATCCTCTATTAGGGTCACGGTGGGGTTCCCCATGCCTATCCAGGGGAGAACGTCTCGAGCGCTGGGCACACACCCACTCACACAGACACACTCTATATGGTGCAACTCTATTTGGAGAATTCAATTAACTTGATCCATGTTTTTGGACTGTGGGAGGAAACTGGAGAACCCGGAGGAAACCCACGCAGACACGGGGAGAACATGGAAACTCCACCCAGATAGGGATTCGAATCCCTAGCGCTGAGAGGCGAACGTGCGAACCACTATTCCACCGTGCCGCCCTGGTTAAGGGTTAAAAAAAAAAAAAAAAATTCAATCTTGATATTTAGATTATATATATATATATATATATATATATATATATATATATATATTGAAGATTTGAATGTGTTTACTGAGACACATTTAGTGTATGTCAGTGTCACCATCTAATTAGCAGCCACTTGGGTGGTTCATATCGTCCACTTGGGATGACAAAAAAGCAAAATCCATGTCATGACAAACTGCTGTTTTAAAAGTCTAAGGAGGTCCAGTCTACAAGATGACTGCTAAAAAATGTCCAATTAGACAGTAAAGAGCTAGTGGATGTCGCACAGTGTTGCCAAAAAACATAAATAGACTTAACTATTTCTCACTGTAGACTGAGACTATCACCATCCTTGACTTACAAAGCAATAAATCTGGATAAACCAAGAATAAATGCAACCATTATAGGCAAGATGTCAAACTTCTGGCTTCTCCTTAATTATGGCTTGTAGTTTTCTCATTTATCGCTTTGGATAAAAGCGTCTGCTAAATGTTTGGATGTAACTTATGGCGTTCATTGGAAAACGCCAGCACCAGAGGGCAGTAGACACCAGATTCTACGCAGCTTTGTTGTATTTGCTAAATGAACTGAAAAAAGCAATTTAAGACACTTTTATTGCATTGTATATTAAGGTATCAATTAGTCTTTTTGTTACTGACATGCAAGATACTTTACCATTCTTAGAACTGTTATTACCCATATTCACTTCACTAATTCCAGATTCACTAATTTTAGTTTTGCTAACTGAATTCAAACTAAATACAGTATTGTTGTAAGTATTTAAACTTTTTTCTAAATGTGTAAGAATTTATTCAAACATCGGGGGGGGGGAAGGGGGGGGGGCTTCCCCATGCCCTTCCAGGGGAGAATGTTTCTGGCGCTGGGCAGATACACCCTGGACAAAGCACCAATCCATCGCTGGGCACACACTCACTCACAGGCACACTCTATATGGGGCAATTTGGAGAACTCAATTGACTTGATCCATGATTTTTGACTGTGGGAGAAAACCGGAGAACCCGGAGGAAACCCACGCAGACACGGGGAGAACATAGAAACTCCACCCAGATGGGGATTGTAGATATTTAGCTAATCAAGTTACATTTTAAGACACATTTTACTCCATAGTTTTAACCTAAAGTACCTCAAAAACATTTAAAGGTGTTTGTTATAACAATGTAGATCTTATATGGTGAAAGCAAATGGCATCTCTCTATAGTCACTATAAATTTAACATCAAATTCACAGTTTCTATTTGGTTCAAAGAATTTCAGTAAAAAGAAATAATAAAAAAATATAAATCCACTCTATGGCAAAAAAAACTTTTTAAACCTCTTCTTACTTTTAAAAATTAATATAACAGTAACTCATCTCAAATCGTACCCTTATTAGTTTAACACTTAGGTGTACACAAACACACCTTCAAATGCAACCAACAAGATTCCATTCAAAAAGTCTCCATTTAACACCAAATTTAAAGGTTCTGATTAAAAACTACAAACATTTTTCCAAGATATGATGAACATTGTTACCAAATCCTTTATAGATGAAGGAAAAAAAATTACCCAAGCATCTTCAAATTAGCCTCCCCCTCCAAAATCACAGGTTCAACACATTCAATTATGTATGAATTATCTAATTGATGATCTGGAAAAAAATTCATAGTGCTAAATGCTAGGAGATCCATTTTTAGACAATTAACACAATGCCTGAAAACTGTAATGACTGGAGCATTTTGTTCTGGTTAAAAACGCAGCGTAATCTCTAGATTAATTTGCAGCTTTGCAACCAACCCAAATCTCAAGGAACTCCTGTTTTCGTCTTTGCTATTTAGGACAAGTTTATCATCTGGTTTTCTGGGTCAGAATTGATTCTGAACTCGAGGTAAAAATGGAAACTGATGGGAGGAACACAGTGAAGAAACTCTTGAGTGTGGAAGCCAAAAATTATGTAATCCCCTTGATAAAAACTGATAGGAATGTGGAAAGCATGCATTATTTGAAACTTCTTGAACAGCATGACTATTAGCTCACTGCGTAGCTGGCAGCCAGGACTGTTTCTCCACCAGATGTACCGAAAGAGCAAAGATAAAAGAACAAGCTTTTTATCTTCTACAAAAAAAAATTTTAAGTTTGCAAATCAGTCACATTCTAATAAATGTGTCTCTGTCCATAACACTATAAAAGTAAAGCGATAACCACAAATATGTGTCCAACTAATACTGTATAATTTTGCAGAAAGCCCTCTAAAGAGTGATGGAAACAAGGGTACATCACCACATCAATGTCCATAGCTTGAAATATGAAACCACTGAGCTGATATGTACAGCATTACGGCCAAGTTAAGGGGACAAGTTGGCTTAATGAGTTAGACCATCACCTCATGTTATGAAAGTCCTGGGTTTGATTGCCAGGTGGCACTTAGATGTTTGTCCGGTGTCTGTATCTGGTTTACTTTGAGCACTCTGGTCACCGTCCATAATCCAAAGGTTAGGTGAACTGGAGATGCTAAATCCGCCCCAGTTGAAACTGTGTGGCTGCCCTGCGATGGACTGGTGACATTCATTTATTATCTCCCGCTTTATCCTCTATTTAGGGTCGCGGTGGGGTTCCCCATGCCCATCCAGTAGAGATCGTTTCGGGCGCTGGGCATACACTCAGGACAGGGCGCCAATCCATCGCTGGGCACACACACTCACTCACACAGACACACTCTATATGGGGCAATTTGGAGAACTCAATTGACTTGATCCATGTTTTTGGACTGTGGAAGGAAACCAGAGAACCCGGAGGAAACCCACGTGGACAACATGGAAAATCCACCCAGATTGGGATTCGAACCGGGAATCCCTAGCGCTGAGGGGCGAACGTGTTAACCACTAAACCACCGTGCCGCCCAGACTGGTGATAGATCCAAGCTATTTCCTCAGCACTCGGTCAGTGAGCTCTGAATTAGCTCAATCATTCCCCCATGACACATTCAAAAACTAAACAGGAGGTTCCAACCCAATTAGCTTCTCCTTAAACTTCTCCCTAGTGTATTTTCTCAGACACAATATTACATTTGAGAAATCCTGTGTGTCAGAATCATTATTATCTGCAGGTCAAAGTGTTGGGAAATTACAGGTTTTTTTTCCTTGTGACTTAAATTGATGCTTAAAAAGTTGGTGATTTCACAATTACAATTTGATATAAGATGTATACTAAATGAGGACATATTTGAGCCAATTAGACACATCTGTTTACGCCCAAAGAATGGAAAACTTGTGATCAGGAACAATGTTTTCAGTACACGACCAGTGACCGATGGTAGAACACACATTGGGTAACGAACGCAATGAGACCAAGTGTACATGTATTTTCTTGTAAAATTTAATTATCTGTGGGATTTTGAAATAAGAAACCATTCATTATCTTCTGCTTTATCCTCTATTAGGGTCGCGGGGGGGGGGGGGGGTCCCCCCCCCCCCCCCCCCCCCCCCCCCCCCCCCCCCCCCCCCCCCCCCCCCCCCCCCCCCCCCCCCCCCCCCCCCCCCCCCCCCCCCCCCCCCCCCCCCCGGCGCTGGGCAGATACACCCTGGACAGGGCACCAATCCATCGCTGGGCACACACTCACTCACAGGCACACTCTCTATGGGGCAATTTGGAGAACTCAATTGACTTGATCCATGATTTTTGACTGTGGGAGAAAACCGGAGAACCCGGAGGAAACCCACGCAGACACGGGGAGAACATAGAAACTCCACCCAGATGGGGATTGTAGATATTTAGCTAATCAAGTTACATTTTAAGACACATTTTACTCCATAGTTTTAACCTAAAGTACCTCAAAAACATTTAAAGGTGTTTGTTATAACAATGTAGATCTCATATGGTGAAAGCAAATGGCATCTCTCTATAGTCACTATAAATTTAACATCAAATTCACGGTTTCTATTTGGTTCAAAGAATTTCAGTAAAAAGAAATAATAAATAAAAAAAATATAAATCCACTCTATGGCAAAAAAAAACTTTTTAAACCTCTTCTTACTTTTAAAAATTAATATAACAGTAACTCATCTCAAATCGTACCCTTATTAGTTTAACACTTAGGTGTACACAAACACACCTTCAAATGCAACCAACAAGATTCCATTCAAAAAGTCTCCATTCAACACCAAATTTAAAGGTTCTGATTAAAAACTACAAACATTTTTCCAAGCATTGATGAACATTGTTACCAAATCCTTTATAGATGAAGGGAAAAAAATTACCCAAGCATCTTCAAATTAGCCTCCCCCTCCAAAATCACAGGTTCAACACATTCAATTATGTACGAATTATCTAATTGATGATCTGGAAAAAAAATTCATAGTACTAAATGCTAGGAGATCCATTTTTAGACAATTAACACAATGCCTGAAAACTGTAATGACTGGAGCATTTTGTTCTGGTTAAAAACGCAGCGTAATCTCTAGATTAATTTGCAGTTTTGCAACCAACCCAAATCTCAAGGAACTCCTGTTTTCGTCTTTGCTATTTAGGACAAGTTTATCATCTGGTTTTCTGGGTCAGAATTGATTCTGAACTCGAGGTAAAAATGGAAACTGATGGGAGGAACACAGTGAAGAAACTCTTGAGTGTGGAAGCCAAAAATTATGTAATCCCCTTGATAAAAACTGATAGGAATGTAGAAAGCATGCATTATTTGAAACTTCTTGAACAGCATGACTATTAGCTCACTGCGTAGCTGGCAGCCAGGACTGTTTCTCCACCAGATGTACCGAAAGAGCAAAGATAAAAGAACAAGCTTTTCATCTTCTACAAAAAAATTTTTAAGTTTGCAAATTAGTCACATTCTAATAAATGTGTCTCCGTCCATAACACTATAAAAGTAAAGCGATAACCACAAATATGTGTCCAACTAATACTGTATAATTTTGCAGAAAGCCCTCTAAAGAGTGATGGAAACAAGGGTACATCACCACATCAATGTCCATAGCTTGAAATATGAAACCACTGAGCTGATATGTACAGCATTACGGCCAAGTTAAGGGGACAAGTTGGCTTAATGAGTTAGACCATCACCTCATGTTATGAAAGTCCTGGGTTTGATTGCCAGGTGGCACTTAGATGTTTGTCCGGTGTCTGTATCTGGTTTACTTTGAGCACTCTGGTCACCGTCCATAATCCAAAGGTTAGGTGAACTGGAGATGCTAAATCCGCCCCAGTTGAAACTGTATGGCTGCTCTGCGATGGACTGGTGACATTCATTCATTATCTCCCGCTTTATCCTCTATTAGGGTCGCGGTGGGGTTCCCCATGCCCATCCAGGGGAGAACGTTTCTGGCGCTGGGCAGATACACCCAGGACAGGGCGCCAATCCATCGCTGGGCACACACACTCACTCACACAGACACACTCTATATGGGGCAATTTGGAGAACTCAATTGACTTGATCCATGTTTTTGGACTGTGGAAGGAAACCAGAGAACCCAGATTGGGATTCGAACCGGGAATCCCTAGCGCTGAGGGGCGAACGTGTTAACCACTAAACCACCGTGCCGCCCAGACTGGTGATAGATCCAAGCTATTTCCTCAGCACTCGGTCAGTGAGCTCTGAATTAGCTCAATCATTCCCCCATGACACATTCAAAAACTAAACAGTTTTTATTACACATTAAACATTATTATCTGCAGGTCAAAGTGTTGGGAATTTACAGGTTTTTTTTCCTTGTGACTTAAATTGATGCTTAAAAAGTTGGTGATTTCACAATTACTATTTGATATGAGATGTATCCTAAATGAGGACATATTTGAGCCAATTAGACACATCTGTTTACGCCCAAAGAATGGAAAACTTGTGATCAGGAACAATGTTTCCAGTACACGACCAGTGACCGATGGTAGAACACACATTGGGTAACGCAATGAGACCAAGTGTACATGTATTTTCTTGTAAAATGTAATTATCTGTGGGATTTTGAAATAAGAAACCATTCATTATCTTCTGCTTTATCCTCTATTAGGGTCGCGGGGGGGGGGGGGGGTTGCCCATGCCCATCCAGGGGAGAATGTTTCGGGCACACGGCAGATACATCCAGGGCAGGGCGCCAATCTATCACTGGGCACACACTCACTCACACATACACACTCTATATGGGGCAATTTGGAGAACTTAACTGACTTGATCCATGCTTTTGACTGTGGGAGAAAACTGGAGAACCCGGAGGACACCCACGGGGAGAACATGGAAACTCTATGCAGATTGGGATTCGAACCGGTAATCCCTAGTGCTGAGAGAAGAACATGCTAATCACTAAGCCACGGTGCCGCCCAAGAAACCATTCACATCTTTAAAAAAAAAAATTAAAAAAAAACCTTGTCATTGTAATTAGAGCATTATGTCTACTCACCTGTTTCCTTTATATTCGGTTCAGCCCTTGATGCAGAGCAGCTTGTAATGAACTTTAAACGCTTTCTTCATTTGTTCATAAATGAATGAGCAACATTTCCAGGTTTGTAAACAAGAAATCATGCAACGGATAAAACAAGAAGTGGCTCAGCAGCATACCAACATTTTACATTTATTTACTTTTTTTCTTCCTTTTTGTCAAATAACTGCATCCGGCACATAAGATTTTCTAAACCGAAACAAAACATTCATCCACAGCGTCCTCCGGCAATTTCACTCAACCTTTCTTGCAGTAAACCACTTTAGAGATCAGCTCATACCCAATTCTTCCTCTAGCAGACCCTTACGTCAATTACAAGGAATGCTTTTCCAAAGCATGCAAACCTTCCTCGAACACACTGTAGGAAACAAACGCAAATTCACAATCAGACACAGATTTCTAAGTGAAAGTTTGGGTGATCGGTCCGTATAGATACAAAGAAATAATACGGTTCTATTGTGAATAGACCATTGGGGCTGCCACGGTGCCTCCTAGAGGCTGCATCTAAACTTCTTGTCCTCGATTTACATGTAACAAATGGGAAAAAAAATAAAAATAAAAGCTTATAGATAAGCCCTCCTCCCTCCCCCAAAATCCCTCACCCTCCTCTGCACTTCCAGCCCCTTACAGCTGTGTGTGGACATATTAACGAGTATACATGACTGTAATAACTACAGCCAGTTAAGTCTTTGTATGTGCATATGAAAGGGCTCCATTCCAGAGGGTGAGGCTGATCCCTAGTATTTCACTCCTGGGACAAACTCCTTGGCCTCAGGGTTTAGGCGACTCTTGCGCTGTAAAAGACGAAGAAAAGACTGTTGTAGAATTTGTGTGTATTCTTTTTAGTGCTGTCACATTCAAGTTAATGACAAACCAGCTCTTAAAACATTAAAGATACACTGATGAATGGTTGTACTTTTGGTATTAGGATTATTGTAGACATTTTTACAATATGATACTTTGCCAAGTTTGTACTTAATCGAACATTTAATAACATACAAGTAATATTTTCAACTGAGGAAAATTATGCATCTAATAATACAAATGAGAACAGACTTAATAACCATGGTAATAAAAGCCCATTGCACACGAAGGGTTTTTACTTTTAAAAACTATTTACAGTCAAAGATTTGAAATGTGAATCCTGATCTGGGTGAAGTTTCCATGTACTCCCTGTGTCTATAATCCAAAAACATGCATTAAAGGTGAATTGAGTGCTCTAAATTGCCCCTTTATACTGTGTGAGTGTGTCCAAGCAATAGATTAGGCAACTGTAATATATATAGGTGGCTTAGTGGTTAGCATGTTCTCCTCTTAGCGCTAGGGATTCCCGGTTTAAATTCCCATCTGGGTGAAGTTTGCATGTTTTCCCCGTGTCTGCATGGGTTTCCTCCGGGTTCTCTGGTTTCCTCTCACAGTCCAAAAACATGGATCAAGTCAATTAAGAAACATGGATCAAGTCAATTAAGTTCCCTAAATTGCCCCATAAAGAGTATATCTGTGTGAGTGAGTGTGTGCCCAGCGATAGATTGGCACCCTGTCCTGGGTGTTTGTGCCCAGCGCCTAAGACGGTCTCCCCTGGACGGGCATGGGGAACCCTACCGCGACCCTAATAGAGGATAAAGCGGAAGATAATGGATGGAGATATATATATATATATATATTATAGATCTTGTGTTTTTAATCTAGTACTAGACATCAAAGCAGAAATGTATTGTTCTTCAGTTTTAAGCCACCGTGGAAAGCATGGAGGCAGTGTAGTGTAGACTGCGGAGTTCTGTAGTCTAATAACAATACTAACTCTTAAAGGACTTCATTGCTTTACAGGTTAAAGAAATGGATTTATTGACTAAATATTGTCATATCTTATATATTGTACATCAGTTTGCTGATATAAATTCTGTGCCATCATTACCAGATGTGCCATTACACAGTCCACTGAAACTGGGCTTGTCTTGGCTTGCTTGTTGCTTACCACAATCTCCTCTGTGTTGCTGTCATTGACTGACAGGCCGTTGAACTGCTGCTGAATTTGTCCCACCCCCGGAGGAAGGTCCCTCGATGGAATAAACCAATCCTGATCTTCCTCATCTAACATTTCCTGGAAACAGCGCTCCAAAAACTCTTGCTCCAGCAGCTCCTCCTCTACCTGCATGAGATCACAGCAAGATAATAAAGAGAGAAATGAAGTTTTTTTTTAAATATTAAAATATTTATAACCTCTTGTGTCTTGTTAAGACCTGGACAAGCTACGAATTCTCAGCAGATAAAGTTCATTTCAGGATAAGTATGCAGTTTAAACTAAAACATACAAATAAACTTCTGAAGTTTCATCAGACATTTTTCGCCATTAAAGCGAAAGTTAGGTAAAACTGACCTGTCTGTTGTATTCCTCCTCATTCTCCATCCACATATACTCTGCAAAAGGGTTGGCCTCTCCCTCTGCATGTCCATTGGATAATGACTCTTTTCCATCTTTCCCTGAACCTCCACCACTCGGTGTCTTCGTTACATCAGGTCGGCTTAGTTCTGTTGGTTCTGAGTGTCACACAAAAAGAATAAAATATTTATTATTAAAAAAAAAAATAAAATGGAGTAGAGCAAGCAGTACAAGGAGCAAGTTCATTAAAATGATGTCAGCAGGGCTAATGCAGCATCCAACATTTTAATTTGCACTTTTTAATGAAATGGAGATAACACACTAATACAATAATTAGCAAAAATCAAGACTGAACGTAGATGGCCTCAGTTACTATTAAACATCTTTTAAAAAAAAAAAAAAAAAAAAAAAAGTACTCCCACAAACAGTTAAATGGACCGAAGCCAATTCAATTAAAATATCAGACAAATAACATTTAAATTGAACTTATAAAAGCTGACAACTCAGTTAATCAATTGCTGCAACAAAAACCAAATAAGTCAAATAAGCCCTCATAGTTTGTTGTGTTTTGCTAATATTATACACACAAATCAGGATATCAGCATATCACACTAACAATTTAATTTATAAACCCATTTCCTGAAATAATGGGTCACATTGGTAAAAGCAACTCAAAACAAATATATATTTATGTAGTTGCAAACATGGTAACTGAATAAAGCCCTTGGCTATAACTGCTGCAGGGTTGCTGTATCATTGTTGGCCATGTGTTTTGACTTCATTCGTCAACTTGGGATGCTTGTAAAATGACCCAACATAATGTACTGACTCAACAGTCTGAATTAAGAAACCAGGGCAGGCTACATGAAGAGGCAGCAAGGAAAAAAATTGTTTACTTTCTACTGACCAGCTTACAGATTTATCATTTTTAAAGCATTTAAGACTGAGAATAATAATTCGTCATTATGCTTAATGATATTTAAGCCACACAAATGCCAAATTCCATTTAAAAGAGTTATTATCTAAGCACATTTAGAATTATTATAATAAAATAACAGCTTTAATAAATATATTATATTTAATGCAGGGTGATCAATTTAGTCAGATGTCTTTCCAAACGTACTTTCCTTCCCATATTAAGCATAAGCACAAGTTGGCCCACAACCATGGACTACAATGCTTACAAATAATGGCCACCTTAAAAACCTTGATCAACGTCTTGCCCCAGAAAACGTCACTCCTGTAAAAACAAAAAGCATCATCGCCAGACAGCGGAAGTACAGCAGGACTGATCAGTGCTTGCAGTGTACGCAATGAGGAATAATCCTCATCTTGGTGTTACTTCAGGATCAGATCACTTTTTAAAACAGACCTCAATTCATTACTGCACTAAAAGCAGAAACGTATCCAAAATCAATGTGAAGCCTGCAACACAACGTCGCGTCAGTATCCAGAGGGACATCTCAACTTCCAGTCTAAGGAGATTAAAAGATGGATCACAAACTAAACGAGGTCACAGGAAAGTAGGAAATCCAGCCATTGTGTAATATGTTATTGCAATAACGTCACTGGCAGTTCGTTTTGATACAACTGATGCAAGATACATATGAAGCATTCTATTTTCTGATGATAAAAATAAAGCACTAAAAAAAGAGGGCAGACAACAATATAACCAACATCTTCTACAGGAAACGTTTCTGTACATCATGTGTACTTGCCATTTCAATTTTTAACATCATGTATCAAGGTAATTTTGTGTGTTTAAAAACAAAACAAAAAACTCTTAACATGTTACAAGTTAATGACTTAAAATAAAAAGAGAGGGAAAAAAAAGGGGGGGTTTGACCAGCTGTTCTTATTACCATACACACGTACAAAAAAAAAAAAAAAAAGGACTAGAATTTGCACGTCACACTCACAACAATGTATCACAACAACAAACTCACAACAAACCAATGCATATTTTTAAAGAAGTGCAAAGTACAATAATTAAGGTATTACAATCCTTGTACTAGTTATTATTAGTAGTAGGTGCCACTTAAGTAATAAATGCAATAAGTAGTGCTATGCCCTTGCAGCAAGGACTTGAATCTGAGTTCAAGGTGAGCTTTACATCAGAGATGGGTCAGATCTGATCCTTGGTATTGAGGTCAGAATGCTCTCAGGCAGTCTTAAATTCTCTATAAACACATGTGCTGCCATAAAGTATCACAGATACATACAACAGCTGTAAGGCTTAATTAGGCAGTAAATCACAATTTTGCTCATGAAAGACTAGAAGTCTTAAGGGAGACAATGCTAAAATGCATACAGATCTCTAGCTAGACAGGTAGCCTTAACATATTTGTTATCGGCTGAAAACAGGATGCTGCAGGATATAAATATAAAAATCAAATAGAGAATAGAACAAGAAGACTGTAATTGGGAAGTGTTGCTTCTAAGCAGCTCTGTAAAGTTTGTTTGCTGTATTTATGAATGCATTTTTTACATTCTAGAAATGACATCATACTAATTCTGAAATCACATTTTATACATCAATGTGAAACACTAATACATCATATATAAAACCCGGACATAGATCAGGAACCTGATCAGAGATGAAAGTTAAAATTAATAACTTCTTAAATTAATAAACAAAAAGGTTAGTTTAGCACTTTGGTTATAGATTACATTAATTTATAACATGTAATAAAATTCTAACCAATAAATTACAAATTCAAAATGGCTGCAGGAAAATATAAACATACAGACCTAAATTCACTCATATTCAGAGATATTATTATATAAATATCCAGGCAACTTATTTGGGTCTTACAGCCAAACCATAGTTCAGATATTGAGGTCATTCCCTCAGCAATTATCAGCTTACACTGGACCATGAAACTGTCATAACATAAGAGATGAAGCCAGACTCCATTCTGCAATTTACAACGAATCTAGCACGTTCGGTATAACTAGCAAACTACAGGAGTTGTGGCACGATAAAGTTTAATTAAAAACAATTAAATAAAAATAAATAAGTAAATAAAATTTAAGCATTTCTGGAGATTTTACATAAAAACGAGCCAATCATGCTGCCTACAAACTTCCAGCAGACGACACAGAAGCAAAAATGAATACCGGGAAGGTGCTCTACTTCATTATATTCGATGACCAACTATATTCTGTGGCAGAAAATGTCAGATTACTCAGCCAGTTGGAGCCTAGATGTAATATGCCTTTTAGAAAGAACATTCCAGTGAGTGCTATATTTAAACTCTACAAAAGAGCGTCCTAACAGTGACCAGTCAGAAGTTTTTGATATTGCTATAGCTCTTCAGATTTGCACTTTATTGTAAATTTTTTATTTATTTTTTTTAAAACACAAAGTTTTAAGTCATCTTTAGCCTCAAAAAACAATTTTTACTGTCCATAATAATATTGATATTTAAGTAAAAAGGGCTCTGTTTGATATATTAACATCTTGTATTATTAGGATGGAAATCAAGTGTGAGTGGACATTCCATTTAATTCTATATTCAAAGAATAAGGATCTCAGTCAGATTTTCACAGCACTCCTTTGTGAAAGCACACATTACAATGTGAGGACCTAGAAAAGAGGAAGGGATGATGCTAATCAACCTGGAAATGGTTAAGAATTATTTTTTTAGAGTCAAAAAAATTCGCAAATCAGGCCATTATTACACTCCCTATAAGTGGACAACCAAAAATAATAATAATAATAACAAAAAAGTTATTACATTTCTAAGTTTACATTTACTTTGTGTGTACTAAACTAATATCTAAGTAACAAAATTATAATACATTTTTCTTGATGCCAAGATAGAAACATTTTTAATGTTTAAAACACTGGACTGAACAACAAAGCCTTCACTGCTAGCCAGCTCGACAGCATGGGGTACATTACCTTATAGAAATCAATAAATATACATTTTGGAATTACAGCATTAAAAGTTCAACTTGCACCTAATAGCAGAGCAAACTCAGCCATGACTTCACTTTTACACACAGGTAAAGCTTTTGCAAGCCTGTATTAATTATATTCTCTGAATTTATCTTCAGCATTAAACCGTTTTATTGGGCTCTCCTGCTGACATAGCCTTGCTTTTAAGGCTCCAAGCCTCACGGTGTCGGTTAGGAGCAGTGATTCTATAGTATCCCTCATGGTAACAGCATCTCTACACAGGCAAATTCATTAGAAAGCTTTCTGGTAATTAATAGAGACAGAAATAGCACCCCAAAAAAACAATGGTAAGACCTGCTGTCTGACTACGGCAGTTTTATAGCGAATGCAAAAATTGGGTTTGTTTTGGGCTCCTTGCTAGAGTTGAAAGATGGCTGGGCAGTTAGTGTGCTTACTAATGAGTGTATATAAACACCTCACATAAGCAGTTTGTTATTGTCGGTGATAATGAATTAGTGTCAGGGAATCTCCACTATGGCTGCACATTATTCTTACCTTAATTAAAAGTCCCTCTGGAGCCAATGAGTAGTTCCAATCAGGAAAAAGTTTTTAACATGTGCGAATGAGAGTTCAGACAATTTTTGGTTGCATACACACATTTGTGTTGCGTAGTCCTGTACATTCCCGTCCAAAGAATTATACAATGCATATTCTATTTGCGCAATACGAAAATATAGTCATGTTATTCCGCCAGCAACAGTAAATAAATGTTCATTTCTACACATATGCAATCAGATTTGCCTTATTCTTACTCTAAGAAAGAATTCTTAAGGTGGTGAATACGTCTTAGCAATGCCCTGATGTGGTGGTTTATTTGGGTGTAGGGGGGGGAAAAAGGGTACCTATTAAAGTGGCCAGATTGTACTTGACTTAATTCATGTCTGAACCCAAAATAGCTCAAACATAGGTAAACACGTCATCACCACAACTCGAAAGAAGTGAACCTTGTCCTAAAATCGGATTGGCTGATTCGCATTTTCCTCTCACATCGGACCATTTAATATCTAAAACTATTCAGAAGGCTAGATATTGATAAATGTATCATTTTAAATGGCAGTAAATTCAATGTTTTTGGCTTGTTTTAGTCCTAGTGGTTAGACACGGTGGTATATTGCTTTTTTAAACTAGATTTTTTTTCTGGTTGCTGCTACCATACCAATAACTGCTGATTATCCAACAAGCACATAATCATTAGTTTTAAGAGTAGCCACGTAAGCTCGGACCACATTTACAATGTAGCCTTGTCGAGTGAATTACCTAAAAGCCTTACAGCAAACACGATTTAAGGTCAGCATCAGCTGAACATAATTACCACATATTACATAATTTATGTAATAAAAACTGGTTGACTAAGCATTTTGTTTGGTTACATTACAGATCATTGAAGGTGTTCATTTTGGCTGAAGTCAAACTTGTCAGGCCATGCCTTTATGGACCTCACTTTGAACACAGCATTATGTTGAAACAGGAAAAGCCATTTCCTTCACTATTAACACAAAGTTGTAGGCAGATAATAATCTTAAAAGTCTCTGCATGTCATGGCATTTCTTATGAAGGTTGTCCTGTCTTTAGGAAACTTTCATTTAAATCATTTTATTGTTTTGGGGTTAATATACATAAAACAATCAATATCAACTACGTACAAATAAAGCATAAACAAACAAAAAAAGTAAAAAAGAAAAAAAAACAACAATGATAATAATAATAAAGAAAATTGACTAGTTGTGTGACATGATGTCTTAGTGGTTAGCATGTTCGCCTCTCGGTGCTAGGGATTACAGGTTCGAATCTTAATCTGGGTGGAGCTTCCATGTTCTCCCCGTGGGTTTCCTCCGGGTTCTCCGGTTTCCTTCCACAGTCCAAAACATGGCTCAAGGTTAATTGAATCTCCAAATTTCCCCATATAGAATGTGTGTGTGTGTGTACCCAGTGATAGATTGGTGCCTTAACCTGGGAGTATCTGCCCTGTTCTCCCACAGATATGAATGGGAAACCCCCCCATGACCCTAGTAGAGGATTAAGTGGAAGACAATGGATGGATTGGAAGGTTATATGGTAGTGCTGTTTAAGCGCTCTAATGGGAACTGAGGCAGGGATTCAAAAAAAGTAATAAAAGGTGACCAGCACCCTTTAAAATAATTTGTAGAGCCCCTTAAACTAAACTTTATCTTCTCATGGCTCAGGAAGTGCATTATGCAGTTTATTTCTCACGATTTCCACAGGGTGAAAATTCTTTAGTCAACATGGGCAAAAAAAAAAGTCAGCTCTAACTCACATCACATCAAAATAGATTCAGAGTTCTGTTTTCTTATTTTGAAAAAAGATTTGTATGCTGAAAAGGAACAAAACACCATGCACTAATATTGGCTAAACATTTATACATCATAAAAAACTAAAAAAATGGTGTTTGGAGCTTTTCTTCTGTAATAACTGGCCATTTCATTAAGATTTAAAGAAGAATAATAACCCACAGAAAGGATGGCTTAAGATAAAAAGGTGGTTTACCTTTCATCATGACCAAAAAAAAACCCCACACACTTCACTGGCTTAAGCATGGCTGGTGAATATCCTTGAGTTTAACAGGTGGTAGGATAAGTTAAACTCAGTGAATCCTTTCATGTAAAAACAGCCCAACCTTTTAACTTGGGCTCATTGAACAAGTGATGGAAGCCCAGTGGCACGGTCACCTCTCAGCATGGAGCTCATAGGTCAATTTCCTGGCAGGGCAACCTAGCTCCCTTTAATGAGTTTGCATGTTTTTCCACACATCTGCTTTTCAGCCTTAGATCAAGATGACCAATGCTTATTCATATCCTTTCATACGCATACATTAGAAGCTGGCAACAGTCCAGCAATCACCACAACTCAGCAACCGTCAGACCACAGCCCCAAAACAACAGACCCTCACTATACATCAGTAAACATAGAGCTCTTTTCGACTGTAGTCACCGTCTTTTTTGTGGCAAGGAGACAGCAATATCTTGTTTTCCCTGACATGGCCTGCAAATAATCGCTTGGAATAAAATCTAATGACATTTTGATATGATTATGATTAACATATTTAAAATAAATGCTTAATCATTACTTTCAGCCAGCTCTCATCGCCTTCCCCCCCAATTATTTAAATGCATTTTCTTGTATCTTTGTCGTCGAGTTACCATACAAGTTACTAATGTGTATCTCTAAACATTTTAGCTTTGAAATTCTTTATTTTTGGATTACTTTCTAGAAAATCCACAGGAAAACAATCATGAGACAACTTTTTCAACCATTTTCTTTCACTTTCAAAAGCAGTATATAGGAAATTCATATACTATTTATATTCCAAGCCATGTATCTTACTGCTGATTAGAAAAAAGGGAAAATCCCCTGGAGAAGTCACCTGTTCCACCTAGGGCACACGCAAACATTTATAGGTGAAATTTAATCACCAACTCTCCAAATGTATTTTTTTTTACCGTGGATAGAAAGTGGAGCATCTGGATACAAGACACACAGAGACCGTGCTAATTTTACAAAAGGACATGGAAGGCTAATTTTACTATAACTTTTTCCATCATCAGACACTCAGCCACCTAAAATCATATAGCAACATAAACAAAACATACAAAGGTGTTGGAGTCGTGTGGTTTATGTTTGGGTCCTTGTTAATGTTGAGGATTTATGTATTGTCTTAGCTGACATCATAACAGGACTACAAAATCTATAGAAGCAATAATACAGGCCATTACAGCAAAAATTGGAACGTGTGAACAGTAAGATATAAATCATTAGTACAGCCTGAACTCTAGACTTGAACAGAGGGTTTTTCATATATATATATATATATATATATATATATATATATATATATATATATATATATATATATATTTGAAGTATTGATGTATAAATTGATGTATTAACATTATGGACTTAATACTCCATGCTCATTAAGATGTGGTCATTTACATTTGGTCATTTAGAAGACACTTTTATCCAAAGCAACTTACAAATCTCCCAACTTGGTTGGGGTCAAAACACAGGGTTGGGACATCCCCCTGGAGCAGTGAGGGTTAAGGGTCTTGCTCAAGGACCTACATTGTTAACTTCAGCTGACCTGGGATTTCAACCCATAACCTTTTGATTGATAGTCCAACACCCTAACCACAGAGTTACCACGCCCTCAACTACCAGGTCATACAAGTCGAATTTTTGCAATGCTAAATGTTTACCAATGCCCTACACTATGAACAGATGTACTGTGACCCATACAAGTTTTTCTAACTTACTTTTCCAAATTGTTTCCCTGATTGTAGCCAAAACAGCTGCCACACTGCTGGAAAAACTGTACAAGACTCTGGGAACATTTGTCTATTCATCTAAGAGTTTCACAGAAGTTAGATGAATTAGAACAATTGCATGTTCTAGTTCATCCCAAAGATGTTTGATCTTTCACACCAAAATCAACCCAACCATGCCTTTATGGACCTTGTTTTGAGCACTAAGGAATTCTGAAACATGAAGGGGTATTTTGTTCCATACTGTTTTTACAAATTTGGAAACATTTCCCACTTGATTTGGTACACCTGTAGCAATAGGACTAAATAGCACGCGGTTAAGAAACCAGCCTTGCAACCTTAGGGCCCCAGGTTCGGTTCCTGGTTCCACCAAGTAGCATGGCTGAAGTGCCCTTGGGCAAGGCAGCTAACCTCAATTGCTCTTCGGACACCGTGTACTGGGCTGCCCACAGCTCCGGGCACATATGCTCAAACCACAAATGTGTGTGTTTGTGTGTGTTTCACAGCATGAATGGGTAAAACATGGAGGACAAATTACTCTGTGTTCAAGCACAGTAGGCCAAATAGACCCCCATCACTTTACCTAAATTAAGTGATTAAATAGTGCGTACAAGTAACGTACCTTCAGTCAGTATTAGTTGAGTAAAACCCCACAGAGATGTTAATTAAAAAAAACTTAAGAGGAAACTTAATAGTGTATGACTGTGTACAAATTTACTTAACACATCAAATTTACCAAACCACTGACGGGAAAGGCGGCACGGTGGCTTAGTGGTTAGCATGTTCTCCTCTCAGCACTAGGGATTCCCGGTTCGAATCCCAATCTGGATAGAGTTTCCATGTTCTCCCCGTGGGTTTCCTCCAGGTTCTCCAGTTTCCTCCACAGTCCAAAAACATGGATCAAGTCAATTGAGTTCTCCAAATTGCCCCTTATAGTAGAGTGTGTCTGTGTGCGTGTCTGTGTGAGTGAGTGTGTGCCCAGCGATAGATTGGCACCCTACCCTGGGTGTATCTGCCCAGCGCCTAAAACTTTCTCCCCTGAATGGGCATGGGGAACCCCCCGCGACCCTAATATAGGATAAAGCGGAATATAATGATGGATGGACATCAAATTTACCAAACCAATTACGGGAAAGGCGGCATGGTGGCATAGTGGTTAGCACGTTCTCCTCTCGGCACTAGGGATTACCGGTTCGAGACCCAATCTGGATGGAGTTTCCATGTTCTCCCCATGTCAGCGTGGGTTTCCTCCAGGTTCTCCGGTTTCCTCCCACAGTCCAAAAACATGGTTCAAGGTCAATTGAATTCTCCAAATTGCCCCATATCGAGTGTGTCTGTGTAAGTGAGTGTGTGCCCAGGGATAGATTGAATAGATCTTCCCAGTGCCCAAAATGTTCTACCCTGGATGGGCATGGGAACCCTAGTAGAGGATAAAGGACAGATAATGGATGGATGGACTGACTGGAAACCTAAATGTATTTGCATACATTTCGTGTATTCCACCTCCCTGCACTAATGAGAATGAGAATTAGACGATGGGCAAATGTGCTTTACTTTCCTAAATGTTCGATACAGTGAGTGAGCCGCTGCACGTCACCCAAAAGATGTAAAAGGAAGTCATCTTGACTCGACCTCGATGTTCAGGTTCCAGCAGGCTGCCATTAAACTGAGAGGAGATGAGAAGTGGCGTCCGATACGATCTCACGTGTGGACGCAAAGCTGGACGAAAAGCTAACGAAGCACAACACGAAGGCCGAATTAGAGTACACACGGGACCCCAGCGAACAGAGCTTATCGTTTATTGCGTGCTTCGACGACAAATACCCATTATGTTAAAAGGAAAAATGGCCAAATGTAAGCGAGCGCACGGTTTGGTGTGAGAACACGTCTCACCAAAACAAAGAGCGCGTCAGCTAGCTGATCCGGTTACAGGCTTTCTGTCTGAAGGACACAGTTGCCGTTATGTCGTTATGTAAAAGACACCTCGGGCAATAAACACTGGAGAGGTTGCATATTTTAAGCGGCAACGGAAAGTAGCGAGGGATTTCTGGCGTTTGTTCGGCCGAAATGTGGCGCGTCATCGCGAGCGAACGACGCGACGGGACGCACATTTCAGCTGAGCACAAACAACACGTGAAAATGGCGAATTATTAAAACCCAGCGCGAAGAGACGGAATAAAAGCAGAACGACGCCGCGTTTCGCGGAGCGGACACGACGCACACTTTTAACACGACGCGCAAGTGGCTTATTTAAGACAATTAAGAAAGCAAAAAGCAAAGGCAGCGAGCGTCTCGGAGACAATTAATGAGAAACGACAACACGATCGCCCGCAGTCTGTTAGCGGGATAACGCGTGATCCATTAGATCCGAGATGAACAAACGCCGGAGAACGATGGAGTTGATAAAGTCCAAACTCCCAAATTAACAACGAATCCGAATCCATATCCAGAGCCCCCCCATATCGATATAATAAGGAGCATATGGACATATATATTAAACGGTACTTCTCTGGATGTACCTGGCATTTCGTGATCTGGACGCTGGTCCGTCAGAATCCACCTAAAAACCCAGAGAAGGTCAGTTAATCCCACACAAAGCGCTTGGTAATAATTCCTTCACTCTCCGGTTAGTTCACTCAGTCTCTCTGCTGTTGGTTAAATACACCAGGGGACACGGTGATCATGTGGTCGCTGCTTATACAAACATGCAGCCCCCGCCTCCATATACGCATGCGCACAAACTAGCTCCCACCGGGGAGAGGGGGGGCGAGCCGAATCCCAAACGCCCATCACTACTTTCAAGTGCACTACATGAGAGGGATGTTCGTCATCGAGCAGTCATGAGATGATGGACTATTTTGGGAAATCTGCCATTTAACATTCATGCCCCGTAGCGAAGTTGAATGTGTACCGAGCACACGGAGGTCTGGTTGGGGTCCCGTTGTTGCCCTTTATGTGGTTCTTGAAGAAAAACAACAACATGGCCAACCATGCTAACCTGAACTGCTGGTGCTGGTTGTGTCTGATTTGAAAGAACTGAAACGACAGCCAATGCTTAAAAACAGAGACTAATATAAGCTCCAGTTAAACAATATAACTGTGTGGAGTCTTAATTAGGTGGCACGGTGGCTTAGTGGTTGGCATGTTCTCCTCTCAGCTCTTGGGATTCCCGGTGTGAATCTCCATCTGGGTGGAGTTTCCATGTTCTCCCCGTGTCCGCGTGGGTTTCCTCCCACAGTCCAAAAACATGGATCAAGTCAATTGAGTTCTCCAAATTGCCCCATGTAGAGTGTGTCTGTGTGAGTGAGTGTGTGCCCAGCGATAGATTGGCGCCCTGTCCTGGGTGTAACTGCCCAGCGCCCGAGACATTCTCCCCTGGATGGGTATGGAGAACCCCCCCACGACCCGAATATAGGATAAAGCAGAAGATAATAGATGGATGGATGGAGTCTTAATTAATTTAATGAACTACAGTATAACAGGAGTTTCCATGGTCCCCCATGTCAGCGTGGGTTTCCTCCGGGTTCTCCGTTTTCCTCCCACAGTCCAAAAACATGGATCAAGGTCAATTGAATTCTCCAAATTGCCCCATAGCGACTGTGTATGTGAGTGAGTGTGTGTCAAGCGATGGAATGACGCCCTGTCCTGGGTGTATCTGCCCAGCGCCCGAGACATTCTCTTCTGGATAGGCATGGGGAACCCCACCGCAACCCTAATAAAGGATAAAGCGGGAGATAATGAATGAATGAATGAAAACCACCCAATGGGGATTCAAACCTGGATTCAAAAAGTGCTGCGAATGAAACATGCTAAGCACTACCCATCAACAAATTTAAAACACATCAGTGACAAAAGAAAAAAAAAATTCTGACTGCTGAATGAAAATGTGGTAAAAACTATTTGGACACCCAAGTTTTTATTTTTTATTTTTATATCACTGGGTAGATAAAAGAATGGTTTCTCAGTTTGTGGAAAATTGTTCTGCATCCTGCACTGGGTGATTGGCATTTTGAAGCTTAATTAAATACATAACAAAATATTGAAAAAAATATTTTAATATTAACTTCTTATTGTGTGATTCATGTATTAAACTCAGCAACAAAACGCCGAGGCAGTAAGAATTTAGATGCGAATTTTTTTTGTTGATGTTCCTCTAGAAGGTCTGCAGGTGGCGTTATGGGTTTACTTATCAGAAGACAACTTCAGAAATTTCTGCAATATGTTTTATGTTGTACATCAAACGTTAACATTGCGTTTCTAAACAAGCAAAAAGAAAATAAAGATTTTTTTGAAGCAGGATGTCAACTATTTTAATTTTTAATAATCAAATCGGGCAGCACGGTGGCTTAGTGGTTAGCATGTTCGCCTCTCAGCGCTAGGGATTCCCGGTTCGAAACCCCATCTGGGTGGAGTTTCCATGTTCTCCCCGTGTCCGCGTGGGTTTCCTCCGGGTTCTCCGGTTTCCTCCCACAGTCCAAAAACATGGATCAAGTTAATTGAATTCTCAAAATTGCCCCATATAGAGTGTGTCTGTATGAGTGAGTGAGTGTGTGCCCAGCGATGGATTGGCGCCCTGTCCTGGGTCTATCTGCCCAGCGCCCGAGACGTTCTCCCCTGGATGGGCATGGGGAACCCCACCGCGACCCTAATAGAGGATAAGCGGGAGATAATGAATGAATGAATGAATAATCAAATCAAGGAAGAACTTGACTGACCCTGACCTTAACCATAAAACACCTTTGATGAACCAGCACAGAGACTGTAGACCTCATCTCCACCAAACTTAGTGTCTGAACCGTTATATATAAAAAAAAAAAAAAAAAAAAAAAAAAAAAAATATATATATATATATATATATATATATATATATATATATATATATTTTTTTTTTTTTTTTCCATTAAAATGGAATAAAAGCCCTGTTGGGGTACTGAGTGTATTCACATTTAACGGGTTTTCTTATTGCTTCCTTACTTGGAGAGTTTTTCATGGTCTTATTATTAAGAATGTGTGTCAGACACAAACCAGACAAACACATGAGGCAAAAACATCCCATAATCGACCCATATGTATGCTGCAACATGCTATAAGTTAGAGAATTCACATAGAAGTAGGCGAGGTTTGACATAACTGCACCAGGGGAGTTCTTGCTGTTCTATGTTATGTTAAAAAGATGATGTTTGGAGGATTTATTGTTTTTATGCCGTGTCTCAGAGTGTACTTCTGTAAAAGTGTATCATCAGAACCCTTTTTCTTTCATTTCTCTTTTTTTCCTTCCTCATTCCTCATACTTTACCATGAAAAACAACGGTAGGGGGTTGAAGCCTGCTCAGAGGGGCTATTTATCATAATCTTTTATGGTAGAATTCCCACCCAGTGCACAAAGCTCACACTGTAATACTCGACAAAAAAAAAAGTTTTGTAAAACAACCAAAAATTGTTCACCCTACACATATACATCTCACTAACACACAAATAAAAATCTTAATTAAGGTCATAGTTGGTGTTATTGCAAATCCGGATAAACTTAAAGCTAAAGGCAGGGAAAGATCAGTAGTTTAACACAGTACTGACACACAAACAAAATTAGATTGAGGAAATTTAGCAAGTTCACCTGTTTAACATGTCTTCGGACATTGGGGGAAAAATCCATGCAGACACATAAACAGTGTATATGTACACACATATATACATATATATATATATATATATATATATATATATATATATATATATATATATATATATACATACATACATACACACACACACACAACTACGGCCAACATTTCCCAGACAGCAACAATTCTATCAGGGGTGTTGGTCTTTAGTAAGCGGAAGGGTGGTGAGTGATACAGGAAGGGTTTGGGGTGTGTTTGGAGTCAGAGCCAATTCATGTCCTGATTTGATGTACACCATACAGTTTAAAACACAATCTACATTATGGTTTTCAACATTTCAGCTGACCCACAAACTTCAGTTTGAGTCAGACTGATAACAAGTGATGTTTATTGATTGATGTCAGATTTGGCAAAACTGCCATCTAAATGTGATATTAAACAGAAATAAAATAAATGCAAGAGTGTGTTCAATAGGACAAAAACTATATAACTAGTAAATAGAAGTCTCTAAAAAATTAATAAGGCTGGAAAAGATACATGCTGTGGATAACATGGCAAACGTATAAGTAAAGCAATGACAAAAAGAAGAGTAGAACAATAAGAAAAGAACATATAAAACATTAGAAATGAGAAAAGATAAATAAAAATAGCACACAAACAGTTTGTTGGTTGGGTACTTTTAAAAACAAGATTGTGGGGAGCAGGAGAAATGCTTAAGCATGCCCCAACACCTGGGCCTCATAATGCCATCAGTAATGGTCTCCAGACCCGGTCAAATTTGTGTATTTGGAAATGGTGCAAAACTGGGAAGATTTTTTTTTTTAAATGAGTGAGTGAGTGTGAGTTTGTGTGTGTGTGTGTGTGTGTGTGTGTGTGTAGGTGAGTGTGAGAGAAAAGACGAGGTTAAAAGTGCTGCTTCTCCTGCATGATGTGCATTATTGTAATTCGAAAAAACAACATACTGCATAGATCATCATATATCATAATTTACGGATTTTAAAATAGTTATATAAAAATAAATATAAGTTAATATTTCTATACTGTATGATGTATAGGGAGGCATGGTGGCTTAGTGATTAGCATACCCGCCATGCTGGGGATTCAGGTTTGAATCCCAATCTGGGTGGAGTTTCCATATTTTAAATTGCCCCATATAGTGTGTGATTGTCTCTGTAAATGAGTCTGCCCAGTGCCCCAAACGTTCTCCCCTAAATGGGCATGGAGAACCCCCTTAGCAAGATAGTAGAGGATTAAGAGGAAGATAATGAATGAGAATGTATTGATGATGATGAGATATATATATATATATATATATATATATATATATATATATATATATATATATATATATATAAACAATAAAAATCCTTGAATCCTTGAATACTGTATATAAACTTTGAAAATATCATTATTGTTCCAAATTGGAAATCCGTTTTGCATATTTATATGAATTAAGAAATTATAAAATAACTATAAACTATAGAAAGGTTAGAGTTTCTATAGTTTATAACAAAACAAAAAAAAAACTGTAAGATAAAACTTAGAGAGAAAGAAGACAGGAAGAAGCAGAATCTGGAGATGGGAGGCCGGGATGGGAAGGGGTCCAGTGCAGTGGTGTGGGAAGAAGAAAAGAAGAGGAAGGGAAGCAGATGACTTAATCAGCCTGAGTTGCCACTCTAAACACTTTCTTCCCTTCCACACGTACACCACACACACTCACACACACACATATGCAGATGCACACGTGCACATAGTTATTGCCTATGATCCCATGTGATGTCACTTTCCCCTCCCCTGCACTACAAGAGCATCCAAAGTCAACTAAAATTGTGTCTAGCCCCCACCCCCACCGTGTGTGTGCGCAGCTCCCACTCTATCACCCTTTCCTCCCTGACATTCCAGTGTAGTTTTGGGATCGAGTGCTTGGATACAGGCTCAGGAGGAACGCAAAGAGAGAAAGAGAGTGAGAAAGCGAGAGAGGGAGAGAGAAAAGAAGAGCGAGGTTGAAAAAAATCTCTGGGTTTTAAACTGCATTGGCATTTTTTTCCTCTTCTTCTTAAACTTTAGTCACTCTTATTACTGTTCAACTGTGCTGACATCTTCAGTTAAAGGATTTAGCGCACTAGATTCTGCATCATTCACAGAAGCATCATTGGTTATAAGGACAAACTTTGGGTTAAACACGAGCAGAGCATCTATTCATCAGCACAAAGGTGAGTTCATGCGTTATTATTCAATGTTTTGTGCTAATGAAAAATCACCGCACACTTTTAAAGTGTGAAAACCATGAGACTATAAGGCTGAGAGAAATGAATTAGGATAAGTTTAACATTTTAAACCACAATTATTAATCTACAAATTCAATTTCCAAAAAACTTAACACTTTTTTTTTAAAATTGCAATAACAACCAAAAACTTTAACTTGTTAACATTCTTTGACATTATAACAAAAAAAAACAACCTAATTTTAAAATGCAATGCAATGCAGGATTAGCATTTTAACAGCAAACGTTATCATGTGATCATCAACATCAACATCTAAATATAGAAACGACATCCACTAAAGCTTTATTCTTAGGAGGATTCTTTGTTCATGACTTTCTGCCTGTTTAAAACAATTTTTTCAGCACACGTTTGCAAATTTTAGTTTTTCGTCATATAAATATCTAAAAGATACCAAACATCAGGGAAGATCTTGGTGTCAAGGCCAAGGATGGTTTGCTGAGCGTACGTGTAAGACCATCATGCTCTTAGATGCTTTTTTTTCCATGTAAAGAGAAAGCCTATGCCCATCCAGGGGAGAACGTTTCAGACGCTGGGCAGATACACCCAAGACAGGGCGCCAATCCATCGCTGGGCACATTCACTTTGTCACCTACTCATACACACTAAATGGGGCGATTTGGAGCAGCCACTGGTAAAATGTTCCTGCAGTGTGTGCATTTAATCATGAGAAAAGAAATGTCATGTATAATCACAAGCTTAAGACTAATATCCTATCTCAATATTAGCTTAATTATCAGTCTTGGTTTAATATTTGCTGTATAGATGAACGGGATAGTAGGAGATGGGTGGAGAGAGAACTTAAGGTGGAGCACTTCCACCAATAGCTCGTATTATTGATGTTCTCTATTTATATACTGTCTCGTGCTGATCCTAAAGGATAATGGGTCGTTCCCTTATCCTATAGTGAACTTTTATGAATTGTGGGAACACTTAAAGGGAAACTCAGCTATTCTTAAACACAGGCCCTATTTTGGGGTACAATTTTTACCCAGAACAATAGAAACTGAACCACTAAGGTTCATAAAAATACAAATACAACTGTGCATATGACTACACAGTGTGATCTTAAGGGGAATTCTAAAATAAAAAAAATCATCACTGACAGGTTCATAAAATATCTGACAACTTGGAAAGGATCTTTATATTTTTCATGGTGTGTGTGTGTGTTTTTGGGTTAATGGCGTGGAAAAGTGGCTTTTTCTTATTTGCCTGTGAAACACACAAAACATATATACACATGTGCATGGCACACTTACACAGACAGGCACAGGCACACAGCAGACACACACTTCTCATTTGCAAATTTTTAAATTACATTTGGTTATTTTGCAGATGATTTTATCCAAAGCGACTTAAAAGGTGAGCACAAGGTTCATCACAGCATCCTCAGAGCAATGAGGGTTAAGGGTCTTGCTCAAGGACCCACACTGGTAACTTCAGTGGACCTGGGATTTGAACCCCCAACCTTTAGATTGATAGCCCAACACCCTGACCACTGAGCTACCGTGCACTCAATGCCATCAAATTAACTCATTTGATCTAATCTGTGAATCTTTTCTGATGCCATCTGAGGCATTTAATGTGGCTCAAATCATACTAAACTGAAAATCATACAACAGCATTTTATTACACTTATAATGCTGAGTAATAATGTATTAAAGGTAAGAACAAATAAAAAGAATAAAAGATGCAAGGTTGCAACAAACTAGTTAAATTTAGTCGGCAAAGCAACTAAAGAGTGCAAATAAGCTCCGTGTCCCATGTTCACTGGTACAAAATTAATCATCATTCCTCAATTCAGTTCCATCTATGTTTGGGGCAGAATGGTATGGCTAGTTTACAGGATGATTATGAAGTATAGGAACTTTAGCTTATGCTCATAAACAATATACGTTTTTCTATTAATTCTGTCTACTGCAGGTAGGCTGCACAATGACAACACTCCTGCAGTCCACTGACAACAGGCTTTCAATACAAGGTAATGTCCTGCTTCTGTTAGATAAAGACACATTCATTACTCTATACAGTGCTTACAGAACGTTGACATATGAGCCTTTAAGTCTTACCCGTTTAAATAGTTGAAATTACATGAAATTACATTGTCATTTTGCAAACATTTTTTTTCCAAAGCGACTTATTAGTATTTCCAAATTAATGGTCGGTTCAGAGCATAGGGCTTGCTATTAAATGTTTGTTATAGGTTTATTTAATTTTTAACGTTATGATTAAAATAAAAATGAAATGTGAATATTAACAAATTATAGGGTTGAAGTGGATACTTATTAAATTTCAACACTTTGTTAAAGCAGCATTTAAGCAATCAGTCCATTTTCTTTTTAATTTTTAGTTACATGCCAGCTGACTGTCCATCTCAACATAAGTCTGTTTCTTTGCTTTATATTCTCATAATTGTAGAAAATGTTCCGCGTGAATATCACCATCATCGATCTGCAGAAAGCATTCACACTAAAAATGAAAACTTATCATCACAGACATTCCAAACATTATAGATATTATAAATAAAAGGATCAAAATGTTTAAAATAACCAGCGAGTTTTCACATTGCAATGATGCGTTTCACACTATAATACTGCACACTGCAATACACATTACCAAAGCAGGAACCCATCTCAGATAACTGTAATGACTGCATGATCTATAGTATGACAAAGATGAACAGATATTTTAGGACAAATTAATCAATTAATGAGTTGGTCAAAATATTTTGTTTAGAAAGTAGAACATGGTGAACCCTGGTAGTACCAGATTGCGGGGTTGGGGTGTGTCTTATTCTTATCTAATATCCTTTTGGTGATGTGTGTGTTTAAGTCTGATAAAATTCCTATCATATTTCGGCGTGAGAACCCATGTTAGAGTTTGAGTCGTATCAGTTTAGATTGTGTTTAGTACGTGAACATGTTACTGAGCTACAAGGAAAAAGTTTTTTGCTTAAGTGCACAGCATTATGTAGCACACTAATTTGCACATTTTGCTTTGTATTTTTATTTTAATGATAATATCTCAATACTTTTCTTTATAGGATATATTATTCTTAACGTGTAGGGACAGTCATTAAGCAGTTTACTGATAATAAGTGATGAGTGATAATGTGATCCATAAGTCCTCTACATTTAACCCATCCCTTGTTGGGGGGTAATTAGAGTTAGAACTAGAGTAGAGTGGGGGTGCCTTGCCCAAGACTATAGTACTTGGTGGGACTGGAAATCAAACCGAGAAACTTAAGGTCACAAGGTTGGTTCCTTAACCATCCATCCATCCATCCATCCATCAACTTCTGCTTTATCCTCTATTAGGGTCGCAGGGGGGTGTTCCCCATGCCCATCCAGGAGAGAACGTCTCGGGCGCTGGGCAGATACACCCAGGACAGGGCGCCAATTTTTCACTGGGCACACACTCACTCACACAGACACATGGGGCAATTTATATGGGGCAATTTGGAGCATTCAATTGACCTTGATCCATGTTTTTGGACTGTGGGAGGAAACCGGAGAACCCGGAGGAAACCTAAGCGGACACGGGGAGAACATGGAAACTCCACCCAGATTGGGATTCGAACCGGGAATCCCTAGTGCTGAGAGGAGAATGTAGTGGTTAGCATGTTCGCCTCTCAGCCCTTGAGATCCAGGTTCGAATCCCAATCGGTGGAGTTTTCATGTTCTCCCTGTGTCTACATGGGTTTCCTCCAGGTTATCTGGAAAACATTAATTCAAGGTGAATTGGATACAACAGAATGATGAAATAAAGCATATATGATTTGAGACAAATTGGATATTATATTCTCTTGATCTAAACATCATAGAGCATTAGAGACCTCAGACAAACCCAAATAGTATAAAATGACAGGCTCTTTGCATTTTAGGACTGTATTTTGTCATTAAAGAAAAATATACTGTTTAAAGAAATTATTGTATTTTATTTTTTTAAGTTCCCTAGACTATTCTTTGCTATTGAATGCAGTACACACAGAACCTATATAAATTATCTTGTGATTTTTTAGGCCTAAGATAGCTTTTTCTTGGACAGGACTCAGTCAGGCATTCTATTCCATCTGTCTTTAGGTGAGGACATTTCCATGACGCCATCTCCGACTAGTTCTCCTTCTCCATCCAGGAATGACTGCAGTATCGCTCCTCTAACTCCCTCTCCATCACCGGTATGACACT
>JAFMOD010000840.1:856644-880358 GCA_019802435.1 Corydoras maculifer | reverse complement strand
ATTTAAAAATAAAAAGAACCATTTTAAGAACCCAAAAAATGTTAAGTTAATACATTTATTACAAGTCACAAATCAAGCCTTCAGTTTTGATCTAACGATCACTATAGGCGATGGGAGGGAGGAGATCCTGGCGTGGCCAATCAGAAGAGCCCGACCTGCCTGCTGCTGACCCCAGAGCTGCGCTTTCACAGTTTTGGATTTGCAGCCCGAGACAGCTACCATGACCTTGATCCAGAGGAAGCCAGGCACTGGCTCTACTTTGACAAGTTCAAGATGAAGATCCACAGCATCAGTGTAAGAACCATGAAGTGGATAGATAATTGACACAAGTGGTGGACATTAGCTTGAATGTAGCAATGTCTTCTTTAAATTTGCATGAGAACAGAGTTTGCAGCTCACTAACTTCTTTTTTTTTTACACTATTTTATAGAATCTCACCATGGTAACCGAACTGGAATCAGTAAGTGGGCGAAAAATTCGTGCCATCGAAGTTTTTGCACACGCTTTAAGGTTCTTCCGGGAACGCGCTTTAAAGGTATGGATTCACATCTCTCTTCAGAACAACTTACAGTAGACATATTTGACAATTTATTGGTTAAAAGTCCTGTTTAAGGAACTTTAACAGTGGCATCCATGTGGGGATGGGGTAGTATGCTGACCTCCTATCTGTCATTACACTAGTCAAATATAGAAGTGTCAATAAGTTGCATGAGCAGCAACCTATAGAGACAAAGCAAACAATCCTATTTACTTATCCGAGTGGGTTGGCAGACATTACAAGATATGGAAAAAATCAGCTGGTATTTGCTGTAATGGTATTAGTGCAGATGGGACAACATGGCTACCCACCAAACTCCATCACATTTAGTCATTTTGCAAATTTTTTTTTATCCAAAGAGACAAATGAGAGAACATAACTACCATCACATGACTACTATATGTTGATTGGTATTGTTTGTGGACGGCACGGTGGCTTAGTGGTTAGCACATTCGCCTCTCAGTACTAGGGATTCCCGGTTCGAATCCCCATTTGGGTGGAGTTTCCATGTTCTCCCCGTGTCCGTGTGGGTTTCCTCCAGTTTCTCCGGTTTCCTCCCACAGTCCAAAAACATGGATTAAGTCAATTGAGTTCTCCCAATTGCTCCATGTAGAGTGTGTCTGTGTGAGTGAGTGTGTGCCCAGTGATAGATTGGCGCTCTGTCCTGGGTGTATCTGCCTAGCGCCCGAAACGTTCTCCCTTGGATGGGCATGGGGAACCCCCCGCGACCCTAATATAAAAGCAGAAGATAATGAATGAATGGTATTGTTTGTTAGTGACATGTCTGGTGAAAACATGCTCTCTTGACATTCAAAGAAATATTAGAACTACATTTCTACTATTAATCACACGTTGTAACCTTAATTTTAATGTAGGAGGTGAAAGAACAGTCATCGTCAGTGCTGGAGGGGGATGAAGTGCGATGGATTATCACTGTTCCAGCTGTGTGGAGACAAACAGCCAAGCAGTTCATGAGAGAAGCTGCTTACCTGGTAATACCGTCGAGTTGTTTACACTCCATCCATCCATCATCGTCCTCTTTATTCTCCATTAGGGTCGCGGGGGGGGTTCCCCATGCCCATCCAGGGGAGAACGTTTCGGGCGCTGGGAAGATAGACCCAGGACAGGGCGCCAATCCATCAATGGGCACACACTCACACACAAACACACTCTATATGGGGCAATTTGGAGCAGTGTTTTTATACTAGAGTATCTAGGGTGTGTGTGTGTGTGTAGGGACGGGGTCCCCATGCCCATCAAGGGATGAGCATTTGGTCACAGGGCAGATACACCCAGAACAGGGTGCCAATCCATTGCTGGGCACACACTCACTCACACAGAAACACACTGTATGGGGGCAATTTAGATGGGGCAATTTAGTGCAGGATTCCCAGCTCTGAGAGGCAGACTTACTAACAACTAATGAAGCTGTGTATTAATCCATCCATTCATTATCTTCCACTTTATCCTCTAGTAGGGTTGCAGGGGGGGGGCTTTCCATGTCCATCCAGGGGAGAACGTCTCGGGCGCTGGGCAGATACACGCAGGACAGAACGCCAATCCATCGCTGGGCACACACTCACTCACACACACACACACACGGGGCAATTTAGAGAACTCAATTGACTTGATCCATGTTTTTGGACTGTGGGAGGAAACCGGAGAACCCGAAGGAAATCCACGCAGACACGGGGAGAACATGGAAACTCCACCCAGATTGGGATTCGAACCAGGAATCCCTAGTGCTGAGAGGAGAACATGCTAACCACTAAGCCACCCCTTGTTTACACTCTCTCTATAAAAAAAAAAAAACTAGGCGAGCTGAAATCTATAGGGTTTCATTCAGCTGAACACACACACACACACACACACACACACACACACACACACACACACACAGATGATGTTATCCAAATGATGTTCATAGTAAATTTATGGCTTCAGGAAATATGCGTGTATAGAATGGAATGTTTGGCCCAATCAGCCTACACATCAATATACTGTAAATAGGGGGTGTGGAGGATGTGCGTCTGATGCCACTCTGACACAACATCCATCATGTGCAGTGGATGATGTAAAATAAACCAGCTTTCTTTTTTTCCGCCTGATCTAAATAATAAATCTACTTTCTACTCAACATTCTCTTCTTACGGCTACAGTATGTTCTCATCGAGGGGAGCCAGCTTCCTGAACCTGTTCTACCTTAGCCATCAATCTCCTTTCAGCTCGACAGCTCGAGCAGATTCTAGAGGGGCGTAGTTTCCTTCTGATGATGTCAAAATGTTCAAACAATACTTGAGACCAGCACACAAACACAGGAAGCCCCGCCTGCTCCCATCAAGTGCAGAAGAAAACGTGGAGTGGGAAGGGGTGGAATGAAAGACGGCAGGGAAAATAAAGTACTTTGCTCACGATACTCTCGCTTCAGTTGTTATTGCAGCTTTACGCCAAAACTCCAAAAGGGTTCACAAGTTTCCACATACAAGCGAGATGCGCAGCAGAAGAATTTTTGCAATCAGAACGTTTATTTTCCAATCCAAGCCTGAATAAATAAATGGATGCAATGCAATTACAATGAAGCCCAGATGTCTAAAAAAAGAAAGTAAAACACAATATTGTATCTTGAAATCTTATTCCATTATCTTAACAGCGTAATCCTATACTAGGGGGTTCTCCTTAACATCTAGGGGCAAATGTTTCAGGTGCTGGGCAGATACACCCAGGACAGGGTGGCAATCCATCACTGGGCATGCACTCACTCACTCACACAATATAATACAATATATTTTAGAGCGGCGGCATGGTGGCTTAGTAGTTAGCACGTTCCCCATTCAGCACTAGGGATTCCCGGTTCGAATCCCAATCTGGGTGGAGTTTCCATGTTCTCCCCATGTCCACGTGGGTTTCCTCCGGGTTCTCCGGTTTCCTCCCACAGTCCAAAAACATGGATTAAGGTCAATTCTCCAAATTGCCCCATATAGAGTGTGTCTGTGTGAGCGAGTGTGTGTCCAGCGATAGATTGGCACCCTGTCCTGGGTGTATCTGCCCAGCGCCCGAAACGTTCTCCCCTGGATGGGCATGGGGAACCCCTCGCGACCCTAATAGAGGATAAAGCGAAGGATGCAAAATTTAGAGCAGCCAATTTACCTTGAATCCATCCAGATGGACACTCCATCCAGATTGAGATTCTAGGGGATGTGTTCTCCCCTAAATGTCTCCCCCCTCGTGACCCTAATAGTGGATAAAGCAGAAGATAATGGATGGATGGATGAATTTTAGAGCAGCCAATTTACCTAGAATTCATGTTTTTGAACTGTGGGAAAAAACCGGAGACCCTGGAGAAAACCCATGCAGACACAGGGAGAACACGGACACTCCATCCAGATCGAGATTCAAACCTGCAATCACTGCACATTTTCATAGATTATCTAAATACTGCCTGTCTATAGTTTTATAGTTCTAGCAGACTCCTGCATCTGACACAAAGTACAATAGTGATGCAGAACCAGGAGTCTTCTACAATCTGTTATAGTTATTGGGGTGAACTTGAACAAGTCTGAGTCAGCAGAAAGATTCACATTTGGTAATTTTTGGTCCAAAATAATGAAAAATAAAATCCTGGTTAACAAATACTGAAGTCTCCCATTAACCACTGAGCCACATACTGCGAATTAAAGTAATGCGAGACATGCAACCAGCATCGGAACAGCCAGCCACTGAAGGATTCATTTGTTGTGCTTTTAGAAAATTGCTGTATGTGGAAAAGACTGCGCCTAAAAAAACAATCGCTGTATTTAATGTTGAAAGCATATTTTACTGTTTCTCTCTTTAGGCAGGACTCGTGTCTCCAGATTCTCCCGAGCAGCTGCTTATTGCTCTTGAACCTGAAGCTGCTTCCATTTACTGCAGGAAGCTCCGCCTCCACCAAGTCATTGACCTCAGTCAGCGACCGATGACCAACGGCCGGGACCTGGATGGATCTGGTCCTTTTGATTCAAGCTTCAGACAGGGTAATGAAGCACTTACTGTTTCAGAATTATACAGTAACCATTATATAAAAATGTTTTCTTTTTTTCTTAATGATAAACATGTTGGGACAAAAAGTTAGCACGTTCACCTCTCAGCGCTAGGGATTCCCGGTTCGAATCCCCATCTGGGTGGAGTTTCCATGTTCTCCCTGTGTCCGCGTGAGTTTCCTCCGGGTTCTCCGGTTTCCTCCCACAGTCCAAAAACATGGATCAAGTCAATTGAAGGCTCCAAATTATAGAGAGTGTCTGTGTGAGTGAGTGGGTGTCCAGTGATAGATTGGCGCCCTGTCCTGGGTGTATCTGCCCAGCGCCCGAAATGTTCTCCCCTGGATGGGCATGGGGAACCCCCCCACGACCCTAATAGAGGATAAAGCTGAAGATAATGAATGAATGAATGTTGGGACAAAAATGTTCAGCTATAGAATTTCAGAGCAAATCGCTTTCATACATTAACTAAACTTAAACCATGTCGAAGGATCTGAGGGATTCAACTAAACCTTCATCACTCGGTGGGGTGGAAGAAAAAGTGTCCTTCCTTTTCTGTTGTGTGAGGTGTGTGTGTCGGGATGGGAGGGGTTTAAGGGGGGCTAAAATCAGATAGCACTGTAGTCAGGGAGGACTCGTGGTGAACCAACATGTGGTTTTTATTAAGAGTAGAATAGATGAGGGGGTTCAGGCATCATTCTACTTTCAGATCTGGAACACTTAAAAGCAAAACACTAAAATTAAATGAAATTTGTCTTAAGACAATATGAAACCCCCCCACCCCCCCATGTTTATATAGTTGCTGCTAAACATCGTTTTATTGTTGTACCACACAGACCTACAATGCACCGACAGACATGCATCCCTTCTCCATGTACGTAATTGAAACAAGGTGCTGGTCACCGTATTCTTTACGGTTTAAGTTTCCTTTGTTCTATCTGAACATTTGAAATACATTCCTCATGCCCTTCCCTTATTTCCAGCTCCTCTGCTGTTTTGTAATTCTGTGAGATGCAAGCCTTTTTGTTTTTTTCATTTCCCAAATTAAGTGTGACACATAAACTATTTTCAGGTTTGCCCGCACCCCTTCACGTTCCTTTGTCTCAGTTCTGAAAGCCTTCAGAACTGCTCAACACTGGTACTCTCACTAACAAGCTGTCCATGCCAAGCGCATTTCCAAATAAGCTTCCAAATATGAGAGATTATACTCCACTGTTGTTCATCGATGGTCTAACTGCACACATGTACACCGCCACTGCAATCCAACCCAAACCTCAGCGTCCATTACCAGAAATCTAACACCTTCCCAATCTGAGCCTTCCATTCACTATCCTTATAAAGTCAGACTTTACTGGCCTTTCTGCCATCTTTGCTCGGCTTGTATTCTGTGGTGATGTCAGCTAGCCTTGGAAGTCGCTATTTTCCAAACTGATTTTTTCAGCCTTCCTTTTCGTCTCTTATTTCTTCTTTAATGCTGTTCCGAACTGGAAATAACTTCCAGACTGGGCCTAAAGCTCAGTGCTAAAGTATAGGCTTTTTGAATCTGATAATCTGGCAAGCAGAGCAAAACTATGTGTCCACTTTATTACATTCTCTTGATTGATTGATTTTTCTTACATAGGAAAAGAAAGGCCGGTTTACATTTTACTGTTATGGCAACTTTAAAGTCTTTCTTAAAAGGAAAATGTATGAATGGGGGCGCTTTATAATAACTGGAATTATTCATAAAGATTTAAATTCATATAAGTAAGCACATTTTATCCATCCATTATATTCCGCTTTATCCTGTACTAGGGTTGCGGGGAGGGGGGTTCTCCATGCCCATCCAGGGGAGAACATTTCGGGCGCTGGGCAGATACACCCAGGACAGGACGCCAATCTATTACTGGGCACACACTCACTCACACAGACAAACACTATATGGGGCAATTTGGAGAATTCAGTTGACCTTGATTCATGTTCTTTGGACTATGGGAGGAAACCGGAGAACCCAGAGGAAACCCATGTGGACACGGGGAGAACATGCAAACTCCACTTAGATTGGGATTCGAACAGGGCATATATATTTTTTTGCATTTTATTTCATACTGAAACGTGTAAGCACATGCCATTACACTTGTGGAAAATGCTATACCAACCAGAGGACCAGATTCAAAACCATGCCACGGTTTCCGAAGGTTCTAGCGTGAAGCAAAGTGAAGATAAAACTATTTTTATTAACGCCACATCAAAATGTCATTAAATGTAAGATAACTAATGTATGATATGAACCTTTACTATAATTGCCGGGACAACAACGAAATTTTTACAGAGCGAAACAGAGCAATACACAATGTGCAATCTAAATGCCCTGGCTCTCAGCTGAAAGTAAGGAACCCAAATTAAAATAATTAAATTCATTACAGTGAAATTCTTTGTTGTACACTCACAGTACAGACGCCTTCCTATAAAAACACCAGGCTCAGTATTTAGCCAGATAGAGAATCAGAGATCATTCCTGTTTGAGTAGGTCATCATTAAGCATGTACTGTAAAGCCGTTGTTATGAAACGCACCCAAGTTTATGCTAACAGTTTAGTTAAGACAGGCTTGTCAAACCGAGCCCACCCCCCCACCGGCGCTGTATTGTGGGTTTTCTTAATAAAGGCCATGTGCAGGTAATTAGCACTGCAGGCTTTTTGATTAAAGAGTGAAGTATGTGTGTTTACTGCAGCACGTGAACAGCTGCGCAGATCCAGACACAGCCGGACATTTCTGGTGGAGAGTGGAACTGGAGAACTATGGAGTGAGATGCAGACAGGTAGGACACCTATTTATTATTAATATTATCATTCATTCATTCATTCATTATCTTCAGCTTTATCCTATATTAGGGTCGCGGGGGGTGTTTCCCATGCCCATCCGGGGAAGAACGTCTCGGGTGCTGGCCAGATACACCTAGGACAGGGTGCCAATCCATTGCTGGATATACACTCACTCACACAGACACATTCACACACTATAGTGGGCAATTTTGGAGAACTCAATTCACCTTGATCCATGTTTTTGGACTGTGGGAGGAAACCGGAGAACCCGGAGGAAACCCACACAGACATAGGGAGAACATGGAAGCTCCACCCAGATTGGGATTCGAACCGGGAATCCCTAGTGCTGAGAGGAGAACATGCTAACCACTAAGCCACCATGCCGCCCTCTTTGGAGCTTGCTTTTTTTTTTAAAGAAAAACAAAAAAAAACAATCATGCTGAAATAGCAGCAAGTCCCAAGAAACTGTGGTTTCAAATTTTGGAATGAATAATAAAACCACTATGTAGGTGGGCTTTCCACATACTTTTGGTCACGTATAAGAATCCTAGAATAACCACGTATGGGGTTTCAATGTTCTTGAGAGGCATTCAAACTGCTTTACTGATAGAATGAAGTACAAAATAGATGTACCGAGGGATTTCCACATATCAGAGCAGTTAGCCAAAGCCCACAGAGCAGGTCATGTTCTCTTCCTCACACACAATTCATGGCTTTTTATTTCCTGAGAACACCAAAACTTTCCCAGCGGTACACAATGCTGATTGGTTACACAGGGGACACAACAGGCTAATCACTTTTTCCATAGTTTTTCTTTCTGTACCTGCCATTTACTTTGCTGCAGAAAGTGAATAACACACTGGATCTGAAAACACCATTTCCATATAGCAGCAGACTGGAGTGGCATTCTAAGTGCAGGTTTTATGTTGGCAATCATTTGTGTGTTATTACTGGCTGCAACTGCAGGCTCATTATGGAGACTGTGGGTGCTGGTGTGTTTGAAAACTTGCTGCAGCCTGCCAGGCTTTCAGAGGAGGTCCAGGGTCAAAATAATCAGTTCGTAGGGTCCAGATGTTTCCTGCTCGCAGAGAGGCTGAGCTAGAATGAGCAGGAGCAGGGGAAGGCCACAGAGGAATAAAGAACTACAGAAAGACTGAACTGACGGGGCTACTTACAAGATGCCGAAAATACATGACGGTGATGACTTGCTGGTGATGAAAGAAAGCACAAAAAGAAACAGAATCCAGGAACCGAGAGGGGTCTCCGGTGCTGTTTGTAGAATTGCACGATGATTGAGGTGTATGAGTGCTACCTATGAATGGAGGTCCATATTGTAAAGCAACTTTGGGAAAGTGGGGGCAGCACGCTGGTGTAGTGCTTAGCCTTTCACCACCTGCCAGGTTCGATTCCCGATCTGAGTTTTCATGCTCTCCCCGTGTCCATGTAGCTTTTTTGGGACCCCCTACCCCCACAATCCTAGTAGAGGTTTAAGTGGAAGACAATGGGATTAATATTCATTCATTCATTTATTCATTCTCTTCCACTTTATCCTATATTATGGTCGCGGGGGGGGAGGGAGTTCCCCATGCCCATCCAGGGGAGAACGTTTCGGGCATTCATGTTTTTCGACTGTGGAAGGAAACCGGAGAACCCGGAGGAAACCCACACGGACACGGGGAGAACATGGAAACTCCACCCAAATTGGGATTCGAACCGGGAATCCCTAGTGCTGAGAGGCGAATGTACTAACCACAAAGCCTATATTAAATATATAGAAAATATATTTAAAATAAAATATAAAAATAAAAACTTGGCGCCCTGTCCTGGGTCTATCTGCCTAGCGCCCGAGACGTTCTCCCCTGGATGGGCATGGGGAACCCCACCGCGACCCTAATAGAGGATAAGCGGGAGATAATGAATCAATGAAAAATAAAAACTTTGTTACTACTGATGATTCTGAACTGCTTAGTGTCTGTCTCTTCATTACCTCGGTTTGAATTATTCAGGAAAAAGTGCTACTTACTGAAAGTTGTTGGGCATCTTTCCTTTTGGCGTTACTTAGTCAAGCTGGTGGGGCCCACTGTTATCATTATTCAGGTCCTAATGATGAAAAATATATATAATTAAAGAATGTTGTCAATTTTTTAAAAATATATTTTACTTAAAACACTACATACCATTCATTTATTATCTTTCTCTTTATCCTCTACTAGGGTCACGGGGGGGGGGGGGGGGTCCCCATGCCCATCTAGGGGAGAATGTTTCGGGCGCTGGGCAGATACACCCAGGACAGGACGCCAATCTATCACTGGACACACACTCACTCACACATACCCACTCTATATGGGGCAATTTGGAGAACTCAATTGACCTTGATCCATGTTTTTGGACTGTGGGAGGAAACCGGAGAACCCGGAGGAAACCCACGCAGACACAGGGAGAACATGGAAACTACTGTTATACTGTAGTTCATTAAGTTAATTAAGACTCCACATTATATATAGTGTTATAGTGTTTAATTGCTTAACTGGAGCTTATATTCGTGTGTATTTCAAAGCATTTGCTGTCGTTTCAGTTCTTTTAAATCAGACAGAACCAGCACCAGCAGTTCAGGTTAGCATGGTTCTAGTAATAATATATAATAATACATAATAATAACATTACTCTGTCTGAGACTAATTCAGGTGTCTACTGTTCATCCTCTCAGTCAGTCATTGCATTCACAGCACCAGGTTGAGTATAAATACATTGAAATGTGTGATTAGTTGCTACTTCAAGGTGAAAGGACAGTTCTGTGAGGTTTTAGCTCTGACAGCAGTTCAGTACTGAAACCTGAAACCCACTATGAAGTGAACAGTGCATGTGATTTTGTGTTAGGTGATAAGTATATAGTGGCTGACTGTGGTGGGGGAACCGTGGATCTGACTGTACATCAGATTGAACAGCCACAGGGAACCCTAAAGGAGCTGTACAAAGCATCAGGCAAGTCCAGCACCGAACACACCGAACTTTCTTTGAAACTCATTTTCACAACAGATTTTTAAGTCTTTCAAATTCTAAAAAAGCTAATTCTGATATTCATTCATTCATCCATTCATTATCTTCCGCTTTATCCTCTATTAAGTTCGCGGAGGGATTCTCCATGCCCATCCAGGGGAAAACGTTTTGGGCGCTGGGCAGATACACCCGGGACAGGGCGCCAATCCATCGCTGGGCACACACTCACACACTCTATATGGGACAATTTGGAGAATTCAATTTACTTGATCCATGGTTTTGGACTGTGGGAGGAAATCGGAGAACCCGGAGGAAACCCACGCGGACACGGGAAGAACATGGAAACTCCACCCAGATGGGGATTCGAACTTGGAATCCCTAGTGCTGAGTGGAGAACATGCTATAAACAGGAAAAATATGATTAGGACACAACACAAAATTTCCAAACCCTTATGTTTTTGCTCATAATGAAATAATTAATATGCACTATAGTGATTTATAAATCTTTACTGACCTGTTCATTCCTTCCAGGAGGCCCGTATGGTGCAGTAGGCGTGGACCTGGCATTTGAAGCCATGTTGTGTCAGATATTTGGATCGGACTTCATTAAAACCTTTAAAGCCAAGCGTCCGGCTGCATGGGTCGACCTGACCATTGCCTTTGAGGCCCGTAAGCGCACCGCAGCTCCAGGTCGGACGACTGCATTGAACATCTCACTGCCCTTTTCTTTTATCGACTTTTACAAGCGACACTGTAACCAAAGTGTGGAGACAGCGCTACGAAAGAGCAAGTATGAGCCCCTCTCACAGTTAGAGCTGTTAGAATGCCTTTAAATGTCTGGTTAACAGGAATCGATTGCATGGATTATGTCCAAGTCCCAACATCTAAGCAATTACTTAAGTGCTTAGAACCCTTGATTATGCAGCGGGCAACTGCATGATTCTGATTGGTGGACCTTCAGATGTGGGATTTTTTTTGCACCTTGAAATTTAGACATAATTGGAAAAAAGTAGGGCGGCACGGTGGCTTAGTGGTTAGCACGTTCGTCTCTCAGCATTAGGGATTCTCAGTTCGAATCCCCATCTGTGTGGGTTTCCTCCGGGTTCTCCCACAGTCCAAAAACATGGATCAAGTCAATTGAGTTTTCCAAATTGCCCCATATAGAGTGTGTATGTGTGAGTGAGTGTGTGCCCAATGATATATTGGCGCCCTGTCCTGGGTCTATCTGCCCAGCGCCCGAAACGTTCTCCCCTGGATGGGCATGGGGAAACCCCCCCCCCGCAACCCTAATAGAAGATAAAAGTGGAAGATAATGAATGAATGGAAAAGAGTAATGTTCCCAGCTAAACACACATGGTGTGTTTATATGTTCTTAAACAGGTACACACCTCAGGTGGCAAACTAAAAATCCTTCGTTTGAACCACAATGTCAACTTTCAGCAGAATGTCCCTACAGACAGTACTGCTGAGAAATATCCACCCATCCATTATCTTCCGCTTTATCCTATATTAGGGTCACGGGGGGGTCCGCTCTGGAAATCCCTAGAGCTGAGAGGAGAACATGCTAACCACTAAACCACCATGCCGCTCTGTTAAGTAATATCCACTTATAATATTCAATCTGGCTCCATTAAAAAAAAAAAACTGGACAACCCACATCTAAACAAAAATCAAAAGCATGAACAAAATGATATTTAAGACATGAACTCAATTAACGTTATCTGATTTGCTACACCACTGCTGTACCATATACATCAGACTGACATCAGGTTAAGTCTAATTTTCAAAACATGTTACTAAATAAGTACACACTGAAGATCTGTGGCATCTAAAAATACATCACAGTAATCCAAGCAAAGGGTTATAAACAGAAAATGATGTTATAACAATGCAATTTGTGCTCCCAACCATTTTATCCAGCAATCTATCTGCATATTAAACATCTGAATTAGCAGTATATTGGTATTTTAAAATTAATGTTTATGAACCTTAAATAAGATTAAGAAACGAAGTTGATTGTCCTTTTAAATAAATCAACCTACGATGCAAGAAGAATGCATGAAGCCCACAGGTTGAAATGTGCAGGGTGAATTACTGGCATCTAGTGGCGAGAGTGTAAATGGCAACTAAACCAAGTTATTCTAAGGGCACTAACCATCCATTTCATCTTTATCCTGTATTAGGGCCGCGAGGGGGTTCCCCATGCCCATCCAGTGGAGAAATTTTCGGGCGCTGGGCAGATACCCCCAGGACAGGACACCAATCTATCTCTGGGCACACACTTACTCTCACAGAAACACTCTATATGGGGCAATTTGGAGAATTTAATTGACTTGATCCATGTTTTTGGACTGTGGGGGGAAACGGGAGAACCCGGAGGAAACCCACGCGGACACGGGGAGAACATGGAAACTCCGCCCATATGGGGATTCGAACCGGGAATTTCTAGTGCTGAGAGGAGAACATGCAAACCACTAAGCCACCGTGTAAGGGCACTATATTCTAGTTAATTTATTTCCATTTCTAATAGAGTAAACCCATTAAAATACAGAAATGATTTGATATTAATAGAAAATCCTTTGTAACAATGTAATTTAATGACACTAAGCCTGCGAATCGTCTCTGCTTTAGTATGAATATAGTGAAATGGTCTTCTCAAGGGATGCTGAGGTTAACAGCAGAAGCCACGAACGAGCTCTTCCAACCAACCACCAGCAACATCATCAAATACATTGGTAGGAGAACCAGTCACATCAAACGCTCACTCTGAGCCTTCTAACAGCTCGAATCTAAAATGAAACTTTTTCCCCCTTAACAGAGCATTTGATGGAAAAGGAAGAAGTAAAGACCGTGCGCTTCCTCTTTCTCGTCGGAGGATTCGCAGAGTCACCCATGCTACAACGCGCGGTCCAGAACGCACTGGGCCATCGATGTCGCATCATTATCCCCCAGGACGTGGGTCTGACCATCTTGAAGGGAGCGGTGCTTTTCGGGTTGGACCCTACAGTGGTCCGTGTGCGCCGCTGTCCCTTAACCTACGGCGTGGGCGTGCTCAATCGATTCGTCGAGGGCCGTCACCCTCGAGAGAAGCTGCTTGTGAAGGATGGCCGCCAATGGTGCACCGACATCCTGGATCGCTTCGTGTCCGTCGAACAATCTGTTGCCTTGGGCGAGGTCGTGAGGCGGAGCTACACCCCGGCGAGGATAGGCCAAAGAAAGATCATCATCAATATCTACTGCAGCAGCTGTGATGATGTGGTTTACATCACAGATGATGAGGTCAGGAAGTGCGGCACCATAACGCTTGATCTGCCCGAAGCAGACACTGGGCCGGCGAGTGGCGCCGCCAACGGAGGAGTGCCTGAGCGCAGGGAGATACAGGCCACCATGCAGTTTGGGGACACTGAGATCAAAGTGACAGCAGTTGATATGGCAACAGGACGACAGGTCAAGGCTTCAATCGACTTTCTGTCCAACTAGTAGACTTTAAATACTGCTCCGGCTGTATTATCATTATTATAATAGACATGCAAAGTTTATTTTTGTACACGTGTTCTGTTTATGGCTGCACGGTGGCTTAGTGGTTAGCATGTTCTCCTCTCAGCACTAGGGATTCCCAGTTCGAATCCCCATCTGGGTGGAGTTTCCATGTTCTCCCCGTGTCCGTGTGGATTTCCTCCGGGTTCTCCGGTTTCCTCCCACAGTCCAAAAACATGGATCAAGTCAATTGAATTCTCCAAATTGCCCCATATAGAGTGTCTGTGTGAGTGTGTGCCCAGCGATGGATTGGCACCCTGCCGTGGGTCTATCTGCCCGAAACGTTCTCCCCTGGATGGACCCTAATAGAGGATAAAGCGGGAGATAATGAATGAATGTTCTGTCTACACTTGTTTGAGTACCATTTTCTTTTTAAATGTCGCCACCTAGTGGTACCAAGGACAAAGTGGAGAATGCCACTAGAAGTGCCAGATCAACATAAGCTATTATGGAGGTGTGGAATATACAAACATTACAAACCCTATACCCCCTGTACTTTACATATGTACCAAACGCATTTAGTAATAGCTCAGTAATCTGTTATCTCATTAAACCAAGGTCACATGTCAGCAGAAGTGCCTCGAAAATCTCCCCATCATCTTTTTCATAAAAGAGATTAATGACAGCACATGTAATGTGAAAGAACAGATTTTAATGGTCCAATAAATAGTTCCACTCAATGACATGGGAACATCCCGCAGCAACTAAATGCCTAATCAGTGCTAAGAATTTTACAAACCAGAAAGTCTCCACAAATGTGTTTTCTTGGACTACTGCGAAACTTACGGCTACTACAAGCCACAGGCAAAATCTCACATTACTTACACACACAGCTCCTCTGAGGAAACCTGCACCGCTCTCAGTGCAACACAAGTGGACAAGCTGTCGCAACAGGACGGCTTCTCTAAACCTTCTCTGAATCGGTAAGTAACGTGAGACCAAACGGATGCCATCCATTTTACAACAGTCCAGAGGTGACACCTGTTCTGCTATCAGGTTTGGGATGATAAGAGGCTGTGGGTACTAAAGGGTCTTAGTGGGCATGATGGGGCCTACCACGACCCCTGCCTCTGCCGGCTGGTCCAGGTGCATCGACGTTGCTGCGGGGGTTCTTGATGGTCTCATCCACAGAGAGGATGAGGCAGGCTGCCTCCGAGGCTGCGGTCAGCGCATTGATGCGCACGACGGATGGCTCCCACACGCACGCCTGGAAATTATCTGCGATGTCCTCGTTATTCACGTCCACGCCGTACCACATTCCACCCTGACATGCAAATGTTCACAATCGTACATTAAGTATGCGGATATTCATTTAGCAGAGAACAAACTTACAGGTTTACAAACAATCATGAAACACATGGTGCAGACAAATAATCCAAAGTATATGTAAGCAAAAAATGTTTGTATGTTTTTCCCACATCCATTTCAAATTCATATATTAAGTGTTTTTTATGAATGAATAAAGAGCTCTCGTCTTTAAGATCCCATTGTCAATAAGACCAAACCCTGGTCAGTTTTATTATTACAGTCCACAGCTTTCCATCCTTAAAGTCTTACACAAACGCATCAGACTAAAATATCAGGTGAATGTATATATTTACCTGTGCATGTTTAGCCCGGAGCTTGTTAAGGATATTAGTTGCGTCAAAGCCAGCATTATCACATAGCTGTCTGGGAATGATCTCCAGTGCTTTGGCATAGGCTCCAATCAACAACTGCTGCTTGCCTGGAATGGTCCTGGAATAGTCCCTAAGGTACTTGGACAATTCCATCTCGATGGCACCACCTCCAGCAACAATAGAGTCATTCTGCAGACAGGAAATTATAAAATGGGTTTTGGCAAAATAGAAATCATAATATTTATATTGTTGCATTGAAGACCCACCTTGATGGCTCGGCGTACAATCATGATAGCATCATGCAGTGAACGCTCCGTCTCCTCCATAAACTGCTCAGCTCCGCCCCGCAGAATGATGGTACAGGTCTTGGCCTTTGGACAGCCTTTAAAGAAGTTGTACCTAAACGAAACACAGAATCGGTTAAAGACCTGATATTATATTTTTTTTAAAGAGCCACTAAGAAAAAGACTCATACCTTTCTCCTCCAACCTGCACTTCCTCGAAAAGCTCACATAGACCCAGCACGTCCTCAGAGAGGGCACCAACACTGGTCTGGATGGAGCCACCGCATGCCTATCCGAAATATTAAAAAAAATAAATTAAAAAAAAAAAAAAAAATATATATATATATATATATATATATATATATATATATAGCTTAGTGGTTAGCATGTTCTCCTCTCAGCTCTAGGGATTCCCTGTTCGAATCCCAATCTGGGTGCAGTTTCCATGTTCTCCCCGTGTCCGCGTGGGTTTCCTCCGGGTTCTCCGGTTTCCTCCCACAGTCCAAAAACATGGATCAAGTAAATTGAGTTCTCCAAATTGCCCCATATAGTGTGTGTGAGTGAGTAAGTGAGTGTGTGCCCAGCGATGGATTGGCGCCCGGTCCTGGGTGTATCTGCCCAGCGCCCGAGACGTTCTCCCCTGAATGGGCATGGGGAACCCCCCCCCCCCCGCGACCCTAATAGAGGATAAAGCGGGTGATAATGAATGAATTAATATATATATACACATTATACATTATATTATACCATCAACAGTAAAAACCGAAAAGCAGAGTATTGTAATTTCCCCGTCGTTAAACTTTTGCCCATGCCAATGTTCAATCACAATTTTTATATAAAACAATTCATTAAAAATGTATTCACAATAAAGCCCCTTATATATAGAAAAGTGTATGCTTAATGATTAACTAATTAAGTGTGAATAAATTCTAAAATACAAATTTTTTTGTGTACGCATTTATAATTTATAAATATAATATATACATTCATAATGAGAAAGGTTTACGAATCAAAAATTTAAAGAAATTCTCAGAACAGCGTAGTTGTTTAACAGCGGCTATATTTCCACTCATGACATAATGCTAATTGTTACCATCATGGTTCTCTTCAAATCCTCCTCCTGGACCCGACCGGCACAGAACAGATCTCTGTCAGCAAAATACTGCGTAGCAACATCACCAATAGGCAGTTTGGACAGCACCACCTTGGCACCAGACTTGTAGATCTTTTCTAGTTTATCGTAGAGGATGTTCCACTCTGCATCCACAATGGCTTGGTAGTCCTTTATGAGAAAATGTGAGCACACAGTACAAGAAAAAAAATCGATTAAACATTAGATAACAGAAACTTATTTTACTTTGCCTTTCTATATTACAATTAGCCATTTTAAGCAAAGCAGATGTTCTTAACACTAATTTAAAAGTTTATATGAAAAGAATTAATGGAAATGCCCATAGATGCTAAATTCAATGATAGTTTTCAGATAAAGGCAATATGTTTCAATTGAATTAGTTGTGTTTACATGACTCACATACTTAATTGTGATGTTTAGCTGACTGTCAGCACGGACACATACCTCCACATTGGTAACCCGCACTTCAGCATTGTCCTTCTCTGCTTTTAACTCAAGCTCAACATTGAGGAGGGCAATCTTGGGCTTCTCGTAACGTTTGGGTTGCATCTCAAAGCCAGCATAAGAAAATGTTTTTTTAAAGGCCACACCAGCCACCAGCTGAGAATCCTGAAAAAGACAACAACAAAAAAAAAATCACTCATCAGTTAAACAACAAAACGATTAGTCTGGATGTCCATGAGAAACTACAAAATGTACACATATTCTATCCCGTGTTAACCTCATACACTTCCAGTTTTACAAAAAGGTAACATTACAATTTCCAGAAAGCTAAAAGCACAGCACACAGAGTATTATGTACAATACCCAGGACACACACAAAAGGATGAGTGGTTACCTCTAAAGCACCACCCTGAACTTTCTTCATCCCAATCATCTTGAGTGGCAGCAGATCATCCAGCATCATCACTGCATCAACTACCATCTTGGAGAAGAAGTCTTTCTGGCCAGCAATCAGTTTAGAGTTCATTGCTGTTGCAGCACACTTTTCCAGCAAACGCCTCTGCTCCCTACAAGACAATGACAATCATACCCAGATTTTAAGTGTTTTTTTTTTTTTTTTACCAAATGTTTCTTTTCCAACACATTAATGCACATCCTCAGCAAAACAAAGTTTGCTAGAAATACATCCATTCATTATCTTCCGTTTTATCCTATATTAGGGTTGCGGGGGGGTTCCTCATGCCCATCCAGGGGAGAACGTTTTGGGCACTGGGCAGATACACCCAGGACAGGGCGCCAATCCATCGCCGGGCACACACTCACACGCACACAAACACACTATGGGGCAATTTGGAGAACTCAATTGACTTGATCCATGTTTTTGGACTGTGGAAGGAAACCGGAGAACCCGGAGGAAACCCATGCGGACACGGGGAGAACATGGAAACTTCACCCAGATGGGGATTCTAGTGCTGGGAGGCGAACGTGCTAACCACTAAGGTGCCACCCTGCTAGAAATCCCTTAAAGCAAAAGACTCCAAAATGAATCTCTACTAAATATTAACACTAAAGCTAAATATTTAATACCACTCACTGCTTGTCATCTTTCTTGACTGTAACAGCAATCTCTTTGATCTTCTTGATGGCGAGCTGAGTGGCCATGCGAAATGCACGAATTATGGTCTGCGGGTGGAGTCCTTCCTCCACGTATGGCTTCAGCTGCTTCAGAAACTCAGCAGCGAGTAGCGTCACAGAGGTGGTGCCATCACCGACCTAAACACAAAGTGTGTACACATTAAGATCCTATATAAATAAAAGTGCACAGGGAAAGTACAAGTACATAACAGACAAATGCTGGAAGCACATGTAACATGGGAAGAGATTTATCACTCAACAATAAATTATTGGTATTAGTATTTTAAATAAGAATTACCTCAGCATCCTGAGACCTAGCAATGTCCACCAGGGTTTTGGCAGCTGGGTGCACCACATCCAGGAGCTTCAAGATGGTTGCACCATCATTAGAGATGGTGGCTTTACCTGCGAGAACACAAACAGGATTGCAGCTTTCATAATGAAAAACGTATTTGTTTCTCTCACAGCATTATCTGTTCTTACCCCTGTTGTCCACAATTAGCTTGTCCATGCCACGGGGACCCAGGGTGGTACGCACTGCCTCAGCAATCACCTGGCAGGCATTGATGTTGCTGACTAGCTGAGGGACACCCTGGGATGTGTCTGTCCCCTCCTTTAAAAGGATAACTGGTGTGGGCTGAAAGACAGAGAAAAAAAGTTTAGCAATTAAATTGCATTAATTTATTTAAATAAGAAAATTGTACACTTCTCACTGAAAACTGAGAGTGAGGTTACGTAAACAGTGCACAATAGAAAAACAGCACAACAATTAACACACTACATTTAATTACAATATTATACATAAAGTATATTAAATTAGTCAGGACCTCCTGAAAAAAACAAATACACAAACAACAAATTACCTAAACAAGAAAACAAAAAATATTTCAAATATATTTTACAATGACTTATTCCCACAAAAAAGGTGAATGAAACAAAGATTAGGACAATCCAACATGGATATTTCGGACACATTAATTGTCCCAAACCCTACCTTATAGACCTAATTTCTCTAATCCAAAGAGTATGTGAAGGCGATGTCCATTTGAGAAGTATTAGTCTGGGAGTAGGGAGTGTGACCCAAGATATGAAATTAGCTGTCAAATATATGTGCTCAATAAAAAGCTTATTGAAAAAACATTTAGTTTATAGGATTAGTGTAAAAGAAGTTGATATTTCTGAGGTTCACATGCTGTTACAAAGCATTCTCAGCTATCATTTCGGAGTCACTTTGATTCACGAAATGCTTTTAACCTCTGATTTAATTTTCATTTGATATTTTATTTCTGTTCTGCTTTTTAATTTTGCTTCTCATATTGTATAACTGTGTTAAAGTTTAATGTCTTGTGTGTTTTAATGATATCTTGCTTTATCTGTTTTTGTAAAGCGTCTTTGAGGTCCCTAAAAGCGCTATATAAATAAAATGTGTTATTATTATTATAACTGCTCATTAGAAACGGTGTATTTAGTAAAGACGTGTGAGTGAATAAACTGTGCTGATTGTCAAGTGTGTGATTAAACCTGTTACATTTGTTCATTAAGTAGATGCTTTTATTCAAAGTGATTCACAGACATCCCAACATGATGGCTGGGGTCAAAACTCATGGGGGCCATGACACCCTGCTGGTTCTTGCTCAAGCATCCACACTGGTAACTTCAGTGGCCCTGGGACTCGAACCCACATCATTCTGACTGACAGCCCAACACTCTGAGCTACCACACCCACGTGCTATGTGTTAGAATGTGGGGTTTACACAGGGTTCATACAGGTTACACAGGGAGTGGTAGCTCAGTGGTCAGGGTGTTGGGTTATCAATCTGAAGGTTGGGGGTTCAAATCCCAGGTCCACTGAAGTTACCAGTGTGGGTCCTTGAGCAAGACCCTTAACCCTCATTGCTCCAGGGATGTTGTGATGAACCCTGTGCTCACCTTGTAGGTCGCTTTGGATAAAAGCGTCCAATAAATGACAATGTAAATGTAACGTAATGGATTCGTTGTCTAACAATAAAGAGGTGGAGCCAAAACCCACACCCACGACAGCAAACAATCAACATTAAAACATAAACATTAAAACGCGCATTAAACACTTTGCACACATTCAACGTAAATTCACGTATTTAATTTATAAACAACCAAAGCCTCTGTTATTATGAGATCATTCAAACACTAAGCGCTAACACGCTAGCAACAACTTCAGACCGTCATTTCAAACACATCCGACCGTCTTTCGGAAAAATGGCATCGTTTTCGCACAAACTTCATCCGCCTCTAAGTTTAGAGCTAAAGAAAGCGACGATTCCCGCGCGTTTAGGTAACAGATGCAGGCGGATGCTGCCGGCGTGACTCTGCACTTACCATCATCTTTACAGCCTGCAGAGGAAGACCGGTCCGCCTGATGCTCCCACAATGCACCGCGAACGCTCTAGAACCTACCGCGAAGAGACGGCTCCGAAGGAATCGGTTCTTCGAAGCAAAAGCCTTGACTCTATTTGAATCGAATTGGTCTTTCGGGTTTTATTGCGGACCAATAGTTTTAATTATGATAGCACTATTAATTCATTCATTCATTATAAAACACAGAAAGCAGCGTAAGGAGTCTGAATCACTATAAAATTGGCATAGGAGAATTTTTTAGGAGAATGGACTCAAAATCGTTTCGGAGCATTTAAGAGAGAATCGACTGCACCGATTCTAGAATAAATATCGCCATCTAGTGGAATTTTTCGTCTCTGCCCACGTCATGGCCTCAAAACCTCAATAAATAAGTCTGAACCAGGAATGAATTACCTAAATGAATTATATTAATTCTTTATCTTTCGCTTGATCCTCTACTATTGTCGCGGGGGTGGGTAGGTTCCAACGTTCTCCTCTCAGCGCTAGGGATTCCCGGTTTGAATCCCAATCTGGGTGGAGTTCCATGTTCTCCCCGTGTCCACGTGGGTTTCCTCTGGGTTATCCCAAAACATGGATCAAGTCATCCATCCATTATCTTCCGCTTTATCCTCTACTAGGGTCTACTAGGGTTCCCCATGCCTATCCAGGGGAGAACGTTTCGGGCGCTGGGCAGATACACCAACGACAGGACGCCAATCTATCACTGGACACACACTCACTCACACACGCAGACACACTCTATATGGGGCAATTTGGAGAACTCATTTGGGATCAAGTCAATTGAATTCTCCAAATTGCCCCATATAGAGTGTGTGTGTGTGTGTTAGTGTGTGTCCAGTGATAGATTGGCGTAATGTCGCTGGTGTATCTGCCCAGCACTCATTCTCAGAAACATTCTCCCCTGGATGGGTATGGAGAACCCCCCCCCCCCATGACCCTACTAGAGAATAAAGCAGAAGATAATGGATGGATGGATATATATATATATATATATATATATATATATATATATATATATATATATATATATATATATATATATATATATATATATATATATATAATATTTACAGAATATTGCAGGTGTAGGTGCATAAGAGCAAGTCTGTGGGATTCCCCAAATTAAAAAAGAGGGCTGAAAACAGACAAAATCAAAAGAAAACATTGTACTTTTATAAGTAAAACGAGTGGGACATGTTTGGAGATTTTGTAATAAGTCACAAAACATTACACATTCATTAATCCCAATGAGGATGACAACGGATCAGGGCTAATTATTAACATGTATAACATTTCTCTTTTAAACATATAGATTTCAGCACGAGTGATAAGCTTCAAATTATAACATTTTAATTTGTCCTATTTTACATGATGCGCTATAATGAAGGGTAATTGCTCTTTAAAATCACTTGGGGTCGCTACAGCCCTGTAAACAAAGAATAACTTCATTCTGATTAATTCAGTCTTCATAGTCATTTAAGAAATTTTATTTTAATTAAATACTGAACTCGTTAACACTTAATAATTACAACTCTCTAATTAAAATACACTGATTTTAATTACTCAAAAGCCGTGGTCTGTTCTGAAACCACTGATTAAGTTTCACCAAATGGGAAAAATCAGCTGTGGAGAGGAACTATAGATTAGAAAGTTGGCTGATGTGCCCTTAAAAGACCTGCAGTATTCAGGTTTTGGCTTCAGGTGCTTTATGTTTCTTTTTTTTTTTTTTACCATGACACGATTTAATTCCCTGAGTGATTGTATCCCAAAATACTGACATTTCCACAACCTTGCAGTTTCTACCAAAGTATTATATGTGTTTTTGTAGCAGCCACAAGGGTACCCATCCACCCATCATCTTCTGCTTTATCCTCTGCTAGGGTCGTGGGGGGTTCCTCATGCCCATCCCAGGGAGAATGTTTTGGGCGCTGGCCAGATAAACCACGACAGGGGGACGATCTATCGCTGGGCACACTCACTCACACACACACATACACACATACACATACTATATGGGGCGATTTAAAGCATTCAGTTTACCTTGAATCCATGTTTTTGGACTTTGGGAGAAACCAGAAAACCCAGAGAAAACCAGCGCTAAGAGGCGAACGTGCAGTTTATTTTCTTTTCTTTTTTTTCTAATGATCATGACATTTTTGGAGCACTCTGAAATGTTTATGCCCTTTGGAACTGTTTAGCCTTCTTCAGGTTTGCAGAATGTTTTCCTGGTGTGCAGGAAACCTCTTTCTCATAGTGACAATACTGAAATGTCTCCATTTGTTTAATTGGAAAAAAAATGTTTAAAAAAATAGTTCTGGTGTTTTACAGTTTTCAATGTTCTTTGGGTTTTTGAAAACATTTTTGGTTTTTGTAAGATATAGGGTTAATGTAGTGCAGTAGAAATCATTGCTGCCACACAGCAAGAGGGTACTGTTTCTCAGTGAGGTTTTCATGGTCTATCTATGGGTAGTGGTCAAAAAATAGTGGTAGCTCAGTGTTTAGGGTGTTGGGCTAGCAATCTAAAGGTAGTGGGTTCAAATCTCAGACCCACCGACATTACAAATGTGGGTCATTAAGCGAGACGCTTGACACTTGTTGTTCCAGGGGTGCTGGGTCATGGCCAACCCTGTGTTTTGAAGTTGGGAAAGTTGAAGTGAAGTTAAAGTTTTCAAATCTAAAAACATTTGAATATGTGGCTGAATAAGTCTGTCTTTATTTCCATATTGTAATGTATAATTTATGACTGGACATTGTGTTTGCCTACATTTTGTCCAGAAAGTGATGGGACAGACACCTCCATCCTTAATATAATTTTCAGA
>JAFMOD010000840.1:780421-852493 GCA_019802435.1 Corydoras maculifer | reverse complement strand
ACCAATGTATTATTTATTGTGTTTTGCTAGTATAAACCAAGTGTCCCGGTGTAAATCAGTGTTCCCTAATTGAATAATCAACATTTGTGGTTTTGTATATTTCTCTGCCTTGTCTTAGACCATCAAAGACAATGATCCCGGAGACAGTTTTAAAAAAGGCGTCAATTTATGAAATATATAAATTAGTAGAATTTTCAAACGCATAATAAATAAAAAATGGTCAAATGCAATAAAGGATGGCACAGTGGCTTAGTGGTTAGCACGTTCACCTTTTATTGGGGATCCAGGTTTGAATCCCAATCATGTTGGAGTTTCCTCCCAGAGCCTAAAAACATGGATCAAGGGTGAAATGGCTGTTTTAAATGTCCTAAATTAATCTAAAAATGCCCCAATTTAGTGTGTGTGTGTGTGTGTGTGTATGAATAAGTATGTGCACAGTGATGGATTGGCATCCTGTCCTGCGTGCATCTGCCCAGTGCCTGCAGGGGCAGCACGGTGGTTTAGTGGTTGGCACGTTCTCCTCTCAGCACTAGGGTTTCCTGGTTCGAATCCCAATCTCGGTGGAGTTTCCATGTTCTCCCCATGTCCGTGTGGGTTTCCTCCGGGTTCTCCGGTTTCCTCCCACAGTCCAAAAACATGGATTAAGGTCAATTGAATTCTCCATATTACCCCATGTACAGTGTGTTAGTGTGTGTGTGAGTGAGTATGTGCCCAGCGATAGATTGGCGCCCTGTCCTGGGTGTACTTGCCCATCGGCCGAAACGCTCTCCCCTGGATGGGCATGGGGAACCACAACCAACCACCCCCCACGACCCTAGTAGGGGATAAAGCGGAAGATAATGGATGGATGCATGGATCGCACGTGCAATCAATGCATTCAAATGTTTATTTTAGCACACAGACATCCCTGCCACGAAGCAAACAGACAAATTGTGCATTAAACAAATAGATCTTTGATTTGTGATGTAAACAGAGAGTGTAACAGTTGTACTGTGGTTGTTTTGTGTGGTCAGTGGACTGAGCTAGCAGGTTGTAGCTGTCCCTCCCATCCCCATTCACACGGGTCAGACTGACGCTCTCTCTCTCTCCCTCTCTCTCTCCCTCTCTCTCTCACTCTCTCCCTCTCTCTCATACAGAACTGCTTGCTCGATCCTCACAGTGGCAGTGACTGCTGCTGATGCCTCGCTGAGCTTTAAGCAGCAGTCCTCTCGGCGGCATTAACATAAGTTATTATCGGCTCTGCGGGAGCGACGCGAGCGGAGCCTGAATATCGATTGATGAGACGCGCAATTCCGTTCGAGAGAAAGAGAGAACAAATGATTTCTCAGAGTGCTTGATCGATTCAGGACGGCAGAAAGGCAGCTGCACTTATTTCATTCTTTCCGAAACTACCGTCCGCGTAGAGACGGCGCGCATCTGTAAAAAAAATAGTCCGTCCTCCCGAAGCGGTGAGATGAAAGCCGCACCGGCACCGTGATTCCTCCGCGGCAGCGAGCGTTCAGCGTGAGGCTCCTGGCAGCCGGACAGTGAGGAGCAGCATCTCCATCTCAACTGCATCTCTGACCCCATTTAGCAGGTAGGTCAAGCTGTATGGGCTCATGTGATGGGCAGGGATTAGGTAAAGCCATTCCACTACTTTGATTTAGAGACTGGAATGAAATAAGCTCAGTAAAGTCTAGTGATGATGACTCCCCAACATCATGGGTACTCTCCTCCATCAGCTTCATAACATATCTCTTATGATATCTACTGACATGTTCTGGATGGGCAGGATTTATCTCTGTTTTTGGTTTAATCCCATCACCTTAATAACATTAACCTAACTATTATGTTCGCCTGAGGATCTAAGTTCGAATCCCAATCGGGGTGGAGTTTACATGTTCTCCACTTGTGCCTGTGGGTTTCCTCCGGGTTCTCCGGTTTCCTTCCATTGTCCAATGATACGGATTTAATTTGAATTGGCTGCTTAAAATTGCCTTTTAGTGATGCAGCACAGATTAACCATCTTGAAAGTCATTCATTTATTTATTATCTCCCGCTTATCCTCTATTAGGGTTGCGGTGGGGTTCCCCATGCCCATCCAGGGGAGAACGTCTCGGGCGCTGGGCAGATGTGGTTATGGTTGGTGTAAAATAACACAAGATGTCTTGAGATCAAACTGACTGTTGGAAGTCACTAGGGTTATTCAACAGTTTCATGATACAGCTCTTTGAAGGGTTTAAAAAAATAAGTGTCGGTCGATCTGATGAGATGATGTCAATTGGAGATGAAGGATTCCAGAGCGTCTAGTCAGCTTCAAACAGTTACTCGCTTTAATCTAAGGCTTTTAGTTCTGTACGTTCGCCTGGGGATCCAAGTTCCAATACCAGTGGAGTCTACATGTTCTCCACTTGTGCGTGTGGGTTTCCTCCAGGTTCTCCAGTTTCCTCCCATCTCAATGACATAGATTTAAGGTGAACTGGCTGCTTGAAATTGCTTTTTATATAGTGTGTGTTAGGCAGCAATACACTGCGCCCTGTCCTGGGTGTATCTGCCCAGTGCCCGAAACGTTCTCTTCTGAATGACCATTGGGGACCATTGGGGACCATTGGGAACCCCCCCCCGAGACCCTTGTATAGGATTAAGCATAAGGTAATGAATGGGTGGATGGAAGTTGACTTAGTGGTTAGCATATTCACCTCTCAGTGCTGGGGATCCAGGTTCGAATCCCGATCCGAGTATAGTTTCCATGTTGTACTTGTGTCCGTGTGGATTTTCTCCGGGTTCTACAGTTTCCTCACACAGTCTAAAAACATAAATTAAAGATAAACTGAATACTCTAAATTGCCCCTGTATAGTGTGTGTGTCTGTGTGAGTGAATGTGTGTCCAGTGATGGATTGGCACCCTGTCCTGGGTGTATCTGCCCTGCCTCTGCATGGGAAAGCCCCCGCAACCCTAGTATAGGATTGAGCAGAAGAATGGTTGCATGAATATTTTAAAGTGACACTGGTATGAAAAATTACCTTGGAGCATTTTTATAAATCTATACCTTGGTGTCTCATACAGCCCATAAAACCCAAAGGACATTTCATTATCTAGATTAATGATTTATGCTCAAGTACTGATGCACTTCATAAAGAGGGTCTTAAAAGGTTATGAAAAATATCCTGGTGGGATAACTTGTTCTTACACAGCTAACAATGTAAGTGTACAACAATTTTTAACTTAAATGAAATACATTTAAAAATAATAATGAAATAATTACAAAATGATTTTCCTGAGCTGGCTTAGTGGTTAGCACGTTCGCCTCTCAGCACTGGGGATTCCCGGTTCGAATCCCCATCTGGGTGGAGTTTCCATGTTCTCCCCGTGTCTGTGTGGGTTTTTTCCGGGTTCTCCGGTTTCCTCCCACAGTCCAAAAACATGGAAGTCAACAGAGTTCTCCAAATTGCCCCATATAGAGTGTGTATGCGTGCGTGTCTGTGTGAGTGTCTGTGTGCCCAGTGATAGATTGGCGCCCTGTCCTGGGTCTATCTGCCCAGTGCCTGAAACGTTCTCCCCTGGATGGGCATGGGGAACCCCCCGCGACCCTAATTGAGGATAAAGCAGGAGATAATGAATTAATGAATGAATGATTTTTCTGTTTTATAGATATTGTAAGTCCTGCATTACATTATTTGCACTCTTCTTGTAAAAGTATTGAGGGTTCTATACCATTTCATGAGGCTGGAGAGTAGAGAGCAAAAACATCTGAAAGCAACAGAATCCCTCTAGATCCTCCAAAAGCCCACGCATCTCTCTTTTGAACTTTCATTTTCAGTTCATCTTAGTTTTACAGTGTTTGGGTCAGAGGACTGGAAAAAATGTGTTAAAAGCTTGATTCTCTGCTCAGTTAATCATTTTGGTTTGGAGAAGGTTGAAGTGATTGTTGGCTTGCTGCAAAGTCCAATCAAAACCAAGTGGTAGTGTCTTGAGGAAGCCAGCCAGGAATTCATTTTAGATAGCATAATGGACATGGTGCAATGTATCCCAAGAGATTATCAGAAAAAAACATCACAGATTAATCATCTTAAAAGTAAAAGATAGATTTTTTTTAAAAACCCAAGGTGTTAAGACTGTGGTGTTGTAATGAAATGTCTGTGATATGGTTGGAGAAAAATAACACAAGATGTCCTGAGATCAAATTGACTGCTGGAAGTCACTAGGGTTATTCAGCTGTTTCATGATACAGCTCTTTGAAAGATGTTTTAAAAAAATAAGTGTTGGTCAATCTGATGAGATGATGTCAATGGTGGCTGGACTGTAAAATTGACTGCAATTGGAGATGGAGGATTCCAGAGTGTCTAGCCAGCTCCAAACAGCTACTCGCTTTACACTAAGGCTTTTAGTTCTGGGATACATTTTAGATTTGCCAATTTATTGGAATAGAATTGACTTGTTATAAAGGTCATAGAGAATTAAAGAAAGTCTTATAGCATTATTTTTGTTTTGATAACTATTAATTGTTGCATAAGACAAATAAACCTACAATTTTGTAAACAAGCATAATATATTTTTCTGACAGGACTAATACAGATCTGCCTGCACCAGGTGTGACTGTGGAGATTTGGTATTTGCAGCACATCTTGTTTGTTGCAGTGAAACTAAAATTTGAATAAAATATGCTTTAGTTACATTTATTTCTTGTGACACACCTGGTTGTGTTTGCTTACAGTGTCAAAAGTTTGGACACACTACCTTCTGGCTCTATTGTCTGTTTTCTCCACTTACCATATTGATGGATTTACTACATACGTTTTCTTTGTTTTTGTTTAGTCCCCTGTCGGTTCTCTGTTTTTAATTGGTCAGGACCATTACAGAACCGGTATCATTTGGGTGGTGGATTGTTTATTGTCAGTTCTGTAGTGACACTGATGCCGTGGGGGTTTTAGTGTAGCAGTGGTGTTGTAGTTTCATTTAAACACCTCAGTGACACTCCTGATATTATAGATTTAAAAAATTTTAAGACAAGTTTAAGAGCAAGTTTATCATTCCTTCTCAAAAGATTGTTTTATGTCTACACATTAATGAGGTTTAAGTCATGCAAGGATTAAAAATGCAAGGGTAACGGAAGCACTGATTAATTATTAAATTTACATCTCATTAACATACTATGAAAATAATATTAGTATACTGTGTAGTATATGGGCCGGTGGGTTAGTGGTTAGCGTGTTCTCCTCTCAGCGCTAGGGATTCCCGGTTCGAATCCCCATCTGGGTGGAGTTTCCACGTGGGTTTCCTCCCAGTTCTCCGGTTTCCTCCCACAGTCCAAAAACATGGATCAAGTCAATTGAGGTCTCCAAATTGCCCCATCTAGAGTGTGTGTGTGTGCGTGTCTGTGTGAGTGAGTGTGTGCCCAGCGATAGGTTGGCGCCCTGTGCCAGCACCCGAGACGTTCTCCCCTGGATGGGCATTGGGAATACCACCGTGACCCTAATAGAGGATAAAGCTGAAGATAATGAATGAATGTATATATATATATATGTATATATATATTTATATATATATATATATATATATATATATATATATATATATATATATATATATATATATATATATATTATTTATTTATTTTTTGTTAAAGAAAAAATGAAGAGGCCTTTCGGACTCCTACATCCATTCGTAGACCCATTCTTAGTTGATCACTCTGTGTTTACAGGTTCCAATCTTCTGCAAGACTTTCTGTAAGCTTTATGTGGGAATATTTTGCCCAAGGTCTATTCTATTCTATTCTAAGCATATTACAAACAAAAAGATGAATAAACTGTGCCAAAAAGTATATGGCTGCTGCAATTTAAGTTCACTGAACTCAATAGTTTTTAAACCAGATTTGTAGGGGCCGCCAAATTTGTAACCATAGATCATCGAGCTAAACAGGCTACAGGTTCCATAAAATTAATTTCATTTCAAAAGTGCAAAAGTGGACAAGAACCTGCTGTGATTCTTATTGAATAGCCATGTGTGAATCTCTAGTTACAAATAAGCTATCAGATAGCGCCAAAGGGGCATGAAAATAAGGCGCTCTCATTCTTAAGAGCTATTAATGGAACTAATCTGTTTATTTGTGTGTCTGTGTGTTGCAGTGTGTCAGTAGGATAAGAGAAAGCTAAAGGAAGAGCCTCAGCTATGACTGCCTAGCACAAGCTTTCATCAGCTGACAGAAAGCATTGAAGCGACCAGTACATTGTGACCACGTGCTGGTTTTGTCAGAGCAGCAGTGGGTAAGCACCAGTGCTTTTATTCAGCCTATAATAAAACGTGGGTTAAGCACATTGTTTGTTTTACTGAACAAGATGTCGCACCTTTAAGCCTAATACATATAGAGTTTAATTAATACTAATTAGGTAGACCATTAAAGCTAATAATAGATGTTAAGAAATAATGTTTATAACATTTATCAAATGTGGCTCTTTATAATATATTACTTCTTTTTACTTACATTATGGAAAAATCCATATAATCAAAGGACCAATAAGAACAGCGCCATTGTCATCACAGACAACTATGCAGTAAATAACATAAGGTTAAATGTTTATCGCTCTTGTTCTGTTCATGTGTGGCACAGTGACTCACTGGATAGTGTTATCAACTCATTGTTTCCAGGGAGGCCAGCATTCTTTCTGTGTGGTTTGTATGTTCTCCCTGTATTCGCATGGGTTTTGTTTAAGAGTGCTGGTTTCTTTTTATCGTCCAAAGACTGTAGGTTTGGTGACCTGATATTAAAGGTTCCATAGGTATATATAAGACATCCATCCATCCATTACACCTTCTGCTTTATCCTCTATTAAGGTCGCGCGGGGGGGGGGGGATCCCCATGTTTTTGGACTGTGGGAGGAAATCAGAGAACCCGGAGGAAACCCACGCGGACACGGGGAGAACATGGAAACTCCACCCAGATGGGGATAGCGCTGAGAGGTGAACGGTCTAAACACTAAGCCCATATATATATATAAGCCTTTAAGAGATGGGATAGGCTCGAATCTCACAGCTCTAGTTATGATTAACAGCTTCAAATGTGAATGAATACATGCATACAATATGACGAGAGTAACACATCAATACATTAGAAAAAGCTTTGAACGTCAGAGAAAATTCCAAATCATAACCAATAATAGACACAGGTCCCAACCTGGAACATTAAATGGCACGAGATATCTCTAAAGAGCAAACAAAAAAATGAAAAAATCTAAACCGTGGAAATGATGTGTATTCACAGAATATTCACCATCAAGGTGCATGAAAAGGTTTCAATATTTACAAAACATACCGTAAAGACCGATAGGTATATAAAAATGAGCTAATAAACCTTTAACAAGCAAGAGGGCCGAAGAACGGGCAGTGTTAAAGAACATGTGAAACAAAAAACAACAATCACGCACATGAAGAGACAGAACAAAGGACAAAACATGGAAGCCCATGTGATAAGACAAAGAAGCCAACAAATGGAGGGGTCAATCTAACAATGGTGAATTGATAAGTGAACAAGGGCATCTTATCAGCTTGGATGGAATATCCATCCATCCATCCATTATCTTCCGCTTTATCCTCTATTAGGGTCACGGGGGGGGGGGGGGTTCCCCATGCCCATCCAGGGGAGAACGTTTCGGGCACTGGGCAGATACACCTAGGACAGGGCGCTAAACCATGGTTAGGCACACACTTACTCACAGACACACTCTATAGGGGGCAATCTGGAGAACTCAATTGACTTGATCCATGTTTTTGGACTGTGGGAGGAAACCGGAGAACCTGGAGAAACCCACACGGACACGGGGAGAACATGGAAACTCCATCCAGATTGGGATTCGAACCGGGAATCCCTAGAGCCGAGAGCCGATCATTTAGGAAATATTCTTAAAATCCATGTTTATTGAAATTGGTTTCTATAAGAGTTTTTATGGTCCAACGTTCTGGATGAAACCTTCTATTGTAATTAATCTGTGAAAGAAGATGTATTGGGTGTTTAAAAAAACCTTTTTGTTATGTAATTGGTGAAAAGAAATTTATTTAATTGCTTATCATTGTTAATAAACTATTATAAATTATGACAACGTTCTGTAGGCCAGAGTTCTGTATAAAACATTTCTGTTCTGTTGGCACAGAGTGGAAATTAGACTAAAATGGTCACACTCATGCTGTTCTGAGAAGGGTTTACTACTTTGCTTTTGCAGCAGCTTGTGTGTATGACTGTGTGCATCTGGAGATCTCATCCTGGCTGCCTATAAATTCTGTCATTGTACTGTACGCCAACCAAGTGTCGGATTCTACTGTGTTTGGAATGGTTCATCAGTTTACCATAATCATTGTATTGGGCAGCCCTGCTTTATATTTGATAATATATATCTAATTGCATTTGCTGATACGAAGCAAAACCAAATGATGTCAATGTGTTGTTGCTTAATGAACTGCAGAATGTCTATATTCATTGATTAGAAGCTGCACAGTCCTGCATGAGGTTCAGTTAAAATTCACACAGATCTTAGATTATTTTATAATAGGTGAGTTTGGAATAACAATCATTTTTGCAATTATTCACGATTAAAGACATTACAATTAATTAATCATAAGAGCGCCTCAACATCATCATGACAACATTGTGGCCAGGTGGCAACTCGCACAGAACAAAAATAGTTACACTTGCAGTCCCTTTACTTTGTTATTATATTTGCCCCTTATAGAGTGTGTCTGTGTGAGTAAGTGTGTGTCCAGTGATAGATTGGCGCCCTGTCCTGGGTGTATCTGTCCAGCGCCCGAAACGTTCTCCCCTGGATGGACATGGGAAACCCCCCCGGGACCCTAATAGAGCCTAAAGCGGAAGATTTGCAATTATTCACGATTAAAAACTTTACTATTAATTATTTGTGAGAGCACCATTATGGCCAGATGGCAACTTGCACAGAACAAATATAGTTACACTTGCAGTCCATTTACTTTGTTATTATATTTTAAGAGTCACAGATTTTTTTTCCACATCAATTTTCACAAAAAAATAAATCATATTTTGTTTGTATTCAGTAAAAACCCTGTGCAACAAATGGTTATGTTGTGTTAACATTAAATAAATAACCAACATAAGAAAGTGAGCATTGTTCTTGTGATTTCTGCCACTTTTTTAAAGTTAATTATTGCACAATTATTGCATAATCGTATAACCGTGATTATTGATGATACAATAATCGCACTGCCGAAATCTGTAAAAAATTAATTGTAGCCCTACACCACTCTGAGGATGCTGTTATTCCTTGCATGTATGATTGCTCATGTTGGCATGCATGCTGGTGTCTGTGTGTATGTGTGTGTGTGTGTGTGTGTGTGTGTGTGTGTGTGGGGGGGGGTCAATGGGTTTGTAGAGTCGGGACTCGATCCCCTCCTAATGCCTGGATTATAGAGAGATAAGGACAAGATGAATTCAGTGGCATTAAGACGTCTTATTCCTTTATTATATATTTGTTTTTCCAGCTTCTCCTAAACATATTTCAGAAATGATTATCATTAAAAAATATCAATGTAGGGCGGCACGGTGGCTTTGTGGTTAGCATGTTCTCCTCTCAGCACTAGGGATTCCCGGTTCGAATCCCCATCTGGGTGGAGTTTCCACATTCTCCCCGTGTCTGTGTGGGTTTCCTCCAGGTCCAAAAGCTGTTTTAGGTGTTTTGTTTTGTCACACACACAAAAGATGTAGATAGAGTAGCATATGTATTGTATGCAGAACCTGATTGGGAGACTGTTGTTACCTAAATGTTTATTTCATGAATGCAACATGAACATGAATCTATAATTGATGAATTTTCACTCTGTGCATAATTCAAGATTTGTTTTTATTGCACTAAAAGATTGAGGCACTGTACGTATGAAGGTAGTATGTTCTGCAAAGTGGGTGGCGATGAATAAATATTTTAAGCGCAAAATAAAATGCCTAGTTTATGAGGTCCTTTTACTATGGCAGCCCTTGAAATGTTGCTAATGTAAAAAAAGCAGACTGTACCAGATTTTCTAATTAATAATATGGCGAGTGCCAGAAAACGTATGCACTTTTGGATTTTGCTTCAGGGGGAAAAGTGTAATTAAAGTATATGGCAAAAGGAAATGAAGCTTGGCAAAGGGAGGCCAGCATTACAGAATGACTTGTCAAGACTGCAGCCATCATTATTCAAACATCACTAGAGCAGTGGAGCAGAGTACAGAAACAGGATCAGTTTAGGTGGCAGAAAAAAAACCCACCACATTCTGTAAATTCTGTTAAGAGCAGACAGCATGTTTTTTACTGAGCACAAATCGAATAAATTATCTGGTTTAAATTTATAGTGTGGGCTAATGCAAACTCTCAGCTCTGACCTCGGTGACTTTTTATCGTGCAGATGGAAACACTAGCTGGTTAAAGAGATGACAGACATATGCTTTTTGCATTTTCAGGGTAATCAAGCATTACATCACATTACATTTAGTCATTTAGCAGACACTTTCATCCAAAGCGACGTACAAATGAGAACATTTTTTATAAAAAAAAAAAAAAAAAAACGCTACACTCTAGAATTATCAAACCTAATCATATATGATGCTGCCCCCCCACAACAGGAGTTTGTTAAAAATATGCGTCTTCAGTAGTTTCTTAAAACTGTCTAGTGACTCTGCCTTATGGACCGAGTTGGGAAGATCGTGCCACCATTTTGCAGTTGGTAAACGCCATGGATTGAGAATTAGTATTTTGAAAAGTTAGAGTTAAGGTAAGAGGAGAAAGATGGTCCTGTAGGAGCAAGGGTCTTAATAATGCAGTTAAATATGTATGAATTTGTTTAAAAACAGTAGGGTTAGAATTAAATCCCTGAAAGTTTTGTTTCTCAAATTTGTATCATGAGAATATTTAGTAGAGAGTATTATTCAGTTCCATCTATTGCATGTGTGGGGGAATATTGATCATGGAAATGTGATTAGAGTGATACTGTGGTGCAGCGGTTAGTCTTGGGTTCGATTCAAGGTCCTTTCTGTGTAGAGGCTGCATGTCCTCTCTGTGCATTATAAATTATGTGAATTATCTCGAGGCACTCTGCTTTCCTTCCACATATGTGTGTGTGTATTGGCCCATATGTGTGTGTGTGTCTGCCCAGCGATGGATTGGCATCCTGTCATGGGTGTATTTGCCTAGCACTCAAAAACTTCTCCCCTGGATAGACATAGGAAACCCTAGGAAAAGGGGATTAAGAGGAAGATTTTGCTTTTGGGTTCCAATGTGTAATTATACATACATACATATATATATATTACACATTAGAACCCAAACGGGAGAACGTTTCGGGCGCTGGGCAGATACATCCAGAACAGGGCGACAATCTATCACTGGGCACTCATTCACACAGACACACACTCTATATGGGGCAATTTGGAGAATTCAATTGACCTAGATCCATGTTTTTGGACTGTGGAAACCAGAGAACCGGGAGGAAACCCACACGGACACGGGAAAAACATGGAAACTCCACCCAGATTGGGATTCGAACCGGGAATCCCTAGTGCTGAGAGGCGAACGTGCTAACCACTAAGCCACCGTGCCGCCCCACACTTTATAACAGTTTTACGAAATTAAGTTTAATTTAAGTTTCTTTTATGCATCGCGTACATTTGTGACCTTATGCCATTACAGCGTGGAAGCAGAGGTACAAGAATAAATGTGTCTAAAAAATGAGAGTGAGAGAATATTACAGCTGTACTGGCCGACTGGCACTTTTCAGAATCGGGGAGCAGGGATTTGAAAGCCATACGAAGAACGTATGCGTGGAGGTAATGAGCAGTAGAGAGGTTAAGGGGTGAGTCTAAGAATTAACAAGGGATTACATTGTGAAAGATGAAAAAAGGTTTTCAGGAGGAGGATTTGAGGGGAACAAAGCGGAATGCAGTGGATAAATCGAAGGTGTTTTGTTCAGGTCAGAATTGCTGTCTGGTCTTGTAATGAATTTCTCTTCTATCTACGGATTTGCAATAGAACGGTCGGGCTTTTCATTCTCACTCGTGTTGTCTGACATCTCTCTGGTGTAGGTAGGATGACCAGATGTCCCGCTTTGTTTTTGAAAGTCAGACTGCAGTTTTGAAACGCGTGGTTTATAATCTGCCATTGGACAGCTGTGTTGTCTGTTATTGGGGGAGAGGCGGGCTGTTTGAATGTCAACCAACCGTGCACGCTTACGTGTGTTAAGGGTGCACCCACCAACACAAACAATACAAATCAGCTCAGAACGGCAGCGGCATGCAGCACGAGATGTGGAGGAGAGAGAGTTAAACACGACCCTACAGATAAAATAATACTCTAATGTGGAGTTTGGTTCTCTGTTGTTAGAGAAACTACCGGAAAGAACATTAAAGAACTGTCTGTTCTGTGTAATTGTACACGGTCTGGTGTTTTAATTTGAGAAACACTGTGAAATAGTATGAAAGCTCAATGCTTACTATGTTTTCTTACATAGGAGAAAGGTACATTTAAATAAAATTCATTCATTCATTATCTTCCACTTTTATCCTATATTAGGGTCGTGGGGGGGTTCCCCATTCCCATCCAGGGGAATGCTGGGCAGATACACCCAGGACAGGGCGCCAATCTATCACTGGACACACACTCACTCACACAAACACACACTATATGGGGCAATTTGGAGAACTTAATTGACTTAATCCATGTTTTTGGACTGTGGAAGGAAACCGGAGAACCCGGAGGAAACCCACGCAGACACGGGGAGAACATGGAAACTCCACCCAGATGGGGATTCGAACTGGGAATCCCTAGTGCTGAGAGGCGAACATGCTAACCACTAAGCCAGCGTACCGCCCCCATTTAAATAAAATATACAAGTTATATATATACATATACTGTTGGGAGAAATACAGGAAAGTCATAAGTCATAAAGCACATTAAAGAACTGTCTGTTCTGTTTAATTGTACACTTTTATTTGTACAATTGTACCTTTTTTGCAGTCTGTTATGTGCTAAAGGGGTAGAGTAGAGATGTTTCTCTTTTTTTTTTAAAAGTTTTTTTAGACTACCTTAATGCATTGGTGTCCTACATTGTCCCACTCAAACATAGTGTTTGTCCCACATCTGGTAAATCTGGTCACCCTAGGTATAGGTAAGATCAAAGACATGCATTCTCATGCTCTCACTCACTCAACCACTCACTCAAGTACTCTTACTTGATCATTCAGTCATTTACTAAGCACTATTATTCTTGCATGCTTTCACTTACCTATGCGCAGTCACTCAATCACTCGAGCATGTACTCTCTGTTTCAGAGCAGTTACTGTAAATCTTATCCGGTCCTGGGAAAAGCAAACAAAGAAATTTAGTTGAGACAGATTCCCTCCTCCAGATCATACGTTTGATCTGATAGCAGCAGTCTCTGGCACTGAAACTCCATTTCAGTTTAATAGAAACCATGTGCAATAAGGCATCCTGGGCTGGGTGCCACTATGCAGCCATGGGTGTATGTGTGAATGACCATTCTTCTCAGTGCCTGCAGGGGAGAATTTAATGTTGTCCCAGAGTGCTAATTGAGAAATCAGAAAAAAATGTTTTAAAAAGGCTCTGCTTGCATTAAAATTGTAATACTTTGGTCCAATTTATCACTAAATAAATAAGCTTATAAGCACGGTAGCTTATTGGTCAAGGTGTTGGGCTTTCAATCTTAAGGTTGGTGGTTCAAATCCCAGGTCCAGTGAAGTTACCAATGTGGGTCCTTGAGCAAGACCCTTAACCCTCATTGCTCCAGGGATGTTGTGATTAACCCTGTGCTCACCTTGTAAGTCGCTTTGGATAAAAGCGCCCAATAAATGACCAAATGTAATGTAAATGTAAATATGTCAGTGATTTACCCATTTAATTGTCAGTTGAACTAATTTTGGCACAACTGAATAGCAAAGGTGTGTAAAGGCGTACAGAGTCTGTATTCTATAATCATGTGGAAGATCTGTATTCTGTCAGTCACACTTGTTTAGTATCAGTAGAATTAAATATTAACAGTAGAATAAAGAAGCAGGCAGCACTACTTAACAGAGCGGCTCGGTGGCTTAGTGGTTGGCACCTCCGCCTCTCAGCACTAGCGATTCCCGGTTTGAATCCCCATCTGGGTGGAGTTTCCATGTTCTCCCCGTGTCTGCGTGGGTTTCCTCCGGGTTCTCCGGTTTCCTCCCACAGTCCAAAAACATGGTTCAAGTCAATTGAGTTCTCCAAATTGCCCCGTATAGTTTGTGTATGTGTGCGTGAGTGTGTGTCTGTGTTAGTTTGCGCCCAGTGATAGATTGGCGCCCTGTACTGGGTGTATCTACCCAGCGCCTGAAACGTTCTCCCCTGGATGGGCATGGGGAACCCCCCCCGCGACCCTAATATAGGACAAAGCGGAAGATAATAAATGAATGAATGAATAAAGAAGCAGCAGTGGTATCAGTTGTAGCAGTGGTGGGGTGTGCATTTCAGACCTAGGCCTTCAGTAATGCTATGTCTTCATCAACCTACCTGCCAATAACTAGATTATGGCTATAAAAACATTTTGTTATGCAAAAAAAAGAAAAACAGTATAAAGAGCCATTGCATTGCAGATAGATAACTCATGTAGCCACACACAAAAAATAAAAAAAAAAAAAATAAATATATATATATATAAATATATATATATATATATATATTTATATATATATATATATATATATATATATATATATATTATTGTTTTTAGGAAGTGTAATGTTTCTGAAAATTGGCTTGGTAGAAATAATAATTGCAACAGCAGCAGTACAAATAGTTTTAGTACTAATCACAGCCACAGAAACAAGTAATGTTTAAAAGCTATTGGAGTAAAAATAAAAATAAAATGCACTTATTTCAATATTTTCTAGCATCCATTTTTTTGTGTGGAATTTTTTGCCTGAAGAATTTCGTCAGACCTCTGTAGAAATTTCCTCCTAAGTGACTTGAGCATGATGGGAGTTCTGGTGGGCTCTTTCCTAGTTCTGTAAAGCCTCTTTGCTTTATGAGAAGCTTTTAGCCGGCAAAATGTAATTATAGACCGTGGAGGGTTCTACAAAAATTGATTGATTTGAAGTAGTGGAAATTTCCAAGTAAGGTGAAGTCATACGTTATATTCATGACATGCAGATACAAAATCCATCCATCCGTTATCTTCTGCCATATCCTATATCAGGGTGGGGGGGGGGGGGTTCCCCATGCCCATCCAGGAAAGAACGTTTCAGGCTCTAGGCAGATACACCCAGGACAGGGCGCCAATCCATCGCTGGGAACACACTCACTCACACAAACACACTCTATATGGGGCAATCTGGAGAACTCAATTGACTTGATCCATGTTTTTGGACTGTGGGAGGAAACCGGAGAACCCAGAGGAAACCCACACGGACACGGGGAGAACATGGAAACTCCACCCAGATGGGGATTCGAACCGGGAATCCCTAGTGCTGAGAGGAGAACATGCTAACCACTAAGTCACCATGCTGCCCAGAAAACAAAATAAATACATTAAATTATATAATGAATGGGGGGGCACGGTGGCTTAGTGGTTAGCACGTTCTCCTCTCAGCGCTAGAGATTCTCGGTTTGAATCCCAATCTCGGTGGAGTTTCCATGTTCTCCCCGTGTCCGCGTGGGTTTCCTCCGGGTTCTCCGGTTTCCTCCCACAGTCCAAAAACATGGATTAAGTCAATTGAGTTCTCCAAATTGCCCCCTACAGAGTGTGTTTCTGTGAGTGAGTGTGTGCCCAGCGATAGATTGGCGCCCTGTCCTGGGTGTATCTGCCCAGCGCCCGAAACGTTCTCCCCTGGATGGGCATGGGAAACCCCACCGCGACCCTAATAGAGGATAAAGCAGAGTATAATAAATTAATGAATATATAATAAATTGACTCAATGGAGAAGAACGTATGTTTTAGATGTATTATGTCAATTTTCAGTTATGAACGTAAAACAAACAGGTATCTCATAGCCTTGCTCGAAGCTTTTTAATTCATGGAACGTAGTTCAGATCCGTTCCTGTCTTTATTAATATTAAAAATCACATCATTCCATCAGTCAGGCAATTCGAGGCAATTATAATTTCCATGCACATCTAGGTCACCTTAGTCAAGATTCTGAAAGTGTCCCGCTCTCACTTGCCCTGCATGCATGATTACCCCCTTTGTTTTGCATTCAGCGACCCAAGTGTTGCTTTTTATATTTGAGGACAATTATTGCAATGACGCAACATTTTTGAGAGGGCTGAAAGAGGTCTGTTTATCTAATGTGTAATATAATGTAATATCAGGGACCACTAGAGTCTGCAAAAAATCTTTCAACAGACCAAGCAGACTTTCCGATGTCTCTTAGATACGTCTAAAAGGAGAAAATGTCCAGGCCTCATTCATGTCCGCTGTTTAATAATCCAATCACAACTCTTACCTAATTTATTAGCTCTAGACTTCCTGCTTGAAAGGCACCATATTGTCTATTTCTCCAAGATTTACAACAACGTAAGTGCAAGCGATGCACTATGATTTACAATGATGCTTTAATTCTGTTTCGGCCTACCCAAACCCTACAGCACACGCTTTTAATCATATGATAAAGTTATGGTGCTGCAGACGTTTCAAACCATTCCCTTTAGTTCATCAAAAGTAATCAAGTCTGTGCACTTCCGTGTGTAGTTGTCAGAATGGAGCCTCCCAGCTTCAAACACACGGGTTAGCATGATCAAAGGCGGCGTTTAGCGCTGTGTGTTGCTATCACATCACCGGCAGCTCCACAATCAGCAGCTCCAATTATAGCTTTCAAAGAGGAAGTTGCTTTCTGTGTGCTCTCTCTATGTACTCTCTATGCAGTCTCATTTTTCCACTCATTTTTTCTTTTACTTTCTAGCTCTGCCTGGCTCTTACCGTAAAGCACAGCCTCTTAGCAGACGAGAAACATATACAGACCCTCCTGTTAATCAGTAGTCAGCATAAAACAAAATAAAAACTCATTCATCACTGCGCTAAAGACATTAATGCTACATGTATGCTCACATTAGGGCGGCACGGTGGCTTAGTGGTTAGCACCTTCGCCTCTCTGCGTTAGGGTTCGAATTCCCGGTTCGAATCCCCATCTGGGTGGAGTTTCCATGTTCTCTCCGTGTCCGGATGGGTTTCCTCCGGGTTCTCCGGTTTCCTCCCACAGTCCAAAAACATGGATCAAGTCAATTGAATTCTCCAAATTGCCCCATATAGAGTGTGTCTGTGTGTGTGAGTGTGTGCCCAGCGATGGATTGGCGCCCTGTCCTGGGTGTATCTGCCCAGCGCCCAAAACGTTCTCCCCTGGATGGGCATGGGGAACCCCCTGCGACGCTAATATAGGAAGATAATGGATGGATGGATGGATGGATGGATGGTATGCTCACATTATTGCTGGAGCTTAAAGCAACCCAGTTTCCTTATGGATGACTGATGGGCTGTTTTATGTTCAAATTCAAGTTCAAGTTATTTATTTACAGAATGCTTTTTACAACAGTACATTGTCACAAAGCAGCTTTACAGATTAAAAAGCATTTAAACCCCCAAAGAGCAAGCCGAAGCGACAGTGGCAAGAAAAAACTCCCTGTTATGTTGTTATTTAAGGAAGAAACCTTGGGAGGACCAAGACTCAATGGGGGACTCATCCTCCTTGACATGTACAGATATTTAACAAATGAAAAAACTCTAACAACTGGAAAACTATATGTGAGTCCATTAAGGGACCACCAATCCAATTAATATACAGGTTCCATCCAGTATTCGTCGGCAGAGCCATGGATGATGTCTTATATCTTATGAGTGCTAATGCTGCCTAGGTATTCTAGACCCACAACCCATTCCTCAGGTGGCACACTACTCCTACTAACATGAATGTGCACAGATGGTTATGTCAGACAACAGGTGCGTTCTACATAAAATAAAAAATACAAAAAAACGATCTGGTCCTGAGTCCTGACACGCTCTGAGAAGTCTTCGTTCTATCTAGTCACTCCAAAAGAGCATCACCTACGGGGCAGGAACTGTACTGCTCAAGCCACAGGAAGCAAGACCCACTAATGGCCCTTGATCTGTGCCTACAGCTATTAGGGGGCTGTAATCTTACTTTACTTTATTTTTTATATATTGTAGCGACCGCCACTGGGAGCTTTATGGGCGGAGCTCATTTTGAGGCTAGTTTTGATGCATTATGTGCTTTATACTATGTACTATGTACTTTACTTCACAGCACCCACAGACTTTTACATACACCATGTCCGACTTTCAATTTATCTAAATCTTCATACCTTTCTTATAATTTTATATTTAAATTTTTATATTTTAATTTTATTGTATACTTTTTCCTTCATACTTGTAAATATTGCTTTTACACAGTTGTGGGTACTTGCACATAAGTTTTTCACTCACCAGTACTCCAGTACTAGGTGACGTGACAATAAAAATCCTTGAATCCTTGAATATAATGTTCTATGTTTCTGCATTTTGCTTAGTTGATGTGTTTGTTATTACGTGGGTTGTGTGTTACTCACCATAACTTGGCGACATGGGACATTTGGTGATACTCTTGTGAGTGGGGGCTTTTTTGGTATGCTTGTACTGACTTGTGTTCTTGTTGATTCACAATTTACTAAAGAGCATTCTGTGAAGTGGAAACACATAGCTCTGTATGTTTTTCACCAACATCACATATATACATACAGCATTCACCAATGCATTAAAGTCCGCATTTTTGAAAAAGGTACGTTTTTATATGGATACCCACTTGTTCTATAGATTCCTGGGAGTAGTGTTAATAAGTAGAATCTCGTGTATCACTGCCTGTGTGGTCCTGTTAGTTTTCAAAAGGACAGATAGCTTAATGTTCAAGGGGCAATAGTCGTTGGCACTCAAATTGCCTACTCGATGTTTTGGCTTTGGAGGCTGTTGGCCTGAAGGGTGAGGAACACTCGAGATGCAAACTTAATTAGAAGAAGCAGCTACATGCCATCTTTTATTTTGGTGACATACCCTGCAACAAAACCCTCAATTAATTTAGAATAAGAATACATCGTCTGCTGATTCATTAAGATATGCTTTATATGAACTCATGCTGACCTCCGTGTACATTAATTAAAACATAATATTAACAATGTGTTTATAATGTATCATGAATGCTGAATGCATAGAATGTGTTACCAAACACATTTTTGCAGATCTTTTTTTTTTTTTTTTCTTTCATTCATTTTCTTCCGCTTTGTCCTATATATATTAGGGTCGCGGGGGGGGCGCTGGGCAGATACACCCAGGACAGGTCGCCTATCCATCGCTGGGCACACACTTACACAGACACACTCTATATGGGGCAATTTGGAGAATTCAATTGACTTGATCCATGTTTTTGGACTGTGGGAGGAAAACGGAGAAACCAGAGGAAACCCACGCGGACATGGGGAGAACATGGAAACTCCACCTAGATGGGGATTCGAACCAGGAATCCCTAGTGCTGAGAAGAGAACATGCTAACCACTAAGCCACCGTGCCATGTAATTTTTTTTACTATATAAAAATAATTTAAAAATATTCCACTTTGTTTTTGTACAGGTCACACTTTCAGATTTATTGACTTAAATAAACTACAAAAATATAAGTCTGAATAAATTGTAACTATTAATTACTGATTGTTTATCATTTATCTGAAATTATTGCTAAACTTTGTATACATCTGATTTTTGGGCATCTATGATCTCAAAGGTAAAGACTCCTTGATAAAATGTATCCTCTCTCTCTGTCTCTCTCTCACACACACACACACACACACACACACACACACAGAGTTTATCTCTGTCTTTCTCCCGCTGTGTTGCCACCTGCTTGTTTGTCATTGCTTGGTTGCCTGAGCCATCTCTCTTTTCCCTGTCCAAACACACTAAGGATTGCGATGTGATGAAGGTCACATTGCTTCTGTTCTCTGAATTAGTACCCTCTGATTACACTGTGTCCAGCGCAAAGAAACAACACATGTATGGTTTGAGATGTTTAGTGTAGTTCAGATCTGAAGTTTGTGTTGTTGTCTATGACTCAAAGATTCAAAATTTATGAATGGCATGCCGCAGTTAATTTAAGGCATGTTAAATTATGTAAATCAGTTTTTTTTACCTTTTAAAACAAGATCTGCCTCTTTAACCAGAGTGAGTCATTGCTGCGATACAGAGACGAACCTCTGGCCTGTTTCAATGAAATCTGCACTAACACAAATGCACCATGAACACAAATTACCAGTTTAATCTCACTGATCAACTGAAAAGATCTGCATCCCCACTGCTGGTCCAAGAATCATCAATGTTAAGTACTCTCTTACCTCTGTCTGTCTTACTGTGTAATTTCTATGTGTTTTACGGTTTATTTACTTTACCATTATATATTACCAAGCACATCATTCAGAAGAAAATAAAAAAAAGAGCTTCTAAGTTTGGGCGGCACAGTAGCTTAGTGGTTAGCATCTTCTCCTCTCAGCACTAGGGATTCCCGGTTCGAATCCCCATCTGGGTGGAGTTTCCATGTTCTCCTCGTGTCTGAGTGGGTTTCCTCCAGGTTCACTGGTTTCCTTCCACAGTCCAAAAACATTGATAAAGTCAATTGAGTTCTCCAAATTGCCCCATATAGAGTGTTTGTATGAGTATATTGGTGTCCTGTCCTGGGTGTATTTGCCCTGCGCCCGAAACGTTCTCCCCTAGATGGGCATGGGGAACCCCCCCCCCCGACCCTAATAGAGGATAAAGCGGAAGATAATGGATGGATGGAGCTTCCAAGTTTAGGGATGTTTCTCAGGAGCGCTAGCTTTAGCGTTGTCAGAAGGAAGGTTTGAAGTCTTAACCCACATAGCCCCATTCTACTTGTTTCTTCATCTTTATGTGAAGTCAGTGCAGAAGTTTAAAAAGTTTATTCCCACACTTGCCTTTGGCAAAAAACATGGAAAACAAAAAGTCCTTTCCAACTAAAAGACTGCAGCTCTGAAATATACTTTGTCATCTACTGTAAATTGATTATGGTCAACATATTTTTGATGAGGCTTAAATTAAAGCTTAAGCTTATGTGGATATTTCAGCATTCTCAGTTTGTGAATAATGATCATGAGATAAGATGTGAATGACTGTAAGTGAATGACTATAGAAAAAAGGCTGTTAAATCGCTCTCATTAAATATTTATTGTAAATTAATTCCATGTTTGTGTGTCATATTTACCTATATTGTTTTACCTGCTATATAAACATTTATTTAACTTTTTATGTCTTACTTTGTAAAGTTAAATCCATTCATTCATTATCTTTCGCTTAATCCTATAGTGGGGTTGTTCGGTGACAACACACACCCACACACACACACACACACACACACACTATCCATCCGCTTTATTCTCTATTAGGGTCGCGGGGGTTCCCCATTCCCATCCAGGGGAGAACGTCTCGGGCACTGGGCAGATACACCCAGGACAGGGCACCAATCTATCGCTGGGCACACACTCACTCACACATACACACTCTATATGGGGCAATTTGGAAAACTCAATTAATTTTATTCATGTTTTTGGACTGTGGGAGGAAACCGGAGAACCCAGAGGAAACCCACGCGGACACGGGGGGAACATGGAAACTCCTGTTATACTGTAGTTCATTAAATTAATTAAGACTCCATCCATCCATTATTTTCCGTTTTATCCTGAGGTCGTGGGGGGGGATCCAGGGGAGAACATTTCGGGCGCTGGGCAGATACACCCAGGACAGGGCACCAATCTATCGCTGGGCACCCACTCACTCACACAGACACTCCTCTATATGGGGCAATTTTGGAGAATTCAATTGACTTGATCCATGTTTTTGGACTGTGGGAGGAAACCAGAGAACCCGGAGGAAACCCACGCGGACACGGGGAGAACATGGAAACGCCACCCAGATCGGGATTCGAACTGGGAATCTCTAGTGCTGAGAGGCGAACGTGCTAACCACTAAGCCACCGTGCTGCCACACACACACACACACACACTTTATAGGGGCAATTTAGAGCAGCCACTATGAATCCATGTTTTTGGAGTCTGGGATTTTTAAACCCCGTCCAGATCGGGATTCGAACCTGGATCCTCAGCACTGAGAGGTGAATATGCTAACCACTAAGACACCATGTCACCACTTTGTAGGGGTGTTGTACAAATGACATTTATATATAGGGTCTTAAATAAATTGTATTAATTAAAACTGCAGTTCACAGGCCAACATGACACAAGAAAGATTGCGGTGACAACTCATATGCTAAAAACGTGTTCAAACAGGAAGCAGCTTTGTTGTCATTGCTGTCATTCAAGTGACATTTGAGTAGTTAATTAGTTCTGTTGATCTAAAGTTGTGTTCACACTTTCCAGACTGGCTTATTTTAGAACTTTCAAAACAACTGTCTGTTGCTGTGAGTATTTCTGTATCATCACAGACTGATGTAGTTTGATTTCCTGCCAAACAATTAATAATAAGAAACACAAGAAAATGCACTATGCTTTATGTGCACATCTGAACGTGTATATTTGCTGATCCCATTAGAATCAATCTATTTAAAAGTTTGAATTTGTTCCACGGAGATATAAATATACAGTTTGTGACACCCAGACTTAATTCTTTACCTCATCCATCACTCTAAGAGGCATGGCAGAATTCTACATGGGCTGTAAAAGATTGCTTCCCTGCACAAATCAGAAATTGGCTGCGAAATGCAACTAATCAGTTCTTGTTTAAAATAACAGGGCCTTAAAGCAACGGTAATGTTTTTGGACTGTGGGAGGAAACCGGAGAAACTGGAGGAAACCCACATGGACACGGGGAGAACATGGAAACTCCACCCAGATGGGGATTCGAACCGGGAATTCCTTGTGCTGAGAGGCGAACGTGCTAACCACTAAGCCACCGTGCTGCCCGTAATGTTGCTAATTTGTTAAATTGTACTGTTATTATAAATGAATTCCACCTCTCATCATCCAAACTGATTATTAGCCATTTTCTGACCTCATTGGTTTTGCCTGGTGGAATCAGCTGGAGATGGATCTAGTAAGCAGCTTTAATGATCACATGTTCTTAGAAATCTGAAATGGATGATAAACCATGACTAATGGAGAATACTTGCTGGAAAGCTTTCCTCATTCGCGTCCTTTCCTTCTAAGTGGTGGCATGTTTAGGATTCGGATAACACTTGAGGGATGACAAGAATGAGCCATTTGCCTTGTTTTGCTAGTTCTCAGCGCTCTAAAGAGCCTACAACATGTAAGTGCAACTCACTTTTGTGCACTGGGTTGGTCTACAAAACAATAATCCCAAAGTACAAGAACAAAACCCTTTAGCTGGCACAGCAACTCCAAACAAAGAGCTCTTATTGAATGCAGCTTTTAACTCCAGCATTTGTCAGCTTTGGAAAAAACTAGTGTTCGACTTCCAAATGTTGTTCAGTTGTTCACAGGCACCAACATTTCTGCACCTGATTTATAGGCTGTGAGGGCTCGCAGACTGCGCTTGCATCTCAAGACCAGAATAGAGCAGGTGTTGGGGATGACTGAATCTGTCAGAGCTCAGCAGGTGAGAGGAAAGTTTAGCTGGCAGTGCAGATTTCAACACTGCAAAGATTAGACAAGAAGAAATAAGAGGATGCAAATCATGGAATGAACTCATCACTCCTAAGAATGCAGTAATTAAAGGTGTGGTGTTTTAGTGGCCTCCTTCAAGCATCTTATATTCAGAGTATTGAATCTTTGAATTATTATTTTTTAACTCAACATTCTGATTTATTAACTTCGACTTCTGAGATTAAAAGTCAGATATCTGACCTACTTTTTTTTCTTCTTTTCAGTGGCTGAAATAGGCTTTCGTAGGTTTTTGGTGTTTTTAAAAATTATTTCAAATGATTTTTCACTGTAGTTACAGAAGAACAGTGTTCAATTCTGTATTTTATTTATACTAAATACTTATGATAGGAATCGATCCTATTTCTAACAATCAAATAATGTCAATATACATTAGTAGTAATATATTCTTTGTTCAGGGTGGCACGGTGGCTTAGTGGTTAGCATGTTCTCCTCTCAACGCTATGGATTCCCGGTTCGAATCCCAATCTGGATGGAGTTTCCATGTTCTCCCCGTGTCAGCGTGGGTTTCCTCCGGGTTCTCCGGTTTCCTCCCACAGTCCAAAAACATGGATCAAATCATTTGAGTTGTCCAATAGAGTGTGTTTGTGTGAGTGAGTGTGTGTCCAGCGATAGATTGGCGCCCTGTCCTGGGTGTATCTGCCCAGCGCCTGAAACATTCTCCCCTGGATGGGCATGGGGAACCCCCCCCTACGACCCTAATAGAGGATAAAGCTGAAGATAATAAATGAATTAATGAATATTCTTCGTTCAGCATATTCGCCTATCAGCGCTGGGGATCCAGGTTCAAATCCCAAGTTGGGTGGAGTTGCCATGAACTCATCACTCTTAAGGATGCAGTAATCAAAGGTGTGGTGTTTTAGTGGCCTCCTTCAAGCATCTTATACTCTATATCCCTCAAACTGGCACTGTGGGGCACTTTAACAAGGCCTTGCATCCTTTGTTTAACAGGATCTCCATAACGGTCCTGGTCATGCTCTATTATCAATGATACAACAAGTCAGTCGGTCAGTATGATTCAGCACGCTGGAAATGCCGTGAGGATAATGACACCGTGTAACCCAGATGTAAATGAACTGCTTCTTTAATTACCCATATGCTTCATGCGTTCCAATCAAACCAGCTCTCGTAAAACAATCTAAGTGATAAAGCACAATGCTGCTAATTTCCTGTCACCTTGATACTGTTAATAACATACAGCACAATGTCAAAATAATCACATATTCCATCTCTTTTATTTCCTTCTTTGTCTTTTATCTTCATTCTTATTCATCATCGTACTCTCCTTCCATCAATGGTCATTATTGGAATAATGACAGTGATACTCACCCAATCAGTGCTACCTTGATTAAACAATCTCATTAGTGATGGCTCATTTCGGATTGGTATGGATGTGTTGGGGAATAAGCTTTTCGTGTCGACTTAACCTTAGTGTCTCCGACCTCCTGTGGGGAGAACATGGAGAGAACACGAGGAGAACATGGAGACTCGAAAACTTCGAACCAGGAATCCCTAGTGCTAAGAGGAGAACGTGCAAACCATTAATTCACCGTGATTCCCCACTGGATCCATTAATTCAAAATAATCAAAGAATCCATTTTTCCCCCTTTAACCTAAATTGGTGGCACAGTGTCCTAGTGTTTAGCACGTTCTCCTCTCAGCACTAGGGATTCCTGGTTCGAATCCCAATCTGGGTGGAGTTTCCATGTTCTCCCCGTGTCCGCGTGGGTTTCCTCCGGGTTCTACGGTTTCCTCCCACAGTCCAAAACTATGGATTAAGGTCAATTGAATTCTCCAAATTGCCCCATATAGAGTGTGTTTGTGTGCGTGTCTGTATTACTGTGTGTGTCTACCCAGTGATAGATTGTTACCCTGTTCTGGGTGCATCTGCCCAGCGTCCGTTCCGTCCCTGGATGGGCATGGGGAACCCCTCGCAACCCTAATATAAGATAAAGCAGAAGATAATGGATGGATACATCAAAACTTTACTGAGGGTTTATGGAAGCCCAATTCCACAAAGAAAAAAGTCAGAATTCAGAGTATTTAATCTTTGAATTATTATTTTTTAACTCAACATTCTGATTTATTAACTTCGACTTCTGAGATTAAAAGTCAGAAATCTGACCTACTTTTTTTTCTTCTTTTCAGTGGTTTTTAAAAAGTATTTCAAATGATTTTTCACTGTAGTTACAGAAGAACAGTGTTCAATTCTGTATTTTATTCATACTAAATACTTATGATAGGAAACAATCCTATTTAATTTAATCTAACAATTAAATCATGCCAATATTTACCAGTTTCTTTACAAAAATCATTTTATATTAGTAGTAATATATTGTTTGTTCAGCACATTCGCCTCTCGGCACTGGGGATCCAGGTTCAAATCCCAATCTAGTTGGAGTTGCCATGTTTTTCATATTTAATGATCTATTTCACCTACAGAGCTTACACACAGAGGAATTTGTCAACATGTACACAACACACGCTAGTGAAGTGTCCTGAGCGATGGGCCGCCTTCTATACGGCACCTGGGGAGCAATTAGGGTTAGGTGCCTTGCCCAAGGGCACTTCAGCCAAAGTACTAAGTTGGCCAAGGAATCAATTTCTTAACCACAAGTCTTGCGACCTCAACTCAATTCAACTCAATTTTATTTATAAAGCACTTTAAAAACAACAGCAGCTGAAATAAAGTGCTGTACAGTGTTTAAAACTTAAAATTATAAAATAAAAAATAAAGTATTAAAAGAAATAAAACAATACATCAAGTATACACTAAAAAAGGGGCGGCACGGTGGCTTAGTGGTTGGCATGTTCTCCTCTCAGCACTAGGGATTCCCAGTTCGAATCCTCAACTGGGTGAAGTTTCCATGTTCTCCCCGTGTCCGCGTGGGTTTCCTCCGGGTTCTCCAGGTTTCCTCCCACAGTCCAAAAACATGGATCAAAGTCAAGTGAGTTCACCAAATTGCCCCATATGGAGTGTGTATGTCTGTGTGAGTGTGTGCCCAGGGATAGATTGGTGTCCTGTCCTGGGTTTATCTGCCCAGCACCCAAAACGTTCTCCCCTGGATGGGCATGGGGAACTCGCCCGCGACCCTAATGTAGGATAAAGTGAAAGATAATGGATGGATGGAACACTAAAAAAGAATTTTAAAACCAATGTAAAATCATGGTGTTTAAAAGCCAGAGAGTTAAAAATGGACAGTGAAGAGGCCTGTCTAATATATAGAGATAGGTCGTTCCAAAGCTTTGGAGTCGCAATCGAAACGGCTCGGTCCCCTCTGAGCTTAAGATGTTTCGATCACGTTCTCCCCGTGTCCGTGTGGCTTTTCTTTGGGTTCTCAGATTTCCTTTCCAATCCAAAAACATGGATTAAAGGTGAATTGGCGGGATTTACACTGTTTTTGTACAGTGGATTACACTATCAGAAACTGGATACACATCCAAGATAAACACATTACAGCTTGAGACTTTGAGGTTCTGTATTCTTCCTTCCAGCCACCACACATTCGATTATCTGAATATAATTACACCTATTTTCTTCTTCAAAGTTGAGGAAAAAGGTTTATATTGTCTCGCTCAACAGCTTATTGTTTTGCTTTGTGTTTGTCCTTGCAGATTTTCCCCCTTTCTTTCTTGTCTCTAACCTCATTATGGTCTTAGTCCCCAAGGCTCTTCCTGTCAACACAAGGTCTCCTTAGATTGCCAATTTTCTTTCTGGTTATTCCATTAAGGTCTTTACACTGACAAGACCTGACTGTCTGCCTACACGTTCTGATTATTGCTGTTCCTTAGCCATGCTTGGAGTAACTGCAGGCGAGAATATGAAGACAACGTTTTATTATTATATTTGTTCTCATAATTGGTTGTTTGATCTGGGAGATCAGCTGCGGAGGACATATTTAACATCAAAGTGTGACAAAGAATAATCCACAAGTTTGTAATGATGCAGACAGGATTTTAGGATTCTTTGGCGTTTTTAGACGTTCATACTTCAAACTAAATTCTTTTACTTTACCTAAAGACTTTTAAGAGCATTGATAATACCTTATTTGACTTTCTGTGCTAAAAAAATAGTGTAATGTCCTTCATACAGATAATAAATGATAACATTTTGTAAAAAAGTTTTTATGGGGAGGATATACTGTAGTTTCACACAAACTTTATAAAACTGGTCGCTACAATAAGTTAATGAATGTTAATTTGTTAAAATGTTAAAAGTTAATGACGTTCCATCCATCCATTATCTTCCACTTTATCCTCCATTAGGGTCGTGGTGGGGTTCCCCATGCCCATCCAGGGGAGAACGTTTCGGGCGCTGGGCAGATACACCCAGGACAGGACGCCTATCTCACTGGACACACACTCACTCACACAGACACTCTCTATATGGGTAAACTCAAAGAACTCAATTGACCTTCATCCATATTTTTGGACTGTGGGAGGAAACCGGAGAACCTGGTGGAAACCCACGCGAACACTGGGAGAACATAGAAACTCCACCCAGATGGGGATTCGAACCGGGAATTCCTAGTGCTGAGTTAATGAAGTTAATTTAATTAACATCCATCCATCCATTATCTTCCGCTTTAATCCTATAATAGGGTCCATCCAGGGGAGAACGTTTCGGGCACTGGGCAGATGCACTCAGGACAGGGCGCCAATCTATCACTGGGCACATACTCACTTACACACAGACATACACACTCTATATGGGGCAATTTGGGAACTCAATTGACTTGATCCATGTTTTTGGACTGTGGGAGGAAACCCACGCGGACACAGGGAGAACATGGAAACTCCACCCAGATTGGGATTCGAACCGGGAATCCATAGTGCTGAGAGGAGAACATGCTAACCACTAAGCCACCGTGCTGCAATTTAATTGATAAGTTAATAAAACATACATGGGCGGCATGGTGGCATAGTGGTTAGCACGTTCGCCTCTCAGCGCTAGGGATTCCCGGTTCGAATCCCCATCTGGGTGGAGTTTACATGTTCTCCCCATGTCCGCGTGGGTTTCCTCCGGGTTCTCCGGTTTCCTCCCAAAGTCCAAGTTAATTGAGTTCTGCAAAATTGCCCCATATAGAGTGTGTCTGTGTGAGTGAGTGTGTGCCCAGCGATGGATTGGCGTCCTGTCCTGGGTGTATCTGCCCAGCGCCCGAGGCGTTCTCCCCTGGATGGGCATGGGGAACCCCACCGCGACCCTAATAGAGGATAAAGCGGGAGATAATGAATGAATGAATAAATTATACATGCAGCGTGTCACTTTGTGTTATAAAGCCTTATGGCACAATCGTTACAACACTATATAAGAGTAGGTAAAAACATCTAAGACCGTTAACAGAGGCTTATGACAAGGGTTAATTCTTGTTATTGTTATTTTTCACCACCTCTGGTATATAGCAGTTAACATTTTAGCAAAATGTCATGGATAAATAGTTTTGAGTTGTACTTTGAACAGGTTTGGAACAGATCTCCATGTTTGTTGAACCACCGGCCTGCGCCTACTACTTATCCCTTGTACCAAGCCCATGTGGTCCTGCCTTGAATTTTCCCTGAACCCCTCATTAAAATCCAAAACCCTCCTGCAGATGTTAAATTTGTGACCCAACCCTGCTAGGCTTTACTTTTTTCATCAGAGCTTTTTTTTCATCCACAGACTTAACAACCACCCTTCCTTGGAGGGGTGTATAAGTACCAGGTACTATATTTGGCCACCTTATCTGCACATGACATCCTATAAGACACTCTTTTTAAAAGAGAGAGAGGATTGGAGGTGACGTCTCAGCACTGATTATGATTTAACATAAGTTTATGGGTGGCTTAATCAGGGTACCTTTTGAAAAAAAGCTGACAGGAGTCAGTAGGAGAGTTAGAGATGGGGACCAGGTCTTCCAGCACCTGCATGCTAGTTTGTGTATATTTGCAGGGTAATAACAGGATAAGTGGAAGCTGAAGCGGGTTCTCAGATCAGCATTTAGACATTGAGACATACGACATTAAAGCAAATACATATTACAGACCCACACATACTGTATGCCTTGCATTCTAATGCTCTTGGTACACAGAGTCCTTAATAATCAAAGCCTTTTCAAAGTCCTTAATAAAATCAAATTAATTTAATGAGAACCTTGAAAGTGATGAGCAATTTTCATGCACAAACTGTGTAATAAGGGGGAACATTTTGGGGAGGGTGTGCATATGAACACAACCTTATACATATGATAAGGTTATACATATTATTTAGAACTGATCTCTAACTTATTTAAAGTTCTGTTTACCAATGCCCCTGCTTTTTATATGTGTAAAATAGCAAACAGTACTATATAGCATGTGCATGTACAAGAAATTTCAAAATATATTTTATTTGTTTGCCTTTGCTCTTCATTTGATTCGGTACGCCGAGCTGCCAATTTGTCATATTGATGCACTTTGTAAGCAAAACCTTAACTAGTCTGTAGCTGACCTGCTGCCATGCACAGAAAGGCAGCCTCTACAACAGTGGTTAATGAAAAGTGACAGCCAGAAAATGTGGTTGCTGCTCTGCAGGTTTGTGGTAACTGCTTGGACAAGCCCTTCCTTTTTCAGCATGACTGCTCCCTGTGCACAAAACTGAGGTACATAAAGACATGGCTTGTTGACTTTCAGCTACGAAATTCCATCGAACAGCAAAATGAACATCCTCGTCTTTAAAAATTTTCAGAATTCATGTAAAATTGCCTTAAAGTGCTCCATTTAATCCTATCAGCCGATTTTATGTTGGATTTATGACGTATGAACAGCCACCTTACTCTATGTAAGCCAAAGCATTGCTATTTTGCGCTGGTCCATTAGAATGATTGTCATGCTGGAACATTAACCAACCCCAGCTGCCCCACAAAAGGCTTTAAGCTTTTATCAGTTCCTCCAACATAATGTTATCAGCTCGATGCCGTTACAGTATGCAAGGTGGATTTATTTGTATTTTTTAGTGGTTAACATGTTCTCAGTGGGTGGAGTTTCCACATTCTCCCTGTGAGTTTTCTCCGGGTTCTCCGGTTTCCGCCCACAGTCCAAACATGGGTTTAAGGTAAAATGCATGCTCTGAATTGGCCCAACCAAATTATTAAATTGAATTAAATTGAGTCATTTCTTGGACGCTTTTATCCAAAGCGACTTACAAGGTGAGCACAGGGTTAGTCACAACATCCCTGGAGCCATGAGGGTTAAGGGTCTTGCTCAAGGACCCACACTGGTAACTTCAGTGGACCTGGGATTTGAACCTCCAACCTTCAGATTGATAGCCCAACACCCAAACCACTGAGCTAACCGCCCCTAAGTGTATGTAAATAAGTATATGTGTGATTGAGTTCTCAGTGATAGATTGGTCAATTGGTCACCCTGTTCTGAGTGTATCTGCCCAGCGGATTAAATGTTTTACCCTGGATGTGGAGGGGCATGGAAAAATCCCACAACCCTGGTATAGGATTAAGAGGAAGATAATGAGATGAATGTTGGGGATTTAGTCCAAAATGTTGGTACAGAAGCTATATATATATATATATATATATATATATATATATATATATATATATATATATGTGTGTGTGTGTGTGTGTGTGTGTGACACGAAAGGAAGCTTAGTTTGTCTTGATTGCATGTATGTGTGTGTGTGTATGCGTATGTGAGATGATACATGTGTGTGTGCGTTTTTTAACACAAGTGTCAATGCATGGTCAAGCAACAGGGTCAAGTTCTACATGCTGTGTTGCACATTATTGTATAAATCTGTCTAATTATTCATATCATCAAACCTTCAGAATAGGAAATTCTGAAATCCAGCAGCCTAATCCCTAAATCATGTCCCTTCTCTATCTAGCAGCCTCCCTAGCACACTCTTCCAAGCCATAATTTGAGCTTAGCTGGGCATAATCTAACGTTTACTCACACACACACACTCACACACATAGAGGAACTTATCAGCCTTCTGTCACATTGATGTGTCTAGTGCCATGACCCCCTTAAATAAACGATGGTTCTAACCCACCTCACGCCTCAAAGTTGTTTTCAGAAATGTGCTCAAATAGATTGCATATTTTGTTGCATGTCATTACTTGTGCATTGTGTTGTATTACCAACACCATTATTTACATAAATGTGATTGCCAACAGAACATTACAATGAACATGAAAATCACACCACATTACAATATTGGGCTGTGTTTGTGTGTGTGTGTTTGTCATAATGGCATATATTATAACTTACTGATGAAGATGGTTTTATTTTTAAGAAATTAATGTAATTTTATAATGACTGAGTTGTCGTTTATTTACTTTTCATATCACTAATTAATTAAAAAGCACTTTTGCCCCTGTGAAAGATAAGTGCCACTTTTTTTTTTCTTTAATAGAACTTATGTAATGTACTGCCTCAAAATGAGATGACTTGATTTTTATTCAAAAGATGTTTACCCAAGGGCAGCACGGGGGCTTAGTGGTTAGCATGTTCTCCTCTCAGCACTAGGGATTTCTAGTTCGAATCCCCATCTGGGTGCGGTTTCCATGTTCTCCCCGTGTCTGCGTGGGTTTCCTCCGGGTTCTCCGGTTTCCTCTCACAGTCCAAAAATATGGATCAAGTCAATTGAATTCTCAAAATTGCCCCATATAGAGTGTGTCTGAGTGAGTGAGTGTGTGCCCAGTGATGGATTGGCGCCCTGTCCAGGGTCTATCTGCCCAGCGCCCGAGACGTTCTCCCCTGGATGGGCATGGGGAACCCCACCACGACCCTAATAGGGGATAAAGCGGGAGATAATGAATGAATGATGTTTACCCATAATAGTTTACATGGTAAATCCAGAGGATAGTAATGCATAACATACTGATCTGAAATCAGCAGCGTCAAAAATTCAAAGGAAACTGTGTGGAAACTCTACTTTATGCAAAGGCTTAATAATTCATTCATTTATTATCTCCCGCTTTATCCTCTATTAGGGTCGCAGTGGGGTTCCCCATGCCCATCCAGGGGAGAACGTTTCGGGCTCTGGGCAGATACACCCAGGACAGGACGCCAATCTATCGCTGGGCACACACTCACTCACACAGACACGCACGCATACACACTCTATATGGGGCAATTTGGAGAACTCAGTTGACTTGAACCATGTTTTTGGACTGTGGGAGGAAACCGGAGAACCCGGAGGAAACCCACGCAGACATGGGGAGAACATGGAAACTCCACCCAGATGGGGATTCGAACCGGGAATCTCTAGCGCTGAGAGGCGAACGTGGTAACCACTAAGCCACCGTGCCTCCGAGGCTTGATAATAAATCCTTAAAATGATAATAAACGTGCATATTTTGTAAAATTCCAGCATGTAAAAACTGAAATACACTTAATCTTCCAGCTGTTTCGCTAATGTTCTACAGATCTTGTATATTCTGAACTCTCCATGGTGCTGAATCTTAGTTGCTCAAAGACTTATGCTCAAATTTTTTTACTGTAACCCCCCTCCCCCAGACACACACAATCAGCATATAATTAAGGGGAATAATAAAATTACAATCCTGATTTGTATGAAACACTGCAGAATGATTCAATTTCTAATTACGGCCACTTTGTCAGACACAAGTCTAGACCTAATTTCATGCTAAAATAAACTAAATGGATAATTTAATTCATTATTGATGTTTGTGACTACGCCTAATTCTTGTCTGGAAAGTCAGCACTTTTTTCCCCATCAAAACAATTTGTGCGTGGACAAGTGTGAAAGCGCTTGTAAAATGTCATGCCTGGCCAAACAGTGTGCATTCTGTCAGAATCACTCAAATCTTTGATGTTCATCCCCAAGCATGACAGAAGGGATAACAGAAACGAAGACAGACAGAAAAGATGCATGGTTTTGAATTTATCTTGATCTTATTTATAGAATCAATTCTTCAGGTCAAAACATAGCATTAGATATAAAACCAGATAATATTAAATGTTTATATTTTGAAATTTAATTTAGGTTATCCATCCATTCATCATCTTCCTCTTTATCCTCTATTAGGGTCGCGGGGGGGTTCCCCATGCCCATCCAGGGGAGAACGTTTTGGGTGCTGGGCAGATACACCCAGGACAATTTAGAGAATTCAATTGACCGTGTTCCATGGTTTTGGACTGTGGGAGGAAGCCGGAGAACCCGGAGGAAACCCATGTGGACATGGGGAGAACATGGAAATCCACCCAGATTGGGATTCGAACCGGGAATCCCTAATGCTGAGAGGAGAACGTGCTAAACACTAAGCCGCCGTGCCGCCAATTTAGGTTAAAGGGGAAAAAATGGTTTCTTTGATTATTTTGAATTAACGGATCCACACTGGGGCAGCATGGTGGATTAGTGGTTAGTAGGTTCTCCTTTCAGCGCTAGGGATTCCAGGTTTGAAGGTTTGAGTCTCCATCTTCTCCCCGTGGCCGCGTTTGTTTTCTCCGGGTTCTCCGGTTTCCTCCCACAGTCCAAAAAAACATGGAATTGAATTCTCCAAATTGCCCCATATGGGCAACACCCCCGCGAACCTAGTAGAGGACAAAGCAGGAGATAATGAATGGATGGATCAACAATGACAGCCACAAACTTATGGATAAAGAAATATTTGAACATTTTAATGTAAATCATCACTGTTTATGTAAAACCCTGATCTATGTTAAGACGAACTAAGATTTGATTTTGTTTTTTGCTTCCAAACCTAGAACCCACAAAAAGGATCATCCAAGTCATTCCAGGAGACTGACCACTGCTGAGCCATGCTGCTGTTCCACCAAACCCTGTGTATTTGTCTTCCCGTCCTGCTGTTGATCTCTTTCTCCGTTTCCTGTAATGCCAGCTCCAATGATCTGTCTGCATCCAATAGCAACTGTTCCCTAGGTGCTGTTTGCTCCGAGGGTGTGATCTTACCAGTGTGGAATCCCCAAAATCCCTCTGTGGGTGACAAGGTGGCTCGAGCCATTGTCTATTTCGTGGCTTTGGTGTACATGTTCCTAGGGATGTCAATCATTGCTGACCGCTTTATGTCTTCCATCGAGGTGATCACCTCTCAAGAAAAGGAGATCACCATCAAGAGGCCCAACGGTGAAACCTGTACGGCAACGGTGCGCATTTGGAACGAGACCGTATCTAACTTAACTCTAATGGCCTTGGGCTCGTCAGCCCCTGAGATCTTACTCTCGGTCATAGAAGTGTGTGGGCATCACTTCGAAGCAGGAGACCTTGGTCCAAGCACCATTGTGGGCAGTGCTGCCTTCAACATGTTCGTCATCATTGGCCTTTGTGTTTATGTGGTTCCTGATGGTGACACCCGAAAAGTCAAACATCTCCGGGTCTTCTTCGTCACGGCAGCATGGAGCGTCTTTGCTTACGTGTGGCTCTACGTCATCCTCTGCGTCTCATCCCCTGGGGAAGTTGAGGTTTGGGAGGCTGTGCTGACTTTTCTCTTCTTTCCCATTTGCGTGGTACAGGCATGGGTTGCCGACCGCCGTTTGCTTGTCTACAAGTATAGTCGCAAGCGTTACCGTGCCGATAAGAGCCATGGCATTGTAGTGGAGACCGAGGGAGGAGAGGAAGGACTGAAAGAAACAACCTTTACCAAGATGGACATGCTGGAGCTGGACGGCATGGGAGTGCATCTGGATGGCATGCTTGGTGGAGAGGATGGATTCGGAGCGCGTGATCAGGAAGATGAAGCCCGAAGAGACATGGCCAGAACACTGAAAGAGCTTAAGCAGAGACATCCAGATAAAGACATGGAGCAACTGGTAGAGATGGCCAATTATCAGGTATAAATGACTTATTTATAATCACTTACCTTATATTTCATTCAGATCATGCACTGTCTAATAAAAACTAACTTTCTGATCTATTCTCTACACATGCAAACACGCCGATACTGGTCCCTTGTAACTGCATGGCTTTAAAATTATTTAAAATTTGGCAGTAGATAATGTTTCATTTGAGTCGACATGCATTTAACTTGGCTATTTTTCTAAACTTATATGAAATAACAGTATGTTATTTCATGGTCGTATTCTCAGGTATTGATGCAGCAACAGAAGAGCCGGGCGTTTTACCGAATCCAGGCCACAAGGATGATGACAGGAGCTGGAAACATTCTGAAGAAGCATGCCGCCGATCAGGCTCGGAAGGTGGTGAGCGGCGGGGAGACGCGAGAGCAGGAGGATGACCCCTACACAACACGGCTGGAGTTTGAACCGGCCCTCTACCAATGCTTTGAGAATTGTGGTTCTTTAAAGCTCACAGTGGGCAGGCATGGTGGAGATGCAGGGTGTACTGTCAAGGTGAATTTTATCAAGCATTTTTTAAAGGATTGGTTTGTAACTGGTAGGTAGCTTTCAAATTGTAAAAAATACCATTTGGTGTCAAATCCAGTTATTTGAAGTTTGATTGTGATTTCCAAGACACATTTCTGAAAATTCTGTATTTTCAGACATTCCAAACACTAATGCATAACTGCACACTAGTCCTCCCAACTGTCAAAACCAAACTGTCCATACTTTAACCATACTTCAGCCTCAGACATCACACGGAAGCCATCCGATACATTATACATAATCCATTAGTGAGATCAATTCAGAATGCAACCTGTTACTGCAACGAGTAATGGCACTTATGGTTTTCACTCAGAACAATCTCTTTCAATGCTCAATCTCACTTTAAGACACATAAAATAATACTTAGAAAATAGAATGCAGTAAAATAATGCTGATAATTACTTATGAGACTGAAGGTACCAAAGGTTATCGCATAAATAATCAGAATGAAATCCAGCCATTAGCTTCATCCTTATCCTATAAACTCAGAACAGAGGACCATCTATGACTGGGCACACACTTACATACAGACACTATAAATAGGGGCAATTTGGAGCAGCCAATTTCACCTTGAATCCATGATTTTGGAGTGTGGGAGGAAACCTGAGAACCCGGAGGAAACCCACGTGGACATGGGGAGAATATGACAACGCCACTCAGATTGGCATTCGAATGTGGATCCCTAGTGCTGAGAGGAGAACGTGCTAACTTCTAAGCCATAATTCATTCATCCATTATCTCCCGCTTTATTCTATGTTAGGGTCACGCGTGGGTTTCCTCCGGGTTCTCCGGTTTCTTCCCACAGTCCAAAAACATGGATTAAGCCAACTGAATTCTCCAAATTGCCCCATATAGAGTGTGTCTGTGTGTAAGTGTGTGCCCAGTGATAGATCGACGCCCTGTCCTGGGTGTATCTGCCCAGCGCCCGAATCATTCTCCACTGGATGGGCATGGGGAACCCCCCCGCGACCCTAATATAGGATAAAGCGGAAGATAATGAATGGATGGGATGTTTTTACCAACGTAATCAAATAAATAAAAAAAAACAATTCGTGCATTAAGAAACAAATCTCATAAACTCTCCAATATCCCATCGGTGGTCAGATTAAAGATTCCTATTAACATAACTAGCAATATTAATCCCAGTGCCTTGCATGCCTTGTCTGTTTCTCACAAACCATAACTAATATCTAGCTAGTCTGGAATTTAGTGCAAATCAATACATAGCTCCAGATGCTAGAGGTTCAGAGAGCATGCTGAGAAAAACTCCTCTGTGGGACTTAATGAGGAAGAATATGCAGGTAGAAAGATGTTGCTAAATCAGACTACAGCAGCCTGGTGGAAACTGACATTGCCCCAAATGTCAATCCAGGATGACTGCTCCGATTTTAGTCCTCTGAAGTAATCGATGAATGCCAGCAAAAACCTCTAAGATGACGTGTTTCAAAACAAATGATGAGATTCGTGAATGTATTATTTATGCATTTATATATAGGTTCTGATTGCTATGTGAACAGTTCAGAGCCCTCGTGTTGCCACCTGGGGAACCGTGTGATAATTGGGTTTGACCTGTAAATACTTGAGTTAATGATCCTGTATACAAGTGCCTTCCAAATGAGCACTTATTGCAGTCAGTAACACATACATGCTTTTGAGTTTTTTATTAAAAATAAAACAAATTTTAATTATTTCCAGTAGAATAGTTTATAGTTGAGTGAAATAGGTCATCGTTAATTATGTTTAGTTAGTTGGCGTAGTTATAGTGTATAAGTAAATAACAATAGTGTAGAAAAAATCCCTATAATTACATGCCTAAATCATTCATTCATTCATTATGTCCCGCTTTATCCTCTATTAGAGTCGCGGTGGGGTTCCCCATGCCCATCCAGGGAAGAACGTTTCAGGCGCTGGGCAGATAGACCCAGGACAGGGTGCCAATTCATCGCTGGGCACACACACACACTCTATATGGGGCAATTTTGAAAACTCAATTGACTTGATCCATGTTTTTGGACTGTGGGAGGAAACCGGAGAACCCGGAGGAAACCCACGCAGACACAAGGAGAACATGGAAAATCCACCCAGATGGGGATTTGAATCCCTAGCGCTGAGAGGCGAACGTGCTAACCACTAAGCCACCGTGCTGCCTTGCCTAAATCAGATCAATTAAAAATATAACAAAACATTACTTTGCTGTTAGTAATAAAAAAATTAATTGGAGGTTGATAAAAATCTGACTGTTTTGCTTTTAGTGAATTTCCAGTCCCCACAGTGCACACACACAAGCAACAGTGCTGCCTAAAGCAATGTTTTATTGATGAGAGAGGTCATAGGACAATGACCAAATCTTATTGAGTCTAAAAAGAATATGAATCCCAGGAGTCAACCTGTCTTGTGTATATAGAAAGCCAGTGGCATCAGGGTTATGAAGTGAGGAATGTATTTTTGGCCTCATATTTGGGTCCCCTATTAACAAATCAAGCAAATCAACAAATCAACAAGATCTACATAAATATTAAAGCTGAGTATATATATGTCTATTTATAACCAAAATTGTTTCCAACAAGATAATATGGCACAAATCCTCTGATTGGTTCCCTGGGCTTTACAATGCCTTCAGTATACAGAAGTAGTTTTTAAAGTCACCAGACCTGGATGGACCACAGGGCCTTGGGGACGTGATGAACTGGAATAATCATAGCCCAAATAAACAGCTCTGGAAATGTGCAGCATGGCGCAATCATTAACATGTAGAATGCAATCCCATATGAAATCACACCTATACTGCAAAGGGGTTGAAGCTGTTCATTTTTTTGCATTTATATTTAGAAAGTAAATAAAACAGTTTCGAGTTAGATGCCGTGATATGTGTGTTACTCAAGGTTCTTATTATTACTTCACTAATGGTTAAAAATGAAAGATTCAACAGTTTATTCCGTTTACCACTGATCCATGTCACCCCTCAGGTTGATTATCGTACAGAAGATGGCACTGCCAACGCCGGGTCAGATTACGAATTTGCTGAAGGCACCCTCATCTTCAAGCCTGGTGAAAACCTAAAAGAGCTGACTGTGGGTATAATAGATGATGACATCTTTGAGGAGGATGAATACTTCTATGTTAATCTGAGCAATCCTCGGATTGTGAACGGTGCTGACGGACACTCTGTGGATGGCGCCACCCCGAATCTCAAAGCAGCTCTGGGAGAAGCTCATACAGCTACTGTCACCATCTACGACGATGACCACGCAGGCATCTTTACATTTGAAAACGAGTCCGCACGAGTGAGTGAGAGTGTGGGCATCATGCAAGTGAAGGTCCAGAGGACGTCCGGTGCCCGTGGTCTAGTCGCTGTTCCCTTTCGCACTGTAGATGGTACAGCCCGTGGTGGGGACGATTACGAAGAGATTTCAGGAAAGCTGGAGTTCCAAAATGATGAAACAATGTAAGTAAACAATCGCTGAGCCATTTGTAGGAAGGATGTACATATAAGTAAATTATATTATATTATATTAATAATTTAAGCCAAAGCATGGTGAGCAAGAATCAGATATTTAGAGCGTGTTCTTATTCTAGAGCTTGCTTGTGTGTACATGTTGTGTGTTTGTGTGAGATGCTCATATCATATGCTGCCTTATATTTGCCTACATACACTTCAGAAGAGCAGCAGCAGAAAATCGGATTTTTATACAAAGTGAAGGCAAGCTGAAGAAAAACAAAAACAATGCCCGTTTTTACAATGTTTCCAGTATTTATAGCTATGCAGGTCCTTTTGTAAGAGAATTTAATAGAAACAAAAGTATACTGTAAAGGTTCAAGTTAATTTATTAACTTGTGTTTATTAACTTGTGCATTTTTAAAGCAGTGCATTTTTAAAGCAGCTTTACATTGTTCTACGGATGAATACCTAATTGGCATATTGAAGTGACAGTTGAAAAGACACACTTTGTGAGGACCAATCTTTGTGAGGACCAAGGCTCAGTGTGGGTCTCATCTGCTTAAGCAGACATACAGTGTCAAGGACACCAAGATACAAATTGTGTATATATCAGAGATGTTTACAATTGCGAAATACAAATCCAAGTCAATTCTCAGGTCAGCACAACATATTTAAGTTGTGTTAACACAACTGTATTTTTTTTTACTTCAATTCATCCTTTTCTTTGTTTAAATGCATTTTAAGTAGAAATCTCAAAAACATAACTTTTTTTTTTTTTCTTGAGCTCTTTTAGCTCATTTTTTGATATATATAGCAAACTAGAAGTGATATCCATCCTTCCATTATCTCCGCTTTATCCGCTACTAGGGTTGTGGGGGGTTGCCATCCAGGGTAGAACATTTTGTGAGCAGGGCAGATACACCCAGGACAGGACGCCAATCTATCACAGGGCACACACTCACTCATACAGACACACTCTATATGGGGCAATTAAGAGCATTCACTTGACCTTGATCCATGTTTTTAGACCGTGGGAGGAAACCGGAGAACCCAGAGGAACCCCACGCAGACACGGGGAGAACATGCAAACTCCAACAAGATTGGGATTCGAACCGGAAATCCTTACTGCTGAGAGGAGAACATGCCAACCACTAAGCCACCATCTCTCCCAGAAACACAGATATATACATAAAAATATAAACAACACAACTATATTCAGGTGTCACGGTGGCTTATTGGTTAGCATGTTCTCCTCTCAGCGCTAGGGATTCCCGGTTCAAATCCCCATCTGGGTGGAGTTTTCATGTTCTCCCCGTGTCCGTGTGGGTTTCCTCCAGGTTCTCCGGTTTCCTCCCACAGTCCAAAAACATGGATCAAGTCAAGTGAGTTCTCCAAATTGCCCCATATAGAGTGTGTCTGTGTGAGTGAGTGTGTGCCCAGCGATAGATTGGCGTCCTGTCCTGGGTGTATTTGCCCAGCGTCCGAGACTTTTTCCCCTGGATGGGCATGGGGAACCCCCCCCCTTCCCCCCGCGACCCTAATAGAGGATAAAGTGGAAGATAATGAATATATGAATGAATGAATGAATGAATGAATGAATGAATCTTCATTCTTTGTTTGAATGCATTTAAAACCTAAATCTAAAACAAACATGACTTTCTTTTGTTCTTTAGCTCTTTTAGCTCATATATATATATATATATATATATATATATATATATATATATATATATATATATATATATATATATATATATATATATAGAAAACTAAAGGTGATATTATTGTTGTTTTATACGGTAAACAACAACAGTTTAGGGATACGTTATTAACAGCAGCTGTATTTATTTATTAATTTATTATTAGTATTAAAGGGGAAGTGGCAGTGTGAAGCAAACCGACCTTTCCGCAGAGTTTTCAGAGGCGTTATGAAGTTTAATGAAGTCGTTCCGAAGTCTTTCTTTTCGTTTACATTCTTCACACGTCGTTTATGTTCAAACATTTAAAACTCCGTGCAGCTGAAGCTTTATATTCAGTGTTGCAGCTGCAGCCGCGTCGCCATCGTTTGTTTACATCAGCGGCTTCGGTTTCATTTCCATCCGAGAAACTGCGCTACGGGCTGCGTCCCAAATCAGCGAAATGAAAATAGCAACATATATCCATCCATTATCTCCACTCTATCTCTACAAGTCTACAAGGGTGCTCATCTAGGGGAGAACGTCTCGGGCGCTGGGCAGATACACCCAGGACCGGACACCAATCTATCACTGGACACACTCACTCACACAGACACACTCTATATGGGGCAATTTGGAGAACTCAATTGACTTGATCCATGTTTTTGGACTGTGGGAGGAAACCGGAGAACCCGGAGGAAACCCACACAGACACGGGGAGAACATGGAAACTCCACCCAGATGGGGATTTGAACCGGGAATCCCTAGCGCTGAGAGGAGAACATGCTAACCACTAAGCCATGGAAACTCCACCCAGATTGTTATTCGAACCGNACACACTCTATATGGGGCAATTTGGAGAACTCAATTGACTTGATCCATGTTTTTGGACTGTGGGAGGAAACCGGAGAACCCGGAGGAAACCCACACAGACACGGGGAGAACATGGAAACTCCACCCAGATGGGGATTTGAACCGGGAATCCCTAGCGCTGAGAGGAGAACATGCTAACCACTAAGCCATGGAAACTCCACCCAGATTGTTATTCGAACCGGGAATCCCTAGCGCAGTGGCACGGTGGCTTAGTGGTTAGCATGTTCTCCTTTCAGCACTAGGGATTCCCGTTTTGAATCCCAATCTGTGTGGAGTTTCCATGTTCTCACCATGTCTGCGTGGGTTTCCTCCGGGTTCTCCGGTTTCCTCCCACAGTCCAAAAACATGGATCAAGGTCAATTAAATTCCCCAAATTGCCCCATATAGAATGTGTCTGTATGAGTGAGTGTGTGCCCAGTTATAGATTGGTGTCCTGTCCTGGGTGTATCTGCCCAGCGCCCGAAACGTTCTTCACTGGATGGACATTCAAACTCGTTCATTCAAATGGACAGTGTAGTAACATCCTGGCATAGCTGCAAACCCGCTGTTCCAATAAAATTTGTCCAATAGATCGTCCACTGAATGTCCAATCTTTAAAGTCTCTTTGATTTTCAGTCAAGGTTAAAGTTCTCTAAGGTTGTCGCTGTAGCATCCTGACAGTGTTGCGGATGAGAAGCTGGTAAGACCTTAGTTAGACAAAGTTAGCCTTAGTTAGAGAAGTTAAAACAACAATCAACAGGTCCTCAGTAAGAAGAGTGTACTGCATGCAAAGATTTCCTTACCTAGAACCAGCATCCCATTCTGCCCTGTTCATGTTTTGGGTTAAATGGCAGTAATATGTCAAAATATCTTTGGTAAAACAGTGAGCCAATAAACCCAACAGCATTAAACAGAACTGCAACTGCAGAACTAAGTATAATGCAGTGCATCTGTTTTTTGGCAACGTCAGTTAGTAATATACATACATATATCCAGCACAACGCTTTACAAGCAGATGGATACAATGATTACAGGCATTACTCTGTATTTTCAGCTGTCATTGTTGATGTCTTTCTATTTTCAGACCTTCTGCTCCAGCTTTCTCAGGCTTTCTTTAAACAATTGTTTTTTTTCTCTCACTTCCCAGTTAGAGCTTAACTTTTTCTTTACTTTGCAGTTAGGTGGATAAGAGTGTTTATGATCATTGACTTTTTGCAAAGTCTTCTTTCTCTGTCTCTTGTTCACTGAGTTTTATTTCATCTCACTCATATGATCCTGCTGCCTGTGCAAACAAATTAGGTTATATGGCATACAGTAAGCCTCGTCTTTCTATTTATCCCTGTCTGTACCCAATTTCCATTCTTTCTCCCCTTCATTATTATTGGCTGTGGCACAATTAGCACAGACTTTGCCTTTAAGCCTTCTCACACTCTCTAGGCTTTTAGATGAACAGTTTTAGGATGCAGTGAGATTTAAATCTGTGTTTTGACTGAGTATGTATGTGTGCATATATATATATATATATATATATATATATATATATCCATCCATTATCTTCCACTTCTATATCAGGGTCGTGGGGGGGGGGGGGGGGGGGGGTCCCCATCCAGGGGAGAACGTCTCGCGCGCTGGGCAGATACACCCAGGACAGGACGCCAATCTATCACTGGGCACACTCTCACAAACAAATTATATAGGGGCAATTTGGAGAATTCCATTGACTTGATCCATGTTTTTGGACTGTGGGAGGAAACCGGAGAACCCGGAGGAAACTCACGCAGACACGGGGAGAACATGGAAACTCCATCCAAATGGTGCTGAGAGGCAAATGTGCTAACCACTAAGCCACTGTGCCGCCCTATATATATATATATATATATATATATATATATATATATATATATATATATATATATACACACACACACACACTATAGGCAGAACTATGGATGCATTATAGGTTATCCAGTTGTGGGTGAAGAAAGCGCTGTAATCCCGCTCAGTCACTTTGCTTTCCTTTTTTTTTATTTTCTACTTTGCTGCTTGATGGATATCATTTTCTCTTCTTTAATTCAACTTATTTATGCAGTTAGTCAGAAATCTGTGTGTTGGTGTCTGTGTGAAAAGAGATATGCTTGTGTAAAAAATAAGAGACATTTCAGAAACGCCAACATACCTCTGATCCCTCTGCTAAGCGGAATTTCTTGGGATTAAACCGAAAGAATGGAGGGCAGTAGCAGAAAGGCAGGAGCTAGGAAAGGTGAAGATGAAAGCAGTCAAGAATAGTTGGATAAGTTGGCAGGAGCAGGGTGTGTGTGTACTGTCTCTGTCCTTCACACTGATGGCAGATTTAAAACCAGCCTTGGGAATAAATCTCTCCTTCAGTGTAATTTAGCACACTTGCGTCACTAATAGAAAGTACTTATTCTCGGGACACGTACCGCTTTCTATTTTCTATCACAATAATCCTGTGAACATCACAATATTTTTACAGAACTTCTCTTCTTTGCCAATTTAAAAAATTTAAAGACTTTCTGAGATTTTAGATGTTCTACACAATCGAACATTCACACTTTTAACCAAACCCTTTGTTACATTGTTTTGTAGTTAGGGCATGGTCCCTCAGTGGATAGGGTCCATTCTCAGTGGATAGGATCTCAGGTCCACTGAAGTTACCAATGTGGGTCCTTGAGTAAGGCCCTTAACCCTCATTGCTCCAGGGATGTTGTGATGAACTCTGTGTTCACCTTGTAAGTCGCTTTGGATAAAAGCGTCCAATAAATGACTAAATGTAAATGTAAAACAATACAATACTGAAAATCTACAGAGCTGATACCAACATATGTTCCAGCTGGTTTGTTTGATAATGTTTTAGTTATAACATAGTGCTTTTTTAGGACTTTATTAACTTTAATTATTACTTAAACTTAACCTAAACATACACATGCCTCTGAGACATGACCACTAGCGCCACTGGTTTGGACTTTTGCTTTTGTTTTTATTACGTCCTGCATTTGTTCTTTTGCTCGTAATTGTTTGGTTGTGCATCTGTAAATCAGGTCTTATGTTTTGTTAAGATTTTTAAATTGCACTTAACTGGAATCCACCACTAATGCCTAAAGCTGTGTTCATGCTCCACCTGTTTCACTTACACATTGTTTGAGAATGCAAGGGGGACTGATATGATACTAGTCTTTGGTAGGTAGTATTGCAGAGCTTTGGATAGTGCTTCTGCCTTTAAAGCAAAATGGTCCTGGGTTTATTTTCTGGAGTTGGCATGTTCTCCCCTCATCTATAATTGATTTCTTGGGAAGGTCCAGTTTTTTTTTCAGAGTCTAAAAAGACAAGCTGATGGGTGAACCTAAAAAATAATTTGCCCCTAGGTGCAAGTGTGTGTGTGTGTGTGTGTGTTCACCGGTATGTCATTGTAAAGTTGTTAAACAGGATAATGATGTTAATTCTATACACTATAACATTTTACACAGTGCAGTTTTTTTTAAATAATGACACAGAATTCATTACCACATTGCGTTTCTTTAACACATCTTTCTGTCAGATTATTAAGGAAATTATATTTTATGCAATTACCTGTAATAAAAGCGACATTAATCTTTATCTAAATCATTAGACATGCTTATCAGATACAAACTAGACTGCTGACCTGTTGGACCTGGTCTTCTGATTAAAATGAGATGATGGCAGAACATTATTAAACACTGTCACTGTATTAAGATGCTGTAAAAAAAAAACACCACCTAGATTGGGAATTAAACCTGGATCCCAAGTTCTGAGAGGTGCAAGTGCTAACCATTAAGTCACTGTGCTGTGTTCATATGATAAAGTGTTATATATGACAAATATGTTCTTTGGAGGGGAAAAAGTGCAATTATTATGCCTCAAGGTACGAACTGTAATAATTCAGCATAATAATGATTCTGCACACTGTTTTTCCAAATGTTTATTATTCCAAAAATATATATAAAAAATATATTCCATGACATATTCAAAGACATTAGGAATATGTTGTCTGAATCATCAGTTTTTATTAATTTTTAACAAAAAAAAAAAAAAAACTTATAATGGAACCACACAACCCACTTTTCTAAAGAAAGCGGGAAAAAAACATTACAATTCCCTGTCCATGTTTCACCGTCATTCTCTTGCTGTCCATTATAATTCTATGCAGTTATTTCTTTTTCAAGTAAGTGGCTTCATGATTTGTGTAGGAGTTTCATGGTAATAGCTTTTATGATTAAAAATACCTTTTCACAGGAAAATGACTCATGACTCCGCAGCACAAATGCCTGATATAATATGAATTTGGGGATTAGTAGTGACTGTGGGAGAGATTATTTCAGATATTTCTAAAAAAAAAATGTTTATTGTTAAGGCTGTGCTTTACTACAGCAACAGTTGTTTCAAGTTGAAAGTTGTGATGCATCATATTTTGATCAACGCTCCAAACCTTTAAATGCCATATTAACTTGGTTTTCACAATGCATTTATTCATTCATTCATTATCTTCCGCTTTATCCTCTATTAGGGTCACGGTGGGGTTCCCTATGCCCATCCAGGAGAGAACGTTTCTGGCGCTGGGCAGATAGACCCAGGACAGGACGCACATCTATCGCAGATGCACAATCTATCGCTGGGCACACACTCATTCACAATTTGGAGAACTCAATTGACATGATCCATGTTTTTGAACTGTGGGAGGAAACCGGAGAACCCGGAGAAAACCCACACAGACACGGAGAGAACATGGAAACTCCACCCAGATGGGGATTCGAACCGGGAATCCCTAGCGCTGAGAGGCGAACGTGCTAACCACTAAGCCACCGTGCCACCAATCAAACACATATATCACATATATACCACTTTCCAGTGACTCACATACGTCCACCTGTGTTCTCGCTCAAGCTTTCTCGTTCTCTTTCTCCCTCTTTTTACTCTCCTGCACAAAACACAAATAATTAACGGAACATACGGCAGGTAAGTCAGTTTCCTCCTTAATTTCCTCAGCTCCGCCCTCCTCGCATTAACCACCAGTGTCACACTATTTGCTTTGTGCCATATGCTTGAACTTAAAATGAAGGTTTGAAGTAAACAGCCCCCATATGCTTATTAGAGGCAAGTGGGGAGTACATTTATAATTGGGACAGCTGCGAAGATAATTGGGCCTCTGGTTTGTAATTTTTGCTGGTTAGGGCCCTCCAGTAGAATTACACTGCCGAATTACCCTGCGCAGACGCCTGCAGGTGATGTGTCTTCATCCGCTTTTATTCGTCTTTATTGCTGAGAGATTAGGGAGAATTTAATGTGCTGAAACTGCTTTTGTTGCCCAAAATTTCCTTCTCGTTTCATCTACATTGCATTTCATCACCCATTAAAGTTTTGTGAGTCTGTTCATTTCTCAGTAACCTTCATTTAAAACCTTAATGCCTGGCCTAATTTCCACTTTACAGACGTTTCCTTTAATGTACGTTAACCTTTATAACCTGATTATACACGAGTGCACATGCATACATGCACACACCCTCAACAAGGCCGCAATTACAGAGCAGGAAGGTAGCGCCCTGCAGACCACATGCTGCAGCTCCCTCACATGATTAGAGACCCAAATGCCGGACTCTCTCTCATCAATCTGCCCCCTTCGGTGCCAGTCTCAAGTCCACTGGGACGCCGCTTTACTCAAACACCACCACTGTGCGCCCAAGCTTAGCTTAAATCAGAAATTAAAACTTGTTCATACATTTTTTTCGCTGAGTTTTAACTTATATAAGGAAAAATATATAAATTCAATGTACAATAAGTTTATTACAGGCCACGAACAGGACATTTGTTTCCTATATGGAATCAAGTGTCAACTATTTTTAGGGTTATTTCAACAATATACTTTTATGTATAGTGCACAAGCGAAACTAAGTTCCCCCACGACCAACATGCTTTACAGGACAATCTACACAAAGTGACACAAAAATATAGACAATATAGACAATGAAGGTAAGCATGTCCGCCCCTCAGCACTCGGGATCCAGATTTAAATCCCGATGGATTCTGGATCTGGATGGGGTGTCCGTGTTCTCCCCATGTTTTCTCTGTGTGGGTTTCCTCTGGGTTCCTCCCACAGTCCAAAAACATGGATTTAAATTCCCCTATTTCCCTCTATATAGTGCGTTTGTGGCCGAGATAGATTAATGCCCTGTCCTTGATGTATCTGCCCAGATCATTCTCCCCTGTAAGGGCATTGGGACCCCAATCCCCGCAACCCTACCATAGGATTAAGCGGACGACTGAGGTGGAGGTAAAATCCCAATGGATTCTGGACTGGGTGTCCATTTTCTCTTCATGTTTTCTCTGTGTGGGTTTCCTCTGGGTTCTCTGGGTTCCTTCCACAGTCCAAAAACATGGATTTAAATTCCCCTATATCCCGATATATAGTATGTTTGTTGCCAACAATAGATTAATGCCCTGTCCTTAATGTATCTGCCCAGATCATTCTCCCCTGTAAGGGCATTGGGACCCCAATCCCTGCAAACCCTAGCATAGGATTAGGGCCAGCACTCAGCACTCGGGATCCAGATTCCCCGATGGATTCTGGATCTGGATGGGGTGTCCATGTTCTCCCTATGTTTTCTCTGTGTGGGTTTCCTCTGGGTTCCTCCCACAGTCCAAAAACATGGATTTAAATTCCCCTATATCCCTATATATAGTATGTTTGTGGCCAACAATAAATTAATGCCCTGTCCTTGATGTATCTGCCCAGATCATTCTCTACTGTAAGGGCATTGGGACCCCAATCCCCGTAACCCCAGCATAGGATTAGGCTGAAGACGGAGGTGGAGGGAAAATTAAGTGCTTATAGGCTTATTGCCCATTGTCAGGGTGTCAAAGCATTGACGTGGGACTGCATCAGTGATGCACACTGTATAATGTAAGTTTAAAATGTACACATTATGTAAAAAAAAAATTGCACTGTCTTAAGATACCAAGATAACTCAATAATTATTTAATAACAACTTCATACAGTGATCCATCCAAGACCCGGATCTTGATTTTCTCACTCTAGTCATTTTACACCAATGGATAAGGGTAAAGAAGCACAAAATTCTACTTATCAACATGGAGAATGCACCAGAAAATCAGTGTGGGTGAACAACTGATTAAGAAATGTTAGATATATCTGCAAGGGAAGCTGGGCTTCTAAGGCGTATAAGGCGACTTGTATGTAGATGGCAGAATTAGTGAAGTGTCATGTCACAGAGCAGTGGGCAGGCAGTGAGTGGGCTTGAGTTTGAAGTGCTCTGGTGTAGGCGGCCACTGATCACCCTGGACAGACAGGAAGTGTACAGTCCTTTAGGGATTCTGATGCATATTCAGCATAACAGAAGACAGAGTTCTCCACAGTGACAGAAGGACAGGATTATGCTTAGTCATAGTTGTCCCAACAGATAAATTCTTTATGCCATAATCATTTATGATTGTAAACATGTATAAGACACTGTGTACTTTGTACTTTGAGAGTTCAGCAAAGTTTAAAACAATGACATTTAATGCTGCATTTGCTTAGACACTAGTTAATTAAGGTTTTCTAGGAACTCTGGTTTCCTTTCACTGGCCAAAAACATGGATTCATTTTAAAGCGGCTGCTCTAAATTGCCCCATATAGTGCGTGTGTGGAAGAGTAAGTGTGTGCAGCGATTAATTGGTTCTTTGTCCTGTCCTGGGTGTATCCGCCCTGTGCACAGACGTTGTCCCCTGGATGGGTATAATTGGCGCTGGATGGGCGCGGTAGCTCAGTGGTTATGGTGTTGGGCTATCAATCTGAAGGTTGGGGGTTCAAATCCCAGGTCCACTGCAGTTACCAATGTGGGTCCTTGAGCAAGACCCTTAACTCTCATTGCTCCAGGGATGTTGTGATGAACCCTGTGCTCAACTTGTAGGTCGCTTTGGATAAAAGCGTCCAATAAATGACTAAATGTAAATGTAAAACAATACTGAAAATCTACAGAGCTGATACCAACATATATTCCAGCTGGTTTGTTAATAAAAAAATAAATGAACAAATGTTATGTAATGGTGGCTGAAATGGGTTTTCTCCGCAGGGTGGCTGGGCTCTCCCTTAGAGATAGAGTGAGAAGCTCGGTCATCCGGGAGAGACTTGGAGTGGAGATGCTACTGCTCCGGGAAGGAGACCCCGGGGAAGACCCAGGACATGCTGGAGGGATTATATCTCTCAGCTGGTCTGGGAACACCTCGGGGTTCCCCCAGTCGAGCTGGTGGAGGTGGCTGGGGCGAGAGAGGTCTGGGTTTCCCTACTTCGGTTGCTGCCCCCGCGACCCGAACCCCGGACAAGCGGAAGATAATGGATGGATGGATGGATGTTATGTAATGTAAATGGGTATAAGGAAACCCCCACAAGCTAATTCCCTACTATAGAATTAAGCAGAAGATAAAGAGATATGATGAGATGAGATAAATGGGTTATAAATTCTTTGCTAGATAAAGTGGGGTTGTGAAATCCAATAGTATATCCTGCACACAGAAGAAAGATTGATCCTGCATGCAGCTCCATGTGGCAGACTGGAATTTTGTCTTTAAGATGGATAGAAATGTAAAATTTCCACATTAAATCTTCCATCCAAATCAGCACTTAACATTTACCCGCTTTCATTATTTTTCATCATTTGCAGTGCTTCCATAAATATGTTGATAATGCTTTATTTTGCTCATTTTCAAAAAACAAAAAGCTCTGAGAAAGCTGCCAACTGTAGCATTGATGGATTGCATGCTGTGATGAAATGGCTAATGCAGATGCCTGCAGTTCCATGAGCAGGAGTTTATTAAAGCACATAAAAACAGAAAACTGAAACAAAACAATAATGCTTTATGAGACCTAAGGTACAGCTGAAGTTACAGTCACTAAAGAACTGTACAAATTATAAATGTTTTAGGCTTCAGAAGATTCCATCCATCCATTATCTTCCACTTAATTCTCTACTAGGGTGGCGGGGAGAACCCGGAGGAAACCCACGCAGACACGGGGAGAACATGGAAACTCCACCCATATGGGGATTCGAAATGGGAATCCCTAGTGCTGAGAGGAGAACGTGCCCATCCAGGGGAGAATGTTTCAGGTTTCAGGCTGAGAGGAGAACGTGCTTACCACTAAGGCACTGTGCCGCCCTATATATATATATATATATTTTATTATTATTATTTTTTTTTACGGGCTGTATATATATTGTGTGTGTGTGTGAGGTTAAAAGCACTGAAATACAATACAATGTCTCCTTATAAGAACAAAGACCCGGAGTAAAGTTATCTCTACCTTTTGTTTCTCATTCTTACATTTCTCTACGATGCTAAATGACTAAGCAGAAGAAAGGTGTGTGATTAAGAGCCTTTTCTTCGTGTCAGATAAGTAAAGTGCATTTTAATTAATAACACTTTGCATCATATCTCATCCTATCTTATTATATCTTTTTATATCTCCTTCTTTAGCGTCCTGTGCACTCTCATTTTCACATTCATCGTCTTTAATTAGGCGAGGACTCGCTCTATCCCTCAAGCTCCGCAGCGTTGTCGTCTCTGAGATACTGAGTTCAGAATATTAACATCACTTTGTTCATTCTTCTGTCCACTTTTTTTTCATCTAGCAACTGTAACCCGGAAACACGGAGTCGGTTGCGTCTTTTTGAACGGGGACAACAATTTATGAGTTTAGGAGGAAGTCAGTGTAAAGTAGGACTTCGTTTGTCCTTTTATGCAGATTAAAGCCATTATTAGCTACAGGTGGTGTACCATTGAATGATGACAGGTGTGTAAATGATACCATGGAGTAAGTGCCACCATGTTGCAGAGTAGCAGGCATAATGCGTTTGAAGATTTGAAGTTCTGTCATGAAAGTAAAAGTGGAATAAAGTCGAACACTTCGTTCTGAATAAATGAATGATGGTTTAGTGGTACAGAAAGCACTGATGTGGAAGCGGTGTGCACCATTGTAACAATCACTTCTCTGTCTCTGATGCACTGCAAACTGACGGAAAGGAAAAGACAGGCTATGAGGTCAGTCGTGGGCTACATGGTGTTCTGAATGAACCACTGGAACTGTTATAGGTCTTCACAATTGCCTTCAGAAGAATATTATGGACATTGTATGCAAATGATGTTAACTGCCATCTGGGTCTGTTAACCGAAAATTAAGCTCATTAGCATTTTGGAAAAAAGGTGTTGATGGTGCAGCAGGGTAATGATTTAAAAGGACAGATGCCTGAGCTGACCTGTGAGCTGGATTCAGACAGACTGGAGATGCTAAGCCAACCAAATGCAGAGAACAGAATGACGCTGTAGATTAAGACTATACTGGTCAGTTAGATGGACAGATGTAGAAAGTTGAATTTACTGAGGGTAACAAACAGGGACATCCATCCATTCTATTCTGCTTAATCCTATAAAGCGGGTTCCCCATGCCCATCCAGGGAAGAACGTCCCCCGACACCCAGGACAGGTTGCCAATCCATCAATGGGCACACACTTACTCGTGTACGCACATAGACACACACTATTTAGGGACAATTTAGAGCAGCCAATTCACCTTAAATCCAGGTTTTTTGGAACTTCTCCGAGTTTCCATGTTTTCCCCATGTCCTCGTGGGTGTCCTCCCACAGTTCAAAAACATGGATCAAGGTCAATTGAATTCTCCAAATTGCCCCATATAGAGTGTGCCCAGTGAAAAGATTGGTGCCCTGTCCTGGATAATGGATGGAACTTCTCCTAGTTTGGGATTCAAACCTGGATCCCCAGCGCTAAGAGGCGAACATGCAAACCACTAAGCCACTCTATTTTGTGTATATCTTTGATAGATATAGACCATAAAAGCTTTGTGTAGTTGTATAAAGGCTTGCATGATATCTTAAATCGAACGAGGCACAATCTCACAGTGAGCTGGGTGTAAATCAGTCATTTGTCAGATTATTAGGCTCCGAATCAAAATCGACGTATATAAATAAATAAACCGTAAGCACGATTTGGAGCAGGGATTTGATGAAGGAAAGGATCAGTGTCTGTGACAGCATCACATGATCCACATCCACATCACTGGTAATCATACGTACTTTAGAGATGAATAATGGGAGACTATGTGTTTACATGGTTTGAGGTCACAGGAGACGAGACACATGATGCAGAGAAAGCTTATGAAGCTCTTAGCATAGTGACAGTGTAGTAATTGGATTCGGACGATCGATTCGACGTTGCTAAGCTTGCTGAATCAGTAAAGTTGAAAAAAACCACAATATGGAAGAGGTTTGGGGTGAGTGCACTAGTTTGGTCTACTGTGTGACGTAAACAAAGTTAAAATGGCTGCTCAAGGAATAGAGGACCAAGGCTCAATGGGAACGTTCTGATATCAACAGCAAGAAATATATCGAACTAATCATTTTATTATTAACGTTTGCGTAATAAATAACAAATTCATTGACGGTGCTCGCTAAAATACATGCCCCGTGCTAACGTTTTATTGTCGGATCACAAACACAAAACATTTGATTACGTAAATATTATTCATTCATTCATTATCTCCCGCTCTATCCTCTATTAGGGTCGCGGTGGGGTTCCCCATGTCCATCCAGAGGGAGAACGTTTCGGGCGCTGGGCAGATACACCCAGGACAGGGCGCCAATCCATCGCTGGGCACAAACTCACTCATACAAACACACTCTATATGGGGCAATTTGGAGAATTAAATTGACTTGATCCATGTTTTTGGACTGTGGGAGGAAACCGGAGAACCCAGAGGAAACCCACGCAGACACGGGGAGAACATGGAAACTCCACCCAGATTGGGATTCGAACCGGGAATCCCTAGCGCTGAGAGGAGAACATGCGAGCCACCAAGCCACCGTGCCGCCACGTAAATATTAGTTTGTTTTTTTCCTCATATTCTCACTTTTATTTCAATTGAACACTTTTTATACCTGGTGGCATGTTGGCTTTTTGGTTAGCATGTTCTCCTCTCAGCACTAGGGATTCCCGGTTCGAATCCCAATCTGGGTGGAGTTTCCATGTTCTCCCCATGTCCTCATGGGTGTCCTCCCACAGTTCAAAAACATGGATCAAGGTCAATTGAATGCTCCAAATTGCCCCATATAGAGTGTGCCCAGTGAAAAGATTGGTGCCCTGTCCTGGATAATGGATGGATGGGATGGGACTTTTTGCACCTCCAGGGGTCCTCTGTTCTGCAGCTTTAATTATGTGTGTAAAAGACGCTAAAATGTTATTGCAGTAAGCCTGTAAGTGCAATACGCGCTTGCTTTTGCAAACTTTTCACCCGTGGTTAGTAATTGTGATTTTTGTACCTTGAATTTTACCTGTGAGCCTGTGGGGGGAGGGCGGGCTGTGGGTCGTTATGCATATCAACAGCTGCCTGATGACTTCCTAAGTGTTAGACAAACGGCTGGGCTCAGGATATAAAATTTCCAGAAACGCTAGTCTTAAAAACAAACTTAACAATGAGTTTTCTCTTGCCACTGTCACTTCAGTCTTTGGGGATTCAGGTTCGGAACACTGTAAAGCTGCTTTGTACCATTATAAACAGCGCTATAGAAATAAACGAACCTAAACTTATCACACCGGCGGTTACGATGAGGTGGAGACTGATGTGAGTGGATTGTGAGAGGGACGTACATGTCCAGGCCAAATGTTGGCACAAATGAGCTGACAGATTGGCTGTAGGATGGGAAAGTGGCACGCCACTGCCCCAAGTGTGACCTCAGCCAATCACATCCTCACCTTCAGCCACCAAGGCGACATCTCTATGAAATATGTGAAGTCTGTCAGCCTTGTGCCACGCTGCCAGCCCTGCAAAATATTTTCCGTCTCATAAAAGATTTATATACGAGGAGGGATGAATAGATAATGAAGAGGAAAACGTGGGAGGCTGAAGAGAAGAGAGGAAAAGAGAGCGATGTGGTCGTTTAAACATACATGAGGACGAGAGAAAAATGGCAGGGATTATAGATGGAAAGTGAGGAAGGGCAAATCCATTCATCATAGGGTAAAACGAATATGCAGCAAAATGAGTAAATTTTTAATGAGAGAAGAAAAAATTTCACCGTAGTATGATATTACAACATGCGGGCTCAGGTTCGAGACAAATTTATACACACAAATCATATACTATTATACTAGACCTTTATGATCTTGGTCATGTGCAGTTCTGATTATGTATCTGCTGTACCAGTAGCACTGTATTGTGTATGTGTGTGTAGTGTGTGTGTTTCATAGCTACATAAGTGTGTAATATTTAATATATTATGTATGGATGTACAGGGAGCAGATATCAACATGATGACAGTGGTTTGCAGCTGCTGTAACAGCACAGAAATTGCTACTCCACTTTAACAGCTTGTGTGCAGGATGTTCATTCATTCATTCATTATCTTCCGCTTTATCCTCTATTAGGGTCGCGGGGGGGTTCTCCATGCCCATCAAGGGGAAAACATTTGGGGCGCTGGGCAGATACACCCAGGACAGGGCGCCAATCTATCACTGGGCACACATTCACTCACACACACACACTCTATATGGGGCAATTTGGAGAACTCAATTGACCATGACCCATGTTTTTGGACTATGGGAGGAAACCGGAGAACCCGGAGGAAACCCACGTGGACACGGGAAGAACATAGAAACACCAAGAGTGGGATTTGAACCTGGATCCCAGTGCTGAGAGGCGAATGTGCCACAGTGCCACCCAAGAATATTCATTTTAGTTAAAAAAAAACAAAAAAACATAGGCACCAGGGCAGGTGGATTTATAAAGGTGAACCGTGAGCATATGTTTTGCTTTGATTGTGGAATTTGATCACATGTTCGTTTATACTGAGTAAAGCGTCTGTTGCCTCTCGCTATATGAGCTCAACGAGGGTTCTGTGCCTCCGGCAGTGGCATCGATTAAGCTCCAGCACTCTTTCATGAGAGATTGTTAGTTGTGCTCCCACCAAGGGACGTCGGTTTGATTTAATGCCACTTTAAGTGGATGACTTTTATTTGGATGCAAAACACTCAGGAAAATGAGACATTTGTCAATGTGGTTTAAAGTTGTAAAGGTTGCGCATGCTGATAAATCACGACTCGTATGCTTTTATGTTCCCCACACCCTGTAATAAAATCTGTGCAGCCTTTTGGTTTGTGTGTGTGTGTGTGTTTAAATAAAGAAAACTAATAATCAGCCAAGATGTGTAATAAAGTCGGTCAGAAAAAGAACAAAAATACTGTAGAAAATCCTAAATATTAACATATGGAAGTTGCTTTGGGGCGGCACGGTGGCTTAGTGGTTAGCATGTTCTCCTCTCAGCACTAGGGATTCCCGGTTCGAATCCCCATCTGGGTGGAGTTTCCATGTTCTTCCCGTGTCCGCGTGGGTTTCCTCCGGATTCTCCGGTTTCCTCCCACAGTCCAAAAGCATGGATTAGGTCAAGTGAGTTCTCCAAATTGCCCCATATAGAGTGTGTCTGTGTGAGTGAGTGTGTGCCCAGCGATAGATTGGTGTCCTGTCCTGGGTGTCTGCCCAGCACCCGAAAACGTTCTCCCCTGGATGGGCATGGGGAACCCCCCGGGACCCTAATAAAGGATAAAGCGGAATATAATGGATGGATGGATGAGCACGAAGAAAGAATAGATAGGACATCATAACGTAGTTGTTGTTCCAATGCTGAATCCTTATCTAAAAAAGCAGGTATTTTTGGGGGGTTTTGCATGAAACTAATATAGCTTAAGCTTAATAAATCCACTTTAATACAACCTGCACCTTAGAAAAGGACACACCATCCCACAGACTGATCAGTTCGTACCTTGTTTAGTTGGTATTCAGTTTGAGAACGCAGTGTGTACCAAAAAAAAAACACTTCTAATATCATGGCACTGTTATTAAATGCTCAAAGTGTGTCATGAAATCCTGCTGTTAAAGACAAACACATTCACCACAGCTGAGGATGCTTCCTCTTTAACATTAGCTGTGTGTGATCATGAGTGGACGCTTTCATGATTGAATCTTGTTGCTCTGCATTATGAATACTGTTCGAAGGTAAACTGCAGAAGCAGCCAGAATCCAAATAAGAAAAACAGACCCTAGTTTTAACGTTCCCTTCCTTTAATACCTACCTGCTGCCTCACCTCTTGGTGGAGACGGCTTTTCTAATTTCGTTTCAGATGTGATTTTAATTGAATAGGGATTAATTACTGGTTATCGCTCTGAAGGCACTACGGCGTTAACAGGAGAATATTTTGTGAGGGAATTCAGTTCCACTGCAGAATGACAGCTGCATTATTGCTGTTGTTTCTATAGGGATTTTCATGCTGAATTTAATAGCAGCTTTCTCTCTCTCTGTGTGTGTGTGTGTGTGTGTGTGTGTGTGTGTGTGTGTGTGTGTGTAAAATCGCTTATGTAGTCTCTATGTGTACCAGTCTAGTCACTCTGTCTCTGAAAGCTTTTTCTCTGTCTCCTTTTTCTCTTTGACTCTCAATTCATCCCATCACCACTGGAGCTTGAACAGAAAACGACTGCACAGGCCCCTCTAGAGGGTTAGTTGGGGAGAGAGGGAGCTTAACTCGAAAATTAAAATACTCTGGCAGTTTCAATTGGATATTTATGGAGGTAAATGTAGTTCAAGGTAGCAGCTGATGTCTTATATACCAACTGACCAATGTTTCCCTTGAAATTAAAATCAAAGTCCACTATTTTTATTATACATGATCATGTATGCAGAATTAGGGTGGCACGGTGGCTTAGTGGTTAGCATGTTCTCCTCTCAGCACTAGGGATTCCCGGTTCGAATCCGCATCTCGGTGGAGTTTCCATGTTCTCCCCGTGTCTGCGTGGGTTTCCTCCAGGTTCTCCGGTTTCCTCCCATAGTCCAAAAACATGGATCAAGTCAATTGAGTTCTCCAAATTGCCCCATATAGAGTGTGTCTGTGTGAGTGAGTGTTTGTCCAGTGATAGATTGGTGTCCTGTCCTGGGTGTATCTACCCAGTGCCCGAGACGTTCTCCCCTGGATGGGCATGGGGAACCCCACCGCGACCCTAATAGAGGATAAAAGCGGGAGATAATGAATGAATGAATGTTTTAATCAAGCGTATTATTGTGAAATATACACATTTCATTTGCTATGCTTTGTCAGAAGCAGGCTGTATTGTGTATTGCTCATCTTGTATGGTCTGCGTGTCGTTAATTAGTGTGCTTAATTACTTAAATAATACTTTTGGGTGTAAGTGGTTCTTGTTTAGCACACATGCACTTGTGTGTAGCACCTTGTTCCTGGAGACGGTTGTATATTACATTACATTACATTACATTACATTACGTCATTTAGCAGATGCTTTTATCCAAAGCGACTTACAAGTTGAACATAGAGTTAATCACAACATCCCTGGAGCAATGAGGGTTAAGGGCCTTGCTCAAGTAACTTCAATGGACCGGGAATTTGAACCCCCAACCTTCAGATTGATGGCTCAACATCCTAACCACTGAGCTACCACTCCCTTGTATATACGGTACACCACTTTATTTTGTTGAAATGAGAAATAAATTATGACAAATACTTAAATAATTATCTTCTGCTGTGTTCTCCCATAACAAAGATTCCCATTTGTGTATTTAAACCTGCTTCACTTATTCGTTCCCCTTCGAGCATCATTTAAAGTCAGTGCTGTGACGTGTGTGTGTGTGTGTGTGTGTGTGTGTGTGTGTGTGTGTGTGGCTCCTGCATTAAATAAATCTCTTTATCTGAACAGTGGACTATGTTTTTATGCTCCACAGTGGGCCAACTCATGACATCCTTATGGTACCTGATGATGTGGACATTAATACGTTGTGTGATTGATAGAGAATGTAATTGTGTATTTGCCTACAAAGGAAAATGGCAAAGAAATAAAAATATAAATATATTTATATATCAGCAGCTTGGGATTTGGTGTGCAGTACAGACACAAACAACAATCTCTCGTTTTTTTTTCTGATTGCAGGAAGATCATTGAAGTGAAGATCATTGATGATGAAGAGTACGAGAAAAATAAAACCTTCACTATTGAGTTGGGAGAGCCTGTCCTTCTGGAGATCGGACAGAAACATGGTAAATACTGATCTGGACACATTGTCGTCATTGGTCTACAGATTACATCTTTTGATCCAGAGCCATCTGGAGCCTTGCTCCGCTACCTCTATAGCTGTTCTATTGAATTTCTATTCAGCTGCATCTGTGATGTCAAACAAACTATAGGATTTAAATAAAGAGTATAAAAGGAAGAGAATCAAATATTAAATATGCTATTAAAAATATTAAATATGCTATTACCAGTAGCACACGATATTAAATATCAAATAAATTAAAATCAAATCATTAAAACAACCAAACAATAAGCTTGACCTTTTTTATATTAAGGGAAATAATTCAATATCGCACATAAGTGTCAAAAGTATATAAACCTTTTCTTTTAGACACGTGTAACAGGTTTACACCACCAGATATTTATTACTGCCACCTCAATAAATAATATTTTATTTCAATTTTAAATAATTTTGCCCCATTTGTTTTACTTTATCTGCTATTAGCACTTGTTTAAATTTTTTTACATCAATTAATATTAATAATCCATTTATTCATTCATTCATTATCTCCCGCTTTATCCTATATTAGGGGTCCCCATGCCCATCCAGGGGAGAACGTCTCGGGCGCTGGGCAGATAGACCCAGGACAGAGTGCAAATCCATCGCTGGGCACACACTCACTCACACAGACACAATCTATATGGGGCAATTTGGACACGGGGAGAACATGAAAACTCCACCCAGATGGGGATTCGAACCGGAAATTGCGCTGAGAGGAGAACATGCTAACCACTAAGCCACCGTGCCCCCACGATTTAAACTGTAGGTCTATATTAAGTTTTTCATTATTAGAAATGAAATATCCTTAATAAACTCCATACAAGAAAATACAATAAGACTTATACGAATGAATAAAACTTTTGGGTAAACTGGGTTAATTGTTCTTATAGTGTTATATTTTGTTATAATAACTAACAGGAAGATTTGTTATATCAGAAATATAATTGGCTGTCGTGGGATCAGCTTCACTAAATGTATGGACTTCAGGCTACCACCTTGCCTGAGCGTTAATTACGCAGCCTGCGCTGGCACGGTCCCCACGTTCTCACACACTGCAATTCAATTACGGTCATGAATCTTTAGAGCTGTATTTAACTTCTGCTGGTCATATTTAAAAGCTCGGAGGAAAACGCGTTACCTTTTTCTCATTCCAGGAGATTCCAATGAAAACAAGCCTGCGGTCGGAGTGGAGGAGGAAGAGGTAGCTAAGATGGGATGTCCCAGTCTGGGAGAACACACCAAACTCGAGGTGGTAATTGAAGAGTCCTATGAGTTTAAGGTAAATAGTAAAAAATATAATTTTGCAAAGATATTAAAACGTTTAATCAATTTTTTTATTTTATTTAAAAAACAACTATATAACAAGTGCTAATTAATCAAATAGACTTTTTTTATATTTAGGATTGTACATACGAAGGTTTTGTTTACCGGTACTTATTGTGTGTGGAGTTTTGCATGTTCTCCGCCTTGGCTTTGTGAATTAGAGATAACAAGCACATATTGTGCAGGCTAGTTTAATGTGCTGCTGACTCAGAAAGGACATATGGCATGAAACCCGTGCCAAATGGAATTTACTTGTCATGAGGATTCCACCTCTCTGTCTCTGAATCGAAACAAATCGAAAGACGATTCATCTTAAATAATAACAAGCTTTACACGGCAAAAAGAACCACGTATGTTTTGTACAAAGGAAAAAATTGAATTCAAGAATTCAAAAAATCTTGAATTGCCATCATGAAAGGGACAAACGGGAGGACTCAAAACTAACTGAAATAAAGGAACAAATCAATCATCAGGTGTTAATTCTGTTACCTGAACAGCAGAGTGTCTTGTCTGAATGCTTCATCTCAGCAGGTAACAGAATGTAGTTTCAGTCACACTGCTGGAAACAGAAAACACAATATAACTAATCATTATTTAACAGGGCGGCACGGTGGCTTAGTGGTTGGCATGTTCTCCTCTCAGCACTAGGGATTCCCGGTTCGAATCCCCATCTGGGTGGAGTTTCCATGTTGTCCCCGTGTCGGCGTGGGTTTTCTCCGGGTTCTCCGGTTTCGTCACACAGTCCAAAAACATGGAACAAGTCAATTCAGTTCTCCAAATTGCCCCATATAGAGTGTGTATGCGTGCGTGTCTGTGTGAGTGAGTGTGTGCCCAGTGATAAATTGGCGCCCTGTCCTGGGTGTATCTGCCCAGCGTCTGAAACATTCTCCCCTGGATGGGCATGGGGAATCGCACCGCGATCCTAATAGAGGATCAAGCGGAAGATAATGAATGAATGAATGGCTGTTAGAAATTGCCCCCATTGAAAATGCCCTTGTATGTGTGTGTGGGAATGTGTGCCCCATGGCATCCTGTTCTGGGTGTATCTGCCCACCCCTGAAGCACTTAAAAGTTTCTCCTCTGGATAAACATGGGTAAACCCCCCCCCACACACACACACACAATCCCAGTACGGGATTAAGATAATGAGATAAGATGAGAAGGTGAATTGGATCACAGACGATGCCTCAGTCGTTCATTTCTGCACTTTATTATTCCATTTTTCTACACTGAATATTTTTATATATTTCCCTAAATTAAATGTATGTCCCTACAATACAATTCAAACACATGCAGTGATTGAGCTTATTTAAATAATAACATTATAAAATAATAGGTTAGTCTGTGCTCTCCGATTTTGACAAGACCTTGCAAGCTGTCGGGATATTTATGATGATAAACAAAAACAAATATGAACACAGCTACAAAAGCAGCATGGTGGTGCAGCAGGGAGTGTCCATGCTGTACCCGAGGTCTGGGTTAATCCTGCTTTTTGGCTAGTCTTTAAAAAAATATACACTGTCCTGCCCTTGTTCATGGGAGTTTCCTTCCTGATTTGGCTCTAAACTCTAAACTCCTCTGTGTTCTGTGACAGTAAGTGTACAGGATTCCTCTTTGTGAAATAGTATCTCTAGTAGGGATGGGACAATAAATCATTTTTGCAATTAATCGCGATTAGAAAAAAAAAGTTACACTTTTTTTGTTTGTTTGTTGATTTTGTCCTTACAGAAACATTCATTCATTTATTCACTATCTTCCCCTTTATCCTCTATTAGGGTCGCGGGGGGGGGGGGGGCCCCCCCCCCCCCCCCCCCCCCCCCCCCCCCCCCCCCCCCCCCCCCCCCCCCCCCCCCCCCCCCCCCCCCCCCCCCCCCCCCCCCCCCCCCCCCCCCCCCTCTGGGTGGAGTTTCCATGTTCTCCCCGTGTCTGTGTGGGTTTCCTCCGGGTTCTCCGGTTTCCTCCCACAGTCCAAAAACATGGATCAAGTTAATTGAATTCTCAAAATTGCCCCCTATAGAGTGTGTCTGTGTGAGTGAGTGTGTGCCCAGCGATAGATTGGCGCCCTGTCCTGGGTCTGTCTGCCCAGCGCCCGAGACGTTCTCCCCTGGATGGGCATGGGGAACCCCACCGCGACCCTAATAGAGGATAAGCGGGAGATAATGAATGAATGAATGAATGAATGTATAAATAATACCAGGGCTATGGTAGCTCAGTGGTCAGGTCTTGTGTTATCAATCTGAAGGTTAGGGGTTCAAGTCCCAGGTCCAATCAAGTTACCAATGTGGGTCCTTGAGCAAGACCCTTAACCCTCATTGCTCCAGGGATGTTGTGATACACACTGTGTTCTGACCCTAAATTATTTGGGATATTTATAGGTAACTTTACATTTGGGCATATCGCAGACTCTTGTATTAAAATGTAATGTATAAAAATCGTAGTAATTGAATAATTGTGATTATTTCTTGGACAATTATCGTAATATCAAAACCTGTAATCGTCCCATCCCTCATCTCCAGCATCACCACACGTTAAATTCTATGTTATTGTTATAAATGAATGCGTGCATATTCAGATATTAATTACAGATGCTGTCTAACTGCATTAAATAAAACCTCCCACAAAAGAGTAATGAGCTAAAACTGTTATTATGGCTCTCAGGTCCATTATTATTTGGGGCTTAATTAACCTTTAATCTAGTTAAACATACAATTACATCATTAGATTGTTATGAAAATATCATTAGGTGTAATTGATTTTAATTGTTAGTGGTTTGTTGTTTCACTTTTTACTTAAGTGTCTGCGTGTGTGTGTGTGTGTGTGTGTGTGTGGGTAGAGCACTGTGGATAAGCTCATTAAGAAGACCAATCTGGCTCTGGTGGTGGGCAGCAGCAGCTGGAGGGAGCAGTTTGTCAATGCGGTTACTGTGAGCGCAGGTAAACCCGTGTGTTTCCTGTCTACGTGCTGACTTCCTGCTGCGAGCACAGACAACTTAAACAGCCTGAAGGGAATTATAAATCTTTGTTTGGCCTTTTACTGTGAAACAAAAATGCAGAAGTGCAGTAAAGGTGGAGGAGAGAAGTGAAAGAGGGATGCTGCACAGAGGGTAAACTTTGTGGTTAATGCAGCCTGACCTCCCGTCAGTACAGAACCCTGTGACTGATGTTTTAATGTGCTGATTTCTATTTTTGCAGCTCTGCCCTTTATCAGTAATTGGACAACATGAACTTTTCCTCTGCCATTTCCTTACCGCCGTCTGATCTTTGCTCCGTGGTCCTCAGGTGATGATGATGATGAGGAGAGTGGTGAAGAGCGCCTTCCGTCCTGCTTCGACTACATCATGCACTTCCTTACCGTCTTCTGGAAAGTTCTCTTTGCCTTCGTGCCCCCCACTGAGTATTGGAACGGCTGGGCGTGTTTTATCGTATCCATTTCGTTGATTGGCGTCTTGACGGCGGTGACCGGTGATCTGGCGTCCCACTTCGGCTGCACTGTTGGTTTGAAGGACTCCGTAACAGCTGTAGTGTTCGTTGCACTGGGCACCTCTGTACCAGGTATGAACAGAAATGAACAGTGTATATATATATATATATATATATATACATACAGCCATTATCTTCCGCTTTATCCTCTATAAGGGTCGCAGGAGGGTTCCCCATGCCCATCCAGGTGAGAACATCTCAGGCGCTGGGCAGATAGACCAAGGACAGGGCGCCAATCTATCACTGGGCACACACTCACTCACACAGACACACACTATATGGGGCAATTTGGAGAACTCAGTTGACTTGTTCCATGTTTTTGGACTGTGGGCGGAAACCGGAGAACCCGGAGGAAACCCACGCGGACACAGGGAGAACATGGAAACTCCACCCAGATGGGAATTCGACCGGGAATCTCTAGTGCTGAGAGGAGAACATGCTAACCACTAAGCCACTGTTCTGCCTATATATATATATATATTAAATCAAATATATTTTCCGGGCCGGCACGGTGGCTTTGTGGTTAGCACGTTCGCCTCTCAGCGCTAGGGATTCCCGGTTCGAATCCCCATCTGGGTGGAGTTTCCATGTTCTCCCCGTGTCTGCGTGGGTTTCCTCCGGGTTCTCCGGTTTCCTTCCACAGTCTAAAAACATGAATCAAGGTCAATTAAATGCTCCACATTGCCCCATATAGAGTGTGTGTATGTGTGTGTGTTTGTGTGCCCAGTGATAGACTGGCACCCTGTCCTGGGTGTATCCCCCCACGCCCCTAGTCCTGGATTAAGTGGAAGATAATGGATGGATGGATGGATGGATAGTTACCAATGTCTTTTCTCATGTTTTACAGACACATTTGCCAGTAAAGTTGCTGCCATTCAGGACCAGTATGCTGATGCCTCCATTGGGAACGTGACGGGTAGCAATGCGGTGAACGTGTTCTTGGGTATCGGCGTGGCATGGACCATCGCTGCAGTGTACTGGCGCAGCAAGGGCAAATCCTTCTACGTGAACCCCGGCTCCCTGGCTTTCTCTGTAACACTCTTCACTGCTCTTTGTGTGGTCTGTGTTAGCGTGCTGTTGTACCGCCGGCGCCCCTCAGTGGCTGGAGGAGAACTGGGTGGACCACGAACTTGTAAACTGGTCACGTCGTTGCTCTTTGTTGCTCTATGGCTTATCTACATCCTGTTGGCCTCTCTGGAAGCATACTGCCATATTCCTGGATTCTAAGCCAGAACGAGAGAAAAGAAGCATGTCAAGAGACTTTCGGTTGAGCTCCTGCTGTAGATCTCCAATCCTGTTGTATTTCATTTGAACTGTGAGTGCCCCTTCTTCCATTAGGCCTTTTTTTTTTAATGCAGTTCCTAACGGTGAGTCCCTCTGTACCTTCGCCTTACTGTAACAGCCTGTCTTAAAGTCACTGATACCTGTGAGCAATGAGCCTGATCCTCCTCCATCCTCTCCTCCCCCTTTTCCTCTCAGAAGCTTCTAATAAGGAACTCTGGTTCTGTTTTCTACTCTTTTTCAATGGTTTCAAGTGTCAATATTGTCATTGCGTACTTGTCTTGATGAAATTGTATTTTAGACATTTGGACCAGGATGCATCATCAGAATTAAACTCTGAAAAGTGGTTTTAAATGTAGGCCTTGCTATACTGTGTCAAAGCATGTTTTACAATCAGAAAATGTTCTGAGATTTGAAAAAAAAAGAGACTTTTTATGGAGCAGGATGTTGGATTTGGATTTAACGAGGGAAGGCAGACATATTTGACAGGACATTTAAAGCAGGGAGTATTTGAGGATCATATTTAAAAGTGAAAAGACTGGAGTTCTGCACAGCAAGTTCTTCAGGTGAACCTGTTTAGTGTTCACGCTGGAATATATGAATAGAAATGAATCCAGTTGTCGGCAGCATTATTTGGTTTCTTTCGGTTTCTCAGTCCTCATGTCTGTCCAAATCAAATAATTGCCAGTTTTTATACAATACCTCGACTTTACATCACAACAACATTACCTCCCTTCAAACTGCAGCTCATCCAACAAACCCAAAACTGACTGGTGTCCTTATTAAAAGCTACATGAGGTCATTTATCCAAAATGACTTACCACACGCATTAACACACCTCCTGGAGCAATGAGGGTTGTAGCTCTTGCTCAAGAACTCAGTGGTGACTTAAGTGGACCTGGGATTTGATCTCACAACCTTCAGATTAAAAGCCCCACACTCTCTCCAAACAGAGGATTACCAAACATTTTGACCTCAATGTGATATAATAGTTAAAGAAGGAAGACCACCACCCTCATCCAGACCAATGGGGCAATTATGTTCTCTTGGACTTTGAGTCAAAGATGATAATTAAATCTCTCAGTTAATTGGATAGATGATCCCTCTGCATGTGCCACTTAGAGGGTCTTCACCCCTAATAATTCACGTTTAATGTTTTAAGGATCTCAGCTAAACAGTGCCATGAAGAAAGACTTAAATAAACCCGTTGTCTCATTCCCTATATATATATATATATATATATATATATATATATATATATATATATATATATATATATATATAGTCTCTCCCTAGTACCTGCCGTTAAGAAAAGTTTTACTCTAAACTGAACCAGCATCAGTATTAACTATGTTCGGAACAAATACACAATGTACAGATGTGTGTTTAATTACATGTATGATTATTATTATTATTATTATTATGGTTTATATTGATCCAGTCCTCATTGTTTTTGTTGTCGAGGTCACTAATTGTAATTGCTGCTGTTACTCTGTGCTGTAAATATAAGTGGGTGGTATGTGTGTGACTATATGTGAAGTGGTAGAATAGGAAGGGGGGTTATGACGGCGTCCTTCTCGCTTTATTGTCTCAGTCTACAGTATTTCTGCACTCAGAATAGTCACCAAGAGCCACGAGAAAAACAGAGACGAGAGAAAAAAACTAAATGAGTGTGACGGATTTAGTACTTGTGCGGCTCTTTAGCTATTCTAAGTAGCTGCCTCAGCTGGATTCCATTGTTTTGAGTGATAGAACGTGTGTACAGAGTATTTTTAGCTACTACTGTTGCTAGGCGACCACCTTGGAGTCAGTGTGTGTGTGTGTGTGTGTGTGAGAGAGAGAGAGAGACAGAGAGAGAGAGAGAGAAAGAATTTGTAATGTGGAAGATTAAGGCTTAGGAGAGTGATTGTGTTACGTTTAGGTTTGGACCTGACATTTGCAACTTTGCAACCCTTTCCGTGATATCTGGCATCTTTGTGTTAAAGCCACTGATGTGTGTGTTGGGGAAAACTACAGCCATAGTATTATAATCTGTAAACAAGAGTGAAACAAAATGTTCTGTGGACCAAACCCATCCCGTCATGTGTGGCCAAGAATGTGTGCAATGTTTTCAATAAATCTAAAGAAAGACAGTTTGCTTTTTTAATCAATCAAGTGCATCTCTGCGAATGATCAGGCTGAACTCTGATCAGCCACAACAGAAAATCGTCAGAGCATCAGATATACAGTACAGATCATATTTCTAGATTCTGCACACACAATAGTGCTAGTTCAATTTTAAGATGAAATGTTGTTTTAAGAGGTGAGACGGAACCCTTTTTGCTCTCAGTTTTAATTCTTAGGTTTTTACGCTGGCGGCAAAATCATAAGCTGAATATGAAAAGTGCAAAAATAAAACAGCTTATTTAGATCCATTCAGTCTGATACTAAACGGCCAAAGTGCTGGGGTTCTGCAGTTTCACTCCTCAGCAGAATTATTCATCCCAGTGGATGTTCTTCTCTTTATTATTCCCACCCCTATATTAACTTCAGCTGTGTGTCTGGTAAAAAATTTAGCAAATGCTATTTCACCCACTTCCCAACCTTCAGATTGAAAGCCCTACACTAACAACTGAGCAACCATGAGCATTGAGGGTTAAAACTCAAGAACTCAGTGGTGACTTAAGTGGACCTGGGATTTGATCCCACAACCTTCAGATTAAAAGCCCCACATTCTAACACCAGCTCTCCAAACAGAGGATTACCAAACATTTTGACCTCAATGTGATTTAATAGTTAAAGAAAGAAGACCACCACCCTCATCCAGACCAATGGGGCAATTATGTTCTCTTGGACTTTGAGTCAAACATGATAATTGAATCTCTCAGTTAATTGGATGGATGATCCCTTTGCATGTGCCACTTCAACCCTAATAATTCACGTTTAATGTTCTAAGGATCTCAGCTGTCAGTCGATGACAACACAAATCAATTAAAAAAAAACATTAATTAACTAATAAGTAGTAATTAATTAATTTTGTTTTCTATGGAAAAATTGCCCATTTTCTACAAAATGTTATATTTCACAAGCAGAATTAATTTAGGATAAAGTGATTTAACCCGATATAGCGGTGACTTTTAAAAATGATTTTTTTAAAATATTTTGCTTGTTTCTTATAAACTCATAACAGAGCCGTGCAAACGCAGGTGATCTTTGTGAACAGACTAAATGCCATTTGCCCTCTTAAAGGAACAATTTAGTTTTTTTTAAAAAACCCTTCCTTTTAAAGTTCAAATACAAAAAAGATTTAATTCTGAAAAATGATCAATATTAATATTTTACCTCCAGTACAATTTTAACACTCGCTGAGTTGAGTCATATTGAGTCATATTAGGAATCAACTCTGAAATTATTAAAGTTCCCATAACTAAGACCCTGTTCACTTAGTTCTAACGTTTTGAAGATATAATTTGCATATTTTGCATCGCAGTGCAATTTGCACTGATTTATGCAAGTTAGACTTATATAAACATATATATATATATATATATATATATATATATATAGTTGTCCCAGCCATGCAGGTTAATTTAAATGCAAAAACTATGTTAAGAAAATGACGTGTACTGATCATTTTCACATACAGTACAAATTCAGTCCGACATTCACTATTTAAATGTGGCTGATGAGTCAAACCACTCCGAGGCATCAGATCATGCACGATCATATATTTGGATTGCTGAGTCACATTTGACGACCTTAACTTCTCTGAACAACAGCAACCTCACTCCTACAAGTTGAAATGACTACATGAGAGAAGTCAGTGCTCTAAGAGTTAAAATAAAAACAAAGCTGTTTCCTGTTGGTCATGTCTGAACCCATACAGTTGGTCAACATGATGAAGGAGGAATGGAATCACACTTTATAGATAGTTTCTGAGAGCCAGTGTGTTTTATGTTGAATTCGGTCGGTGATGTAGGGTACGTGTGTGTGTGTGTGTGTGTGTGTGTGTGTGTGTGTGTGTGTGTTATGCGCCTCCACAGACTGTGTTCTTACTAGATTAGGTGTAGTGTTTAGTTAGACCCTGACTATAACTATGCAGATAATGACTGTGTATAATTAACCTGCATTTAAAGAAACATAGTTGATTTGCTTAACTGCACAAATAAACACCATACTATCATTATTTAGTCTTTTAAACCACTTATGCTAATTAGGTTTACTGGTGCCTATCCCAGTGCTCATTGGATGAAAGACAAGGCAAAAGTTCATAAATCCATTATATAGTATAGAGTTGTATATTTAGTTTACATGACTTACATTTATTTGTTATCCATTCATCCGACCATCCATCCATCCATCACCTTCTGTTTAATCGTATACTAGGGTTGTGGGGTGGGGTCCCTGCAGATGACAGGGCGCCAATCCCTGAAAAACAAACTATAAAGGGGCATATTAGAACTACCAATTCACCTTGAATCCATGTGGGAGGACGCTGGAGAAAACCCACGTCCCAGGTAGAGCATTGAAACTCCACCCTGATGGGGATTCAAACCTTCGCTGAAAGGCGAGCGTACTAACCACTAAGTCGCCGTGTTTTAAACCACTTTAATTATTCTTATAATTGGGTTAACTGGAGCCTATCCCAGTGCTCACTGGATAAAAGACAAGGAAACAGTCCATAAGCATATTACAGAGTTGTGTATCTCAGAGTTGTGTATCTATCTCAGAGTATAGTTTACACGACTTACATTTATTCATTCATTCATTATCTTCTGCTTTATCCTTTACTAGGGTCGCGGGGGGGTTTCCCATGCCCATCCAGGGGAGAACGTTTCGGACGCTGAGCAGATACACCCAGGACAGGATGCCAATCCATCACTGGGCACACACTCACTCACACAGACACGCACACATACACACTCTATATGGGGCAATTTTGGAGAACTCAATTGACTTGATCCATGTTTTTGGACTGTGGGAGGAAACCGGAGAACCCGGAGGAAACCCACGCAGACACGGGAGAACATGGAAACTCCACCCAGATGGGGATTCGAACCGGGAATCCCTAGTGCTGAGAGGAGAACATGCCAACCACTAAGCCACCGTGCCGCAGACTTACATTTATTTGTTAATTACTTTATATGTATCTCACTGACCTTTTTCTTGGTTTTAAATAATACATTTATAAAACTATGATACTAGCATGTCCCACACAGACACAGAGCTGACATACAGAACCACGGAACAAATCTCTGTCCGACCCACCTCGAACTTACACCCAGGACGTCCTGAAGTGGTTTCAGGCAGCATATTTAAATCATAAATCATTAACTCATATTTAAAGCTAACTGGACGCTCACTACACGTAAACGAAATCATATTAGAATACAACACAACGAAAGATGAACACAACCTGCACAATACATCAGTAAAGTATTGCTTTCTGGAAAAGCTGAAATGGAAAGGGTGGAGTCTTTATGGATTTGAAGGGCTTTGTGTTAGATTTACAGGATTTAGCAAATGCCTTTATTAAGAATGAGTGACAGAGGTCATCACATCAGACGATTCAAGCGACTCGCCGTAAAGCCGATGCTCAGGAGCCTGACGCTGGCAGACTGGCAATGCTGGCACTTTATCTACGCTCTGGTCTAGTAGCTTTCCAAATTATATTCTGCCCAATTTCCAGGTTCATGTGCTTTAAATCTTTAGGACGTTCCTCAGTATGTGTCCTAATGTTCTTTATAGGACCGACGCAGAGTGATTACTGAGTGCAGGTTGGGTGTCTCTCTGTGTACAGTCTCTGCTCAGACATTTTCACTGGTCTGAGTTTAAGTCATTGATATTCTGTCTTGACAAGCAGTGGGAATAAGAGGCTAAACAAACATTCAAGCATGATGACACTCTCTCTCTTGAGTGCACACACATACACACACACACACACACACACACACACCCTGTCCAGTTACTGAAAGTTTCTCCCCTGGATGGGCATGGGGTAAAAGAATTAAGGGCAAGATACTGTATGGATGGAAAGAAGGAGGGGGAGAGATAGAGAGAGATAGAGAGAGGAACAGAGAGACATCCATCTGACGCTTTATCCTCTATTAGGGTCGCGGGGGGGTTCCCCATGCCCATCCAGAGGAGAACGTTTCGGGCGCTGGCCAGATAGACCCAGGACAGGGCACCAATCCATCGCTGGACACACACTTACTGACACAGACACACTCTATATGGGGCAATTTGGAGAACTCAATTGACTTGATCCATGTTTTTGGACTGTGGGAGGAAACCGGAGAACCCGGAGGAAACCTACGCGGACACGGGGAGAACATGGAAACTCCACCCAGATCAGGATTCGAACCTGAATCCCTAGTGCTGAGAGGAGAACATGCTAACCACCGTGCTGCCCAAGAGAGCGACATCTCTTCTAATTGACAAACTAAGATAATCTTTAGGTGTAACCAGAGAACAGCTGTGGTGTTACTGTTTATTTCTTTTTAACTTCATATAAATGTTTTTAATATAAGGCCCTATACATTTGTGATGTCAGAAGTGCACAGTTTATTTTTTAATTAACAATGTGAAGCATTTTCAAGAATAACAGCAAAAAAAAATCTAATAAACTACCCCCCCCCCCGCCATATGTTGCCAGCATACCAGCCAACATGTGTTCATCTGTTCCCTTTCTTATTTTTATTTTCCCTTATATTTTTATAATAATAATAATTATTATTATAATTATTATTTCTTATTTTTTTTATTTTCCCTTATATATATATATATATATATATATATATATATATATATATTTATTATTATTATTATTATTATTATAATAATTATTAT
>JAFMOD010000840.1:742167-762167 GCA_019802435.1 Corydoras maculifer | reverse complement strand
GAATCCCTAGCGCTGAGAGGACATTATTTTCATGTATGGATCAGCCACCACAGAGTCCAGACTTGAACCCCATTTAGAAACTTTGGGATGTGCTCAAGAAGACTGTGCATGGTGGTCCAAATGTCCATCATCATTACAGGATCTCGAAAATGCATTATGTTCCTAAAGAGTCGGCAGTTTTAAAAAGACTAATGGATTATCAGACATATTTGGGAATATCATATATCAGACAAATTGGGAAAGTGTAGTTCATTGAGCATGAGACATTATTTTCATGTCCAGACTTGAATCCAATTCAGAAACTTTGAGATGTGCTCAAGAAGACTGTGCACGGTGGTCCAAATCTGCATTATTGATAAAGGATCTCGAAAAAAATGAATGCAATTCTGGACAGAAATAAATGTTGTGACATTGCAGAAGCTTGTGGAAATGATGCCACAGTGAATGCGTGTCATCAACCAAATGTTAATACCTTTATACACTGCCTGGCCAAAAAAAAGCTGGATTTCACTAAGCAACTAGGTCAACATATCCCATCGTTACCATTAATTACTGCATGGGTAACGCATGCGTTATGTGCCTAATGAGTCGTCAGTGTTAAAGGATTAATGGATTATCAGACATTCTGCTGATGACAATGCTAAGATTCATCAGACTCAAATTGGAAAAGAGTGGTTCATTGAGCATGAGACATTATTTTCATGCATGGATCATTCACCACAGAGTCCAGACTTGAACCCCATTAAGAAACTTTGGGATGTGTTCAATCTCCATCATCAATACAGGATCTCGAGAAAAAAATGAATGCAACAGAAATAAATGTTGTGACATTAAAGAAAGTTTGTAAAAATGATGCCACAGTGTGTCTCATGTACAAAGTTCATTCATTCATTCATTATCTCCCGCTTTATCCTCTATTAGGGTCGAGGTGGGGTTCCCCATGCCCATCCAGGGGAGAACGTCTCGGGCGCTGGGCAGATAGACCCAGGACAGGGCGCCAATCCATCGCTGGGCATACACTCACTCACACACACACACACACTATATGGGGCAATTTGGAGAATTCAATTGACTTGATCCATGTTTTTGGACTGCGGGAGGAAACCGAAGAACCCGGAGGAAACCCACGCGGACACGGGGAGAACATGGAAACTCCACCCAGATCGGGATTCGAACCGGGAATCCCTAGCGCTGAGAGGCGAACGTGCTAACCACTATGCCACCGTGCCACATGTACAAAGTTAAAAAGTAATATTAATTTAATATATAAATATTAAATATGGTCCAACCAAATATTAGTTTTCATAGAGCAAGGCAAAGTGTAGGAAAGGTTTTCAGAATTTTGAAGTATTATAATAAATGTAAATAATATAACTAATAAAAATAAGTCAGGTAGTTTAGTGGTTAGCATGTTCTCCTCTCAGCACTAGGGATTCCCGGTTCAAATCCCCATCTGGGTGGAGTTTCCATGTTCTCCCCGTGTCCGTGTGGGTTTCCTCCGGGTTCTCTGGTTTCCTCCCACAGTCCAAAAACATGGATCAAGTTAATTGAATTCTCCAAATTGCCTCATATAGAGTGTGTGTCTGTGTGCGTGTCTGCCCAGCGATAGATTAGCGCCCTGTCCTGGGTGTATCTGCCCAGCGACCGAAACGTTCTCCCCTGGATGGGCATGGGGAACACCGCCGCAACCCTAATAGAGGATAAAGCGGAAGTTAATAAATGAATGAATGAATGAATGAATAAAAAATAAGTCTTTATGTAGAGGATCTACTCACGACTCTTTGTCTCCTTTCTTGGCCTCAGTGATGCTGTTTTGCCGTTTTCGCTCTAAAATCTTCTGCAAATCTCTTTTTTCTCTGCAGAAGAAAACATAGAGGCACAAAGAGGTTTACAGCGACTTATCAGTGATCAGTTTGGCTGATCAGTATTCTTGGATTGTAGTGAGTAATGTACTGTTCTGAGTTTCAGATCAGATAATCTGTCTGTTATAAATACTAAGACTTACAAAAACAAAAAGGAATATAAATAAGTCAGACTCACCGTCCGCAGATGTCTTTGAGCTGCTTGATTTGGGCAGCTTGGCATTCCTGTGCAACTTCTTTTAGTTTCTGATTCAGCTGCAACGTAACAAGACGGTGATGACTGTCTAAAATGCATTACATGGTGTCCTTCCCATAATCTGATATGTTAGGTTTGGGTGCCTTGGAATAAAAGGACCATCAAGTCACCAGTTCAAAGTTGTTACATCAGTGTATTAGGTCAGTGTTTATGGCATATGTATAATGATAAGGTATATATCTTCACCTATAATGAAGGTACAAGAACTTATATAAAAGTATTTAATGCACTTTTAAACACTAATTTCAGGTGGTTGATTCAGTCTCAGTGTCAGAGATATATCCAGACATATCAAACTACAGCATAATTATAATTATACAGTATACCCAGTGACCCAGTGTCTTTGTGCATGTTAAAATTACCCCATATACAATGTGTGTGTGTGTGTTTGAGTAAGTGTGTGCCCAGAGCTAGATTAGCGTTGTGTTCTGTATATATCTGCACGGCGCCCCAAACGTTCTCCTCTGGAGTGTGGGGAACACCAACCCCCCCCCCCCCCAATTCTAAAACAGGATAACGCAGAAAATAATGCATTTATGGATGGATAGACCCGGTCCTTAAATCTGATTGGCTGAGCCATTACCCTAATATTAGTGCCAATAATCCACACCTCTGAGTGCATCACATTCGTATCATTGTGTGAATTACGATACATTATTTAAAATCATGTCCAATAAATGTAAATACAGATTTAAATCAAGCATTTTATTTCCCAATAAGCACTGAGTCAGATGTGGCTGTTGTTTATATATTGTGTAATTCTGTAATTTGGCCACTAGATGGCATTTTTGATCATTAGAGAAACCAGGATCCTGATACTCAGCAAAAAATATTTCAAATCACTTTAAAATTGAATAGATCGTGGAAGACCAGTTTATTAAATGTTTTGTTCACAATAAACCAGGTTATGCATCAAACCTTATTTTTATTACAATGTGATTTTATAGTGTATAATTTAATTAAAGCAATAAGGCACTCAAAGTTAATATTGTGTAATATTGTGAATTAATCACAGGAACGGTGTGTAATGCCTAAAAACACATATTTCCCATGATTAATTCACAATAATACACACTCTCTTGTACCTTATTATGTTATTAATACATTTTTAGAAACTTTTCTAAAAAAGGTTTGGTATACTGAGCCCAGAAATAAATCCATCCATCCATTATCTTCTGCTTTATTGTTTATTAGGGTCGTCCTCATGCCCATTAGGGTCGTCCTCATGCCCATTAGGGTCGTCCTCATGCCCATCCAGGGGAGAAGGTTTCGGGCGCTGGGCAGATACACCCAGAACAGGACGGCAATCTATCACTGGGCACACACTCACTCACACAAACACACTCTATATGGGGCAATTTGGAGAATTTGATCTATGTTTTTGGACTGTGGGAGGAAACCGGAGAACCCGGAGGAAACCCACACGGACACGGGGAGAACATGGAAACTCCACCCAGATTGGGATTCGAACTGGGAATCCCTAGTGCTGAGAGGAGAACATGCTATCCACTACGTCACTGTGCCGCCGCCCAGATATACAATAATTCTATAATAGCTTCATGCCTTACCTCTTGAAAATGAGCATATTTCTTCTCCTTTTCTAGTTTGTGTTGTTGTTTTCGAAGGTCAAGAAGTTCCTGCATCTGCCACTCTCTTAACTGCACCGCCTGTTCCTGCAGTTTCACAACCAGCTGACTCAGCTCAGTCCTCACAGGTTCTTCAGGCTCACTATGCACACCCCCCCAGACAGAAATACACACATTATGTTATGTGGGCTCATATCAGAGCCAAAGACAATATCTTGCTCTTTACACACTTTTTTTTTACACTGATTCTGAGCTTTTTCTCAGCCTGACTTTTACGTCTCTGGATGTCGGAGTTCAGCTGGTTGGATCTGGTCTTCTGCTCCTTACTGAGAGCCCACACCTGACACATACAAACACATTTTAAACAGCTTTTAATATTAACATTATATTCATAATTGGATTGTAATTTGGGCGGCACGGTGACTTAGTGGTTAGCATGTTCTCCTCTCAGCACTAGGGATTCCCGGTTCGAATCCAAATCTGGGTGGAGTTTCCATGGTCTCCCCGTGTCTGCGTGGGTTTCCTCCGGGTTCTTCGGTTTCCTCCCACAGTCCAAAAACATGGATCAAGTCAATTGAGTTCTTCAAATTGCCCCATATAGACTGTGTCTGTATGAGTGAGTGTGTTTCTAGCGATGGATTGGCGTCCTGTCCTGGGTGTATCTGCCCAGCGCCCGAGACGTTCTCCCCTGGATGGGCATGGAGAACCCCCCACGACCCTAATATAGAATTCATTTATTGCAAGTTCACTGGATATTATTTTTGGGCGGCATGGTGGCTTAGTGGTTAGCACGTTCGCCTCTCAGCACTACGGATTCCCGGTTCGGGTTTCCATGTTCTCCCCGTGTCCGCGTGGCTTTCCTGCGGGTTCTCAGGTTTCCTTCCACAGTCCAAAAACATGGATCAAGGTCAATTGAGTTCTCCAAATTGCCCCATATAGAGTGTGTTTGTGTGAGTGAGTGTGTGTCCAGTGATAGATTGGCGTCCTGTCCTGGGTGTATCTGCCCAGTGCCCGAATCGTTCTCCCCTGGATGGCCATGGGGAACCTCCCGCAACCCTAATAGAGGATAAAGCGGAAGATAATGGTTGGATGGATATTATTTCGATCAGTTGTACCTTCTTTAGGTGCTTCTTGCGAAGATCCTTCAGTTCTTTACACTGTTTCTTCAATAACTTCACATAGGACTTGTGCTGCTTCAGTTCCTCAATCAACTGAGGGTTTAACTCTGTAACACACACACACACACACACACACAGATTATTACAAAAAAGCTGGTTGTACTTTTGCAAGGGGACAAAGACAGATGATGATGATGATGATGATGATGATGAATGACATCCCCCTACCTCTTAAAATACTGAGGACCAGGTCTTCTTTTGGTGCTAAAATACAATATACAATGCAATTCAGGTAATATTCAAAAGAAGAATGTGATGTCACAATAAACAAACCCGCACATACAGATGATATTACGAAAACAAAGCAGCTCACATCTTAAATATAAACACTATATCGAGTTTGTTGTGTAAATTAGTTTCTTCGAAATACTTATGTTGAAGACCACAACTCATTTACAGCTTGGGCTGCGACAACAAAGATAAGATAAGATAAACCTTTATTTGTCCCACAATAAGGACATTCCCATTCTCAGCAGCAGATCCATTAGGAGAAAGGTAAAAAAGGTATCAAGTCATTAGAAGAGATTTAAAAAAATAGGAAAAATTTAGAATTAGAAATCGGTGGCTTAGTGATTAGCATGTTCTCCTCTCAGCACTAGGGATTCCCGGTTCAAATCCCCATCTGGGTGGAGTTTCCATGTTCTCCCCGTGTCCGCGTGGGTTTCCTCCAGGTGCTCCGGTTTCCTCCCACAGTCCAAAAACATGGATCAAGTCAATTGAGTTTTCTAAATTGCCCCATATAGAATGTGTCTGTGTGAGTGAGTGTGTGCCCAGCGATAGATTGGTGTCCTGTCCTGGGTGTATCTGCCCAGCCCCCGAAATGTTCTCCCCCTTCCCATTTTGTCTACAGTGCTTACACATAGAGGAATGTGTCAACATTTAACCCATCGGTGCAGTAAAACACACATACACACACACTGGTGAGGTGGGCTGCACTGTACATGGTGACTGGGGAGCAATAGTTAGGTTTGCTCAAGGGCATTTCAGCTAGAGTACTTGGTGGGCCCGGAAATAATACCAGGGACCTTCAGATGACAAGGCTGGTTCTTTAACCACAAACCTACGAGTATCTACGACATGTAAAGTTGTATGTGTCCTTTGATGCAGATCCAGATGGAGTTTGCATCTTCTCCCCTTGTCTGTTTGAGTTTTCCAGAGTCCAACACCACAAAGATATGAACATATCTGCCCTGTGATTTGATAGGTGACCTATCTGTATACGGGATGGTACACATCCTCACTTTTTTGCCCTATGGCTTGTGATAACGTGATCAACAAATCAAAGATGGATGATGAAGAGGAAACATGAGTTACTACAAATAATACAGCACGACAATCAGATGAAGCACTGGGTGTGTTGTCATGGGTCTACTTACCTGATGCTGGAGCGACCTCTACTGGGGCAAAGGGGGGCGAGGGTGAAGCAAATGTGTATACTGGGTTTACAGTGCCTATGTCGGGCTTGTTGACTTCATCTTGTTTTCCTGAAATGCGCTGCACACATAAAACGAACAACACTATTTACATTTCAGGCATATGTTAAAAAGAAGTCAATGCTGGAGACTTGGGACACACCCCACTCAGTGTACAGAAGAGGGCAGTGTGCATAGCAGAGTGTTTTGCAATTAAGCAGCTTTCAGTGCCCCCTGGTTGAAAACCATAATTTTTTAGAGCAACAAAGTAGAAAATGATAGAAAATGCACTTCTGTGACCTGAATCAGCATTTGCTTCATGGCTTTTTGCTGTTGGGGAAAAGCTAGGCATTAACTTATGTGCAAGAGTAATAACAATTAAATATACAAAATACTTGAGTAAAACAAACTAACATGGCTAGGGATTCCCGGTTTGAATCCCCATCTGGGTGGAGTTTCCATGTTCTCCCCGTGTCTGCGTGGGTTTTCTCCGGGTTCTCCGGTTTCCTCCCACAGTGCAAAAACATGGATCAAGTCAATTGAATTTTCAAAAACTGCCCCATATAGAGTGTGTCTGTGTGAGTGAGTGTGTGCCCAGTATGGATTGGCACCCTGGGTGTATCTGCCCAGCGCCCGAAATGTTCTCCCCTGGATGGGCATGGGGAACGCCACCGCGACCCTAATAGAGGATAAAGCGGGAGATAATGAATGAATGAAGATATATTTCAAATGATCAGGATACCCACAAGTTTGCACCATCTGTAAATATCCATCTGTAAACCTGTAACATATTAGGGTAATTCAACTATTTGCCAAAAAAATAATAATAATTTGATGGTGGACGCTCTTTTTATTTTATAATTATTTTTCCAAATACATCTAAAATGTCTTTATAATTAATGGTCAAATAAGAAGGAAATTTTTATTTAAATGTTCACAGAATCTATTCCATCCATCCATCATCTTCCACTTTATCCTCTATTAGGAACCCCCCACGACCATCGAGAGGAGAATGCCAGCACGCACGTTTTGGGCGCTGGGCAGATACACCCAGGACAGGGTGCCAATCTATCGCTGGGCACACCAGAATCAATTTCAACAACTGCCTTTTAGATAAAAATACATTTTGATATTATTAATACATCAGTTCTATGATTAGGATGCACAGTGGCATAGCGCTTAGCACATCTGCCTTTCAGCAGTGCAGATCCAGGTTCGAATCTCGATTTTGGTGAAGTTTTCATGTTCTGCTTGAGGGTCTCCTCCAGGTTCTCTGGTTTCCTCCCACAGTCCTCCCATGGATTCAATGAGAATTGGCTGCTTTAAATTGCCCCTATATAATGTGTGTGTGTAAAGAGTGTATCAGCCCAGCACTCTGGATGGGCAATGGGAATTTTTTACTCCAATATTTTAATACAAAACGTTTCCAAATAAGTTATTAAAGATTTGATTTACAAACCTTATTTGATTCAGTGTCCTCCATCAGAGCGGCCAGTTGTGTCTCTCTTTGGAATGTGACATGTTTGATTGGATTGGTCAGAGCCTCAGCATATTCTAAGCAACGTAACCGAATAATTACTTGTTTGCAGACACAATAACACGTCACTGTACTGTACACTCTACACAAGAGCATCATTCGTTAAGAGCTGCACCACAAATTTTTAAAATCCCATTTTTTACCTTGATGTTCGTTGGGAATGTAATCCTGAACCACAATGTGCACGAGCAGAGAGGCCGGCTGAAGTGGCTGATTGAGCTCATTCTTTAAGTTGATGTAATGGTACCCTGGAAAAGCCAAACACACCGACACAGACACTAACAGGTTAGGTCAAAAAAGCTCAAGTCATGAACAAAACATGCTGAATCGGGGCAAAAGCTGGCAGATGATACCTCAACAGACTGTGTACTGACCTGGACGTAACGCCGCCACCGGTAAGACACGATGTCCTACAAACTTATTATTCTCTTCAAAGACAGCTACCCTCAGAGATGCCAATGTGGGCAGCACCACCTACATGGAGAAATAGAGCAGAGATGCACAGGGGGCAATCGTGAGGATATAATATATGTCATGCTGTGAATGTACAAAGAAATGCATTATGCTGGATTGTATTACTGGATGTCTAATGAGGCATCAAATATTAAGTTCTACATTACAGATTCCTACAAAGATTATCACAAAGGGGGTTGCAGGAAAAGAGAACTTGATTTTCTTTTACATTCTGTTCCGTCACTCTCTATAGATGGTGCAATTTCCACACCATAAGCCTTTGGAAGTGGCACCAGCAGCTTAGAATACAGCTGTCACAGAGAAAGGAGTCCTGCAGGAGTCTGCTGCGCATTAAACATTCTCCATTTATTCACAAAGCAAACAAACTGCTCTCTCAGTCCTTTAGATGGCATCAATGTCATCCTTCGAATTCAGATTATTATTAAATGTCCTTTTTCCTTTTCTTTTTTTTTAAACCATTTTAAAGACAAGATGGTGGCATGCACCTGCACCAGCGGCTCCTTGCGCTCCCGACGATTACCCTGCATTTACTAACTTTCGCATCGCTTCAAAACCCGACTCCCAAACCCCGACATATAGCAGAAACCAACTCTTATATTATATTTTAGATTTCCATTTTATACTACACTTTATATATTTTGTACATTTATATATATATATATATATTTATTTATTCATTCATTATCTTCCGCTATATCCACTCATTTTGTTTCATATACCACCCTGCATACGGCGCCCGGGTTAAGTGCCATGCCCTAGGGCACTTCAGCCATAGTACTTGGGAATCGAACCAGGAACCTTCGGATCGCATGTTTGGTTTCCTAACCACAAGCCTACGACTGCCTCACTTTAAACTGCCCTTAATGCCTGCAAATACATCATGGGTACCCAGTCTTCAATTTGTCCACCTACCCTCTATGTTGTTTAGTAAATCAGACGTCATATTGTTCAAAATCTTAATCAATCTTAATCAATTACCTTATTAAAAACGAACGCGTCTTCATTCCACACTGGATCCATCGAGTTGTTGTTGGAGGTTTTGGTGCGGAATTTCCTCTTCGTGTCAGCGGGAAGTCCAAACATGTCCACCTCGACATACACCCCCACCCTCTTATCAGTCAGAAACTGACCCGAGACGATCTGCATTCGGGAGAGAAGACTAATCAGGGTGGAAACTCGCCGAGCATCGGCGTTCACATGTGTGTAGAACAAACACACACATTACCCTGATCTTGACCGTGTTGGCCACGATGCCATCCACTATGTTTTCTGTGAAGGGGTCGAAGTGCTTGTCTGTGCGTCTCATGAACTCTGGTTTGAGCAGGTAGCCGCTGCGGCCGTTGTACTCGAACACACCCAGGTTCAGCTGCATGGGGAGATCTGAAGCAAACACACAACATCAAGATACATACAGACATTTTTAGGAGTCTGTAGTGTTTTAAACAACAACAAAAAATGTTTGACACCTGAGAAAACAATCGAATCAAATAAATAAAATCCTGTTTCTCAGCAATCACTTTAAAAACCGGACTAGATTATATCACAAGTCCACTTTATTAACAATTTTGTTTTAGATCAACACCCTTATATGGGTGGCATGGTGGCTTAGTGGTTAGCATGTTCTCCTCTCAGCACTAGGGATTCCCGGTTGGAATCCCAATCTGGGTGGAGTTTCCATGTTCTCCCCATGTCCGTGTGGGTTTTCTCCGGGTTCTCCGGTTTCCTCCCACAGTCCAAAAACATGGATCAAGTTAATTGAGTTCTCCAGATTGCCCCTTATAGAGTGTGTCTGTGAGTAAGTGTGTGCTCAGTGATAGATTGGCGTCCTGTCCTGGGTCTATCTGCCCAGCGCCTGAGACGTTCTCTCCTGGATGGGCATGGGGAACCCCACCGCGACCCTAATAGAGGAGAAAGTGGTAGATAATGAATGAATGGTGGCTTAGTGGTTGGCATGTTCTCCTCTCAGCACTAGGGATTCCCGGTTCGAATCCCCATCTGGGTGGAGTTTCCATGTTCTCGCTGTGTCCGTGTGGGTTTCCTCCGAGTTCTGCGGTTTCCTCCCACAGTTCAAAAATATGGATCAAGGTCAATTGAATTATCCAAATTGCCCCATATAGTGTGTGTGTGTGTGTGTGTGTGTGTTTGTGTGAGTGTGTGCCCAGCGATAGATTGGCATTCTCTCCTGGGTGTAAATTCATATCAACTAATACCTGCCCCCCCCAAAAAAAGGAAACTAATGCTAAAGAATCCTAAAGGTGCCAAACAAAGAGACTTAGGACTCACCGAGGGTCTGAAAGTTCAGCGCCACCATCTGGCAGCCCACGTTCCAGAACAGCTGTGGCATATAGTTACTGGATTCCACGCGTGTGCCTTTGGGATAAATACGACTGAGTTGCTTCTTGTTGTATCTGATTGACCAGTTGAGGAACAAAACCCACAATGACAGCAAAATGTGCAGCGATATTCTCTCTTACTTTATAATAATAATAATAATAATAATAACAATAATAATAATCATAATTATAATATTGGGCGGCACGGTGGCTTAGTGGTTAGCATGTTCTCTCTCAGTGCTAGGGATTCCCGGTTCGAATCCCAACCTGGGTGGAGTTTCCATGTCCTCCCTGTGTCCACGTGGGTTTCCTCCAGGCTCTCCGCTTTCCCCCACAGTCCAAAAACATGGATCAAGGTCAATTGATTTCTCCAAATTGCCCCATATAGAGTGTGTCTGTGTAAATGAGTGTGTGTCCAGCGATGGATTGGCGCCCTGTCCTGGGTGTATCTGCCCAGCGCCCGAAACGTTCTCCCCTGAAAGCCCCCCCGTGACCCTAATAGAGGATAATGCGTAATATGATGGATGGATGGATAATTATAATTATAGTAACATAATTATTATATAATAAAAATATAGCACAGCAAAGGACTAATCACATCTTAAAGAGATGAGTCTTAAGTGATGATTTGAACTGTACAAGTGAATCCATGTTTCTTATATCAGGGGGCAAAGGATTCAGAGCGACTGAAAGCTCTACTCCCCACGATGGTGAGACGAGCAGGGGGGGGGGGACACAGGTGAATAGAGTAGGAATATCTGAGAGGGCAAGAGGGGGTAGCAATGTTAAGAAGATTGGACAGATAAGGTGGAGAAAGATCATGAATAGCTTTAAAAGTGAGAAAATGCCCCCAAAGGGCAAATTGTTCTGCAGCCAGAGAAATCCAAATAAAACATGAATCCCAAACAACAGTATTTGAACACTGGAACAAAGACTCACACAACACTCTCAAAGGTTATTGAAAAAAAAAACAAGAACTTTACTTTGGAATTTACCGAAGAAGAACAAACAGATCAAAAGAAAGCAAACCTACAATGGTTCATTTGATCAAGCAGCACAGTTCATGAATATTTACAGTGAGCTGTTTAAGAGTCTGACAGATACCGGGATAAAAGATCTCCTAAATATAGATGGAGTCAGTTCAAACTTCATAAATAAAGAACAGAGCAGTTTATTTTTCAGTTCTGAACTTATGAAGGTAAGTGAAGTTATATATGTGATGTAAACACAAACTTTCTAGTCTGCTGGGTGGCACGGTGGCTTGGTGGTTAGCATGTTCTCCTGTCAGCTAGGGATTCCCGGTTCGAATCCCAATCTGGGTGGAGTTTCCATGTTCTCCCCGTGTCCACGTGGGTTTCCTCCGGGTTCTCCGGTTTCCTCCCACAGTCCAAAAACATGGATCAAGTCAATTGAGTTCTGCAAATGATGCTGTTCCGGGGCGCCATCTCATCTATGTAGAGCCTGCAGTATCTGCCTCTTTTAGTTATGCTGCTCTAGTTAGTGATGCCGGAGTCACATGCTGCACTGTGTCAATAAATTAGTTATTAATTAAATTCCGTGCCTTATTAGCTCTAACTGCCTTCCATGTCTGTTTCTTTTGAGGTGTGACCGGCTTCCTGGAGATCTTTGGGGGGGGGGGGGGGGGGGGGGGGGGGGGGGGGGGGGGGGGGGGGGGGGGGGGGGGGGGGGGGGGGGGGGGGGGGGGGGGGGGGGGGGGGGGGGGGGGGGTCCTACATTGTTGTTGCTGCCTGGCCGCTCAAGGAGGATGAGTCCCCCACTGAGTCTTGGTCCTCCCAAGGTTTCTTCCTTGAATAACAACATAAAAGGGAGTTTTTTCTTGCCACTGTCGCTTCGGCTTGCTCTTTGGGGGTTTAAAGGCTTTTCATTCTGTAAAGCTGCTTTGTGACAATGTACTGTTGTAAAAAGCGCTATATAAATAAATAACTTGAACTTGAACTTGAACTTGCAAATTGCCCCATATAGAGTGTGTATGCGTGCGGGTCTGTGAGAGTGAGTGTGTGTCCAGTGATAGATTGCGTCCTGTCCTGGGTGTATCTGCTGAACGCCCGAAACGTTCTCCCCTGGATGGGCATGGGGTACCCCAACCACGACCCTAGTAGAGGACAAAGCGGAAGATAATGGATGAATGGATAAATACATAATGGTCTGCTGCTGATCGAAAAAACAGCTGAAAGTCAAATGTAAAACTAATTAAAAAACGGGGCTGCACTTCCACATCAGATCAACATGACGTTTATAAGGCCAGATTATCATTAATAAACTATTGCGGCCGGACTATTTAGAACAAACTGCGAGATCTTTGTTCATCTTTTTTGAAATCTTTTCTGGAGATCAAGGTTCAAATTCCAATCTGTGCAGTAGTAACCATGTTCTCCATGTGGGTTTCCTCCTGGTTCTCTGGTTTCCCACCACAGTCCAAAAACATGGAATGAAAGTGAACTGGCTGCACTAAATTGCCCCTATAGTGTATGTGTGTGTGAGTGAGTGTAATCCCAGCAATGGATTGGCCTTGTCCTGGGTGTATCTGCACCCAAAACATACCCCCATGGATGGGCATCCCCCTTAATACCTAGTAATAAATGCTTCATATTCACCCTAAATACACTTTATTTGTGGAAAGGATACTCAACAAATTCAATAGGGGAATTCTTCAGTGTGTCCATTCCTTTAGTCTCCACGAAGGACGACATTTCAAAATATTTGTTTTTCTCTGTGAAGATAACAAAATATTAATTATATTTAAGTTCAAAATATTCAAAATTAAAACAATTAATCTGTTAGGAATCATTAAAGTAGTTATTATTTCCTGTGTATTTTTAAGGACTGGTATTAAATACAATAAAATAAATGAATAAATAAAATGAACTTGTTGGTACATACTGGTGGCTTGCTCAAAGGACTTAAATTTGACGGGTTCGATGTAGTTGACCAATGTGGACATTTCTTCAGTTGCATTGGCTTCACTGTATGCTGTTCCCTGAATGGAAAGACAAGTTAAAGATGTAAAAAAAAAATATATATATTATAGGAGTAAGAACATGTAATATAAAAGACAGACAAGGAAGAATGATGTGAACGCTTGCCTCATCAGAATGGTGTTTTTTCGGGTCTGCCACCGACTCATCCTCCTCTTCTTCCTCACTTTCTCCATCTCGATCTTGAAACAAACAAAATAATCTTAATCTTAGACAATAATGCCCCCAGCACTTAAACTACCCCTGCAGAGGAAATGACGGTCTGTATAATGACTGATGGAGATAACATCAGCTGGGGACCAACCCACCAATGGACTTGCGCATATCTCCCTCTTTGCTTCTTTTTTCTGCCAGTTTCTCTCCCCCATTAGAAATGATCTGACTCGGTTCTCCTTCAGGAACATAGGAATCTAATAAATATGAAATGAACATGATATGAACATGACATGTGATATGAACAGGATGTTTTTTGAGTCATGACAAACATTAACTATAAAAAAAATGATTTTCTGTTTATAATATGTGAAGGTCTCAAGATGACATAACACAGACGTGACAAATAAAATAAAAAACTTATTTATGTACATTTACTAAATTTATTCATTCATTCATTATCTTCCGCTTTATCCTATATTAGGGTTGCGGGGGGGTTCCCCATGCCCATACAGGGAAGAACGTTTCAGGCGCTGGACAGGACACCAATTGAAAAGCTACCCTAATACATCAGACACAAAACAAAGGCTTTTTAAGTTTCATCTACAAAAGAAATGTTTAATTTAAAACTGTAAATGCAGCAAACATGTCGACTGTGTGGATGTTATGTAAAGTTAGGTTACATTCTTTCAGCAAGCCGTTACAAAACGTATAATCCATTCAAGGGGCAGAACAAACACTTGATATTCATTCATTTTTATACACTCTTGTAAATAATTTGTTTTTCAAATTTTAGTAAATTGTAAATTAGAGTGTTATCTTTTAAATCTCTTTGTTTGTGTAAGTTGTAGTGTGTGACACCGAAAAGTATGGCACCTTAATTTTGTTATACCTGGTATAATGACAATAAAGATATTCTGATTCTTCTGATTCTGATGATTCTGATTCTTAAGTACAATTATCTATATTTTGAAGGGGCCATTCATTCATTCATTCGTTCATTCATTATCTTCCGCTTTATCCTATATTAGGGTCGCGGGGGGGTTCCCCATGCCCATCCTGGGGAGAACGTTTCAGGCGCTGGACAGATACACCCAGGACAAGACGCCCATCTATCGCTGGGCACACACTCACACACACCCTCACTCACACACACACACACTCTATATGGGGCAATTTGGAGAATTGACTTGATCCATGTTTTTGGACTGTGGGAGGAAACCGGAGAACCCGGAGGAAACCCACGTGGACACAGGGAGAACATGGAAACTCCACCCAGATGGGGATTCGAACCAGGAATCTCTACAGCTAAGAGGAGAACATGCTAACCACTAAGCCACCGTGCCGCTGAAGGGGCCATATAAAACTTTTAATGAGTCCTATAACCATATTTTTATTGCTTTTGTCATTTACATCATACTGTCTTTTGTTGGTATGTTTGCTGGGACGATAAATTGTTCAGTGTTTTATTCCCTTTCTTTTTGTTCCAGTAGGTTCATCCCATCATTAATTCATAATGGTGCGTTTAAACCCACAGATGACACAGTGACATAATGCAATAAGGCAAAAAAGCAGAAAGCAATTGGGATGTTATGATGTCACTATTTTGATGGAAGGTGAGTTTAACAAACTGCATCATAGCCGTAAACAAAATAACTAAGTGCATGAAGCTGAAATCAACACACTTGTTAATCAGTTTGCAAAGCCAGTGTAAAGTCCCTACCCCTCTGTGTAAATAAATATGTTTAACGCAGTTTATTCCTGATGTTCTTCGAGTTACAAAGTCTTCAGATGCCCCCCAGGAAAGTGGGACAGGGAGTTTAAGGTGACTCAGGTAAACATAAGACAAAAAAGAAGTAGAAAATAACATAAAGGTGCATTTCGTATGGTTTACCATTAAAAGATGAACTCTGATCGTCCACACCCTCCCGGCGTTTGATGCTGCCCCCGTTTGTAGTGGAGTGGTGATGCTTCTTCTTGTTTTTTATGAGGATTTTACCGAACAGCTCCTGAGGGCTGGGCAAGGCCTGACCTGGGACCAGCTTTAACAAACCGCATAAAACACAATATTATTGTTTGTAAACTAAGATCAGTATAAAAGAGTGCATTACATAACTACATCTATAGCCATCCATCCATCCATCCAATATACATTAAGCTGACATGTATTTAAACTTTAGCCCATGTAGGTGTTAATACTTTGTAATAGGTGGAACCAAATGAGAAGCGGCACGGTGGCTTAGTGGTTAGCATGTTCTCCTCTCAGCTCTAGGGAGTCCCGGTTCGAATCCCAATCTTGGTGGAGTTTCCATGTTCTCCCCGTGTCCACGTGGGTTTCCTCCCCACAGTCTAAAAACATGGATCAAGTCAATCCTCTATTAGGGTCGCGGGGGGGGGGGGGGAGTTCCCCATGGACATCCAGGGGAGAACGTTTCGGGCACTGGGCAGATACACCCAGGTCAGGACGTCAATCTATTGCTGGGCACACACTCACTCACACACACAAACACACTCTATATGGGGCAATTTGGAGCAAATAAAATTAAATAATTACAATTTGGTGTGGAAATCCGAGGACATCAGCAGTTACAGAGATACTGTCCAACACCAACAACCATGCCAAAATCACTAAGATCATATAATATTAATTTTAATGTAAACATCTTGTACATCTGTCCCATATCTGCTAACCTTGATGCTAAAAAAAGGCGATGAAGGGGTAGAGCCAAATAAATAAGACCGGCAGTTGACTCACTCATCATGTTCTATTATTTGTGTCTTTACAGAAATAAAGGGAATGAAAGGAACATTAAAGATACTGACACATTGGGAAGTTTGACTCACCGGGTACTTCTCCAAGGGATTGGTGAGCAAAGCATCGCCAAATATAGATCGACAATATTCAGCCATCTTTTCCTGCTGACGTGTTCTAATAAGAGAGAAGATTAAAATAAAATAAATTATTACATTTTGTATTGAATAAAAAAAAAATTATAAAAAAAGGATTCGACGAAACACAATCGTGTAAATATAGACAAGGTTCCAGCTAAACAACATGCAGACAGCAATCAGGGAGCAGCATATACAGACTACATCTCCTTTATTGCTTTTTAAGGAAAACAAAAAGTCATTTTAAAATGTATTTTATTTTAATAGAATGTTTTTCAAAAAAGATAATAGATTGGGATTTTTGTAATGCATCAGGTTAAACAAATTTAGGAATATCCATCTATCCATTATCTTTCGCTAGGGTCGTGGGGGGGGGGGGGGTCCCCATGCCCATCCAGGGAAAACCGTTTCGGGTGATGGGCAGATACACCCAGGACAGGACACCAATCCATCCTTGGGCACACTCATTCACACAGACACACTCTATATGGGGCAATTTGGAGAATTTAATTACATTTACATTTAGCAGACACTTTTATCCAAATAGACTTACAAATGAGAACATTACAAGTCAGAATTCAATTGACTTGATCCATGTTGTTGGACTGTGGGAGGAAACCGGAGAACCTGGAGGAAACCCACACAGACATGGGGAGAACATGGAAACTCCACCAGATTGGGATTCGAACCGGTAATCCCTGAGAGGAGAACATACTAAACACTAAGCCACCGTGCCGCCAATTTAGGAATATTATGTTTACATTACATTTGGTCATTTATTGGACGCTTTTATCCAAAGCGACTTACAAGGTGAGCACAGGGTTCATCACAACATCCCTGGAGCAATGAGGGTTAAGGGTCTTGCTCAAGGACCCACATTGGTAACTTCAGTGGACCTGGGATTTAAACCCACAACCTTCAGATTGTTGGCCAACACCCTAACCACTGAGCTACCGTGCCCTTATAAATTTCATACATAATGTATCAAGTTTTAACTCACAATCCTCTTTAATGCCTCATTACATTAGTGTGTAGCTGTAAAGCATGTAGTCTAGACTTTCAAGGAAACGAGAAAAGATCAAGGTGAGAACGGTTTATAAAGGGAGGTCAGTGTGACGTACACCAACACGCCCTCATTTTCACACTCAGGCAACAAGTCACTTACGAGTCAACGTGGTTTTCAAAGGACAGGATGACGGGATAGGGAGAGGTTTTGAATGCACTTTCAGCAATGGCCTCAATCACCTCCTGCAAAATAAAGTAAGAAAAAAGTAAGTTGGATGCAAAATAAGGAAAAAAACAATCCAAAGACCTCAGCCGGTGGCTGTACCTTGAAGGGGATTTCGGTTGTCATGGTGAAGCCGTGAGTGATGATGGGCTCTTCGTCCGGTGGGCGACCTTTCCAGCAGTCTAACTCAATACAGCGGCAGCCAGTCAGCAAAACCTGTCTGTACATCTCCACTGACGACAGGCCGGTTAACTGTCCCACTACACAGAATATTATATTAAATTATTAATAATCATTTATTAATTATCTCTCACTTTATCCTCTATTAGGGTCGCGGGGGGGGGTTCCCCATGCCCATCCAGAGGTGAATGTTTTGGGCGCTGGGCAGATACACCCAGGACAGGGTGCCAATCTACCGCTGGGCACACACTCACTCACACAGACACACTCTATATGTGGCAATTTGGAGAACTCAATTGACTTGATCCATGTTTTTGGACTGTGGGAGGAAACCGGAGAACCCGGAGGAAACCCACGTGGACACGGGGAGAACATGGAAACTCCACCCAGATGAGGATTCGAATCGGGAATCCCTAGCGCTGAGAGGTGAACATGCTAACCATTAAGCCACCATGTCGCCCGAATTATTAATATTTTAAAATAAAAATTATATTAATAAAATTATATTAATTAATGTGGCACGGTGGCTTAGTGGTAAACACTTCGCCTCTCAGAGCTGGGGATTCCAGGTTTGAATCTCAATCTGGGTGGAGTTTCCATGTTCTCTCCATGAGTTTCCACAAGGTTCTCTGGTTTCCTCCCACAGTCCAAGAACATGGATTCAAGTTGAATTGGCTGCTTTACATATTTTTCTTATAAATGTCATCATGACAATGTTGCTCCTCTGATTAATTAATTGTCATGTTTTTATTTCTAATTAATTGTGATTCATTCATTCATTATCTTCCTCTTTATCCTCTATTAGGGTCGCGGTGGGATTCCCCATGCCCATCCAGGGGAGAACGTTTCGGGCGCTGGGCAGATACACCCAGGACAGAGAGCCAATCCATCGCTGGGCACACACTCACACACACAGACACACTCTATATGGGGCAATTTGGAGAATTTTGATCCATGTTTTTGGACTGTGGGAGAACCCGGAGGAAACCCACGCAGACATGGGGAGAACATGCAAACTCCACCCAGACAGGGATTCGAACCGGGAATCCCCAGCGCTAAGAGGCGAACATGCTAACCACTAAGCCACAACAATAAATGGTCTCGGAATGAACAAACCTGTGAGGTAGGTGTTGTGTGAAGAGTTGATAAAATAGTGAGACAGTGGTTGGTACATATCATCCATGACATCGAACCTCTCTGGAGGAACCACAGCATTTTCCTCTCCTTCCAGATACTTATAGAAAGCCATCAGAGAGATCTGATCTGCACAAACACGCAACCGGAAAAAACACAGGCATCATTACCATCATTACCATTATTACCATCTTACTTCTCATGAACTCTATCTGCACTTTTTTTCGGATTAAGCAACTGCTGGCGTGCACGTGTACCTCGCTCAAGCAGTTGAGCGTTGGTCTCATATTTTTCCATCAGCTGCCGTACTTGCTCTCGCTTCAGGGGGGGGTATAGCACCTCGTTCAGCCGAGAATCTCTTTGATGGCGATTAATGAAGTCCATCATCTGGTCAAGTAACAAGAAGGGCTTTCCTTTAGAGCCACTGCACAAGGGAGCACACACACACATACACACACACACACACACACACAAACTTTACAATGCATAGTGCAAAACAATCATCTCAGCTTCATCTGTTTGTACTTCAGCTGAAATTATATACCAACACAGTATTCACCCAAATATCAGCTACTTACCAAAGATTTAAGTAATTAAGTAAAATTAAGTAAGCGATCTTAATTTTCGTCTCATCACCTGACGCTTACCCTAAGGACTAGGGTCATAGGGGGGTTAGCCATGCTCATCCAGGGGGGGAATGGGCAGATACACCATATTTAGGACAGGGCGCCAATCCATCGCTGGGTACAAACTCACTCACATAAACTATTTATTATGTAGGG
>JAFMOD010000840.1:722167-737167 GCA_019802435.1 Corydoras maculifer | reverse complement strand
TAATGAAAAAATTCTATTTAAGAATGCCTTAAATCAAGAGATTTGAAATGTAGGCTTGCAGTTTGCTAAACTAATAAACTCCGCCAGCTGTAAAGAGGCAAATACCAAAGACCACATGTTTACTGATCAACTGCATCTGGTTTTAAATGAATAGGTTTTTGTTGCCGTTGGTTTGTTTCACTATCGTATGACACCCCTGTACAGCTCTGTGCAGACGTTGGTGAAATGTCATAAGGAGGTTGGTACACAGTACCTTCGGTATCTTGGCATACTTCCCAGTTCTGGTGTCTCTGATATGGCTGATGTCCACAATCTCAACCTCCTGAGGAGAAAGACAAACAGAAAATTCTAAACACAGTTCTGCACATGTGTAATTTTCAACCATCTGCACTTCCACTGCAGCTCTTAATCTTTACAGTCATGTGTAAACCTCAAGAGAACATGCCGTTTTATTCACTTTCCCCATAATGCACAGGATTTCCAAAGAAAGGATATTAACACAAAAAATAAATTATAGAATATAATTTAAAAAATATATAAATAATAGTGTATAAGTTTGTACTGCAAAAGTTCTGCACTGAACACAAATAGAAAACTTTTACTGAATACATTATAGCCTAAAAAAATAAAGGATTAATAGTAAAGATTATAGATTCCATTTAAACCATGGTACAAAAGACGCTGTATAAAATACATCCTAGTGTGTTTTTGTTATCTGATACATATTATTGTATTGGTTGTGCATGTATGTGTGTATATATATATATATATATATATATATATATATATATATATATATATATATATATATATATCCATCTATTATCTTCCATTTTATCCCATATAAGGGTCGCGGGGGGGGGGACTGTTTTTGGACTGTTGAAGGAAACCGGAGAACCCGGTGGAAACCCAAGCAGACACGGGGAGAACATGGAAACTTCACCCAGATGGGGATTCGGGAATCTCTACCCCCGGATGGCGAACGTGCTAACCACTAAGCCACTGTGCCGCCATATATATATATATATATATATATATATATATATATATATATATATATACACATGCATACAAACATACATACATACATACATACTGTGTATATATAGGGGGGGGGGGGGGGGGGGGGGGGGGGGGGGGGGGGGGGGGGGGGGGGGGGGGGGGGGGGGGGGGGGGGGGGGGGGGGGGGGGGGGGGGGGGGGGGGGGGTTCCATTTTATCCCATATAAGGGTCGCGGGGGGGGGGACTGTTTTTGGACTGTTGAAGGAAACCGGAGAACCCGGTGGAAACCCAAGCAGACACGGGGAGAACATGGAAACTTCACCCAGATGGGGATTCGGGAATCTCTACCCCCGGATGGCGAACGTGCTAACCACTAAGCCACTGTGCCGCCATATATATATATATATATATATATATATATATATATATATATATATATACACATACATACAAACATACATACATACATACATACTGTGTATATATATATATATATATATATATATATATATATATATATATATATATATATATATATATATATATATATAAATATATATTACACCAGACTTGAAAAGTTACATAAACTATATTAACAGTCCTGTGACCTCCATCATAAACAAAATCTCATTTTCCATTTTTTAGAAAACACACTGAACTGGTTGTACAAACTATAATAAATAACTGTTTTATACACAGACAGTTAAAATAAAGTTGCATAACCCCAGCGTTATGGGGACCGATCCCTGAATTCCCAGCAACATTGCGGTCTGAACAAAATCAGTGCTACAATCTAAACTGAGTTTTGCTCTCTTTTGGGAACAGACGCATCTGCGGAAAGAGGTTCGGGTTTTTTTTTTTGGTGACTCAAATAACCATGGAACATGCTGCCAATCATCATTTACGTCTCCACAATCCCTCAGTGAAATTATATTGGTTCAGACATCATGGCATAACTTGGAATAACATTGTTCATGTGTAACCAAAAGCTCATATCCAAATATAAAAAAAATAAAAGGTTTGTTGGCAATATACAAAAACCTACTAGTCACCCAGTAAAGGAGGACCCATGAGGGGATGTAAGCATAGTAAGAGAGCGATGTTTAATAAAGATCCAGCTGAGTGTGGGCTCTCGGTAAACACTGAGGCTCATAAATGTGCACAGTAAATAAAGCAGAACAGAACTATAAATACTTGCCCTGCAGGCTGCTTTCACAGCACTTACCCCCTCATTCAGGTTTCTTTTTTTCTCTTTGTTTACATCCATATATATTTTCTTTTTCTCTCATCATTCAGCATCACGTTTTTAAGCATTAAGTTGCTGAACTAACTGTTCCCTGAGTATATATCATGGGTTAAAGGTTACTGATTGGAGTACACCACACCAGGACAAAGCTCCAATCACAGTAGGATGTGGACGAACACACACATACCCATGAATATATACACGTGTGTGTGTGTGTGTGTATATATATATATATATATATATATATATATATATATATATATATATACACAGTATATATACACACACACACACACACATATATATATATATATATATATATCAACAAGTTCCTTCCCTGATAACGCCTCAGACGTTCACAGATAGTGTTGATGAATATATATATATAGGCGGCAGGTGGCATAGTGGTTAGCACGTTTGCCTCTCAGCACTAGGGATTCGCGGTCTGAATCCCCATCTGGATGGAGTTTCCGTGTTCTCCCCGTGTCCGCGTGGATTTCCTCCGGGTTCTCCGGTTTCCTCCCACAGTCCAAAAACATGGATCAAGTCAATTGAGGTCTCCAAATTGCCCCATATAGAGTGTGTTTGAGTGAGTGAGTGAGTGTGTGCCCAGCGATGGATTGGCGTCCCCCCCCACCGCGACCCTAATACAGGGTGATAATGAATGAATGAATATATATATATATATATATATATATATATATATCAACAAGTTCCCTCTCTGATAACGCCTCAGACGTTCACAGAGTGAGTTGATGAATGCATTACTGGTACTGCGCTGTTATCTTGATATGAAAGACCACATTCCCGTCTCCCACATTAAGCCAATTTTAGGACTCATGTATGGAAGAGGTAGCATTTTGTTCTGCTTTAAATAAACTGCACTTCTGGGTTCAGAGGAATCAGATATCTTACTAACATTAAAAACAGATTAAATTCAATCCGAGCAAATAACAAGAGGCACTATTTTACTAAAAAGGTCAGTGTGAATTACAGTAAGTTGAGAACAGTGAAGAAAGAACCAAAAGTTACGGTACCAGTCAAAAGTTTGATCTATCTTTGTTTTTGTTAGTCCCCTGTTGGTTCTCTGTTGGTCAGGAGCATCACATAACAGGTATCATTTGGGTGGTGGATTGTTTATAGTCACTTCTGCAGTGACACTGATGTAGTGAGGGGGGTTTTAGTGCAGCAATGCTGCTGTAGGTAAATTTAAACATGACACTGCTGGGATAAGAATAATGCACCAACCAAATAATACCAGCTCTGTGGTGGTACTATCGGGGTTCTAACCATTAGAACAGAGTAAAGGGGACGTACACAGTATGTACTGTAGAACACAAACAGATGAACTATAGTCTGGAATTGGAGAACTACAAAGTCCAAACAGATCATGGAGAATAAATGGAGCAAAAAAGGAGGCGTGTCCAAACTTTTGACTGCAACTGTACTTCAAGAATCTTTTAAAATGTATTTTAAGCAGCCTAATTTCCCTTTGAACCTTTATTCTATTTAATATTTGATTAAAAAGATTAATTAGTATCAAAAATAAATGGCAATAACGATAATGTTTCTTAATTTACTAAACATTGGCGAAACCAGACAACCGAAGTTCACTTTGAAGCATAACTCTAAAGTAAAGACCTGCGTATGAAACATTGTTTTCATTTAAGAAATTCTTTTTTTTTATTGTTTGGGTGGAGAGCGTGGGATGCTGCTGACATAGTTCTTTTGTAAACCTAACCTGTTTGCTGAGTACAGAATTTGGTGCAGGAGGGGGGGCGTGGACATGAATAAACAAAAACCGTAAGGAGCTCATGAAACAGAGGAGTATGGGAAAATCCAGCCTGCATTCAAACCATTAATGATCAGCCACAACAAAGAGTCCGAAACTTCGTTTGAGTCGCATGAAAAGATGATTAAACATGGGCATGGTGGCTTAGTGGTTAGGGTGTTGGGCTCTTAATCAGAAGGTTGGTGGTTCAAATCCCAGGTCCACTGAAGTTACCAAGGTGGGTCCTTGACCTCATTGCTCCAGGGATGTTGTGATGAACCCTGTGCTCACCTTGTAAGTCGCTTTGGATAAAAGCGTCCAATAAATGTAATGTAAATTTAAACATGACTGTGATGTGGTCTGAAATATCGCTCCTTAGATGAAAGTATGAATGCACCTTGTTATAGTTTACTAGTTACAAGAAATAAAGAAATAATTGGTGGTCCATAGTATGATTCAGACTGGTGTTTAAACTTTTTAAATATTTCTGCTTAACTGACCTAAATTTGATCTGATGGGAGAAAAAAAAATTTAAATAAGACATTTTCTGCTTAATCATCTTCTAGGGTCATGGGGCAGATACACCCAGCACAGGGCACACAGACACACACAGTAAATGGGAGAATTTAGATAGGGGCATGGAGAGAACATGAAAACCACCCAGATCGGGATTCGAACCTGGATCCCCAGTGCTAAGACGAGGACATGCTGAATATTACACCACTGTAATGTTATATTATATTATAACATATACAATATTATATGGTTCTAAGTGTCACTGGGCACTTTATTTTATCCTTTTATTTTGTAAATAACACACCTCATAGATAAAGCATCCCATTATAATATTCTCAATGATTGGATAATTAGTGCTTCACATTATGACTCTCGCAATCGCCCTCTCTCTCCATAATCATCGTTATATATGCAGTAAAAACTAGAAAATCAACAAACACGTTTCAAATGTACTTACTAATCTAGTAAAATTTACCAAAAATAGTAAAAGGAATCTAGGGATTAAAATCAATCCAAGTAAATGAACAGAAACATGAGAAGCCATGTTACTAAAGAGCTCATTGTACATTATAAAAACATTCGTTCCCTTTTTAAATGTATTTTCTTTAAATAATTATTAATAGAACCATTGTTTCCTTTAAAATGTGATGCAAAGTCACATGCACCATAGATAAAGCATTCAATGTAAAGAATTCCCTAACACACATATATATATATATATATATATATATATATATATATATATATATATATATATATATATATATATATATATATATATATATATGTTACACACAGTGGCTTAGTGGTTGGCATGTTCGCCTCTCAGAGTTAGGGGTTCCCGGTTCAACTCTGGGTGGAGTTTCCATGTTCTCCCTGTGGGTTTCCTCCAGGTTCTCCGGTGTCCTCCCACAGTCCAAATACATGGATCAAGTCAATTGAGTTCTCCAAATTGCCCCATATAGAGTGTGTATGCGTGCGTGTCTGTGTGAGTGAGTGTGTGTCCAGTGATAGATTGGTGTCCTGTCCCGGGTGTTTCTGCCCAGCGCCCGAAGATAATGAATGAATATATATATATACACACACATATACACATACATACACACACACACACACACAGATATACATATACACACACACTAACTTGGCACTGCTTCAAAAGGTGCTTGCAAGAGTAAAACTCCCTCTTATAACTATTAACAATCATTCGGTTCCGGCTTTACTTGTGGCGAAGTGTGTGTGTGTGTGTGTGTGTGTGTGTGTGTGTGTGTGTGTGTGTGTGTTTAAGGGAGGAAGAAGTTCAAGCTGGGAATGTTGTTGGTTGAAATATAAACTGTGTGGGTGGCACCATGGCTACGTTATACTCCTGGGACAGTCCTCCACCATGTCCTTTCTTTCCTCTCCCACTGTGTGTCATTCATGACTCAGAGTCACTTTCACCTTAAGACTAGAGTTAGGAACCAGGTACTAAATCAGTAACCTGTCAACTAACATTCACCGTCTAATACTCTATAGATCACCAATTCTTTGCTTGTAATATAAATTAAATTAAATTAAATAATAATGGGCGGCACGCTGGCTTAGTGGTTAGCACCTTCGCCTCTCAGCACTGGGGATTCCCGGTTCGAATCCCCATCTGGGTGGAGTTTCCATGTTCTCCCCGTGTCTGCGTGGGTTTCCTCCGGGTTCTCCGGTTTCCTCCCACAGTCCAAAAACATGGATCAAGTTAATTGAATTCTCAAAATTGCCCCGTTTAGAGTGTGTCTGTGTGAGTGAGTGTGTGTCCAGCGATGGATTGGCGCCCTGTCCTAGGTCTATCTGCCCAGCGCCCGAGACGTTCTCCCCTGGATGGGCATGGGGAACCCCACCGCGACCCTAATAGAGGATAAGCGGGAGATAATGAATGAATAAATAATAATGAGTTGATTAACTTCTCAGACACTATATAGCCTATATGTACTTTATTACTTTTATTATTTATGTGTGAAGCATCAAATCCATTAACGCAAATGTCCTTTTTCTTGTATTAATAATTAATAACCAATATTCATAAGACTGAATGATCTTAAACAGGGTTTATTAACCTGTAATGAACCTGAATATTAGCCAGGGTGTATAAACAATCAAATGTTTACCTTCTAAGTCTATTAAGCAACCAACTTTAAGGCATCGAGTTTGTGTTAGGTCACTGAAAACACACTTTCTTTTTGGAGTTCCACCCCAAAATAACACACTCGGATTGTTTTATATACATCTGCTTCTCAGCACTAGGGATTCCCGGTTCGAATCCCCATCTGGGTGGAGTTTCCATGTTCTCCCCGTGTCCGCGTGGGTTTCCTCCAAGTTCTCCAGTTTCCTTCCACAGTCCAAAAACATGGATTTAAGGTGAATTGGCTGCTCTAAATTGCCCATTTCTAAACTGCCCTTATATATAGCGTGTCTATGTGTGAGTGTGTGCACAGTGCAGTATCCTCTTTCTTTTCCTTTATTGCACTATTTAAATCAATTTAATTACATTAAAAGTTTTTATGATTACTACTACTCTGTAAAGCATTGAAAATTTCTTTATGAAAGGTGCGCTATGAATAAACTTTAAATAAATGCTTTTAATTGTGATTAATTGCAAAAACAATGAACTGTGTTATTCTTGCTTCATTTCTAAATTAATAGCCCATCTTTAATAATAAATAGTGAAGTGAATTCGAGTTTATAATAAATACAAGTGGTCGTATAAAAAGACATTGGAATTAAACATGGTGTGCACAGCGTGTGAGTGAGAGGAAGAGAGAACTAAGATTACGGGATGACGAGACAGGAAATGTTTAGCTAATACATCCATCCATTATCTTCCGCTTTATCTTATATTAGGGTCGGGGGAGGGGTCCCTATACCCATCCAGGGGAGAACGTTTCGAGCGCTGGGCAGATACACCCAGGACAGGGCACCAATCTATCACTGGGCACACACTCACTCACACACACACACACACACACACACACACACACACACACACACACTCTCTATATGGGGCAATTTGGAGAATTCAATTGACTTGATCCATGTTTTTGGACTGTGGGAGGAAAACAGAGAACCCGGAGGAAACCCACGCAAACATGGAAACTTTAACCAGATTGGTATTAGAACCGCGAAACCCTAGCGCTGAGAGGCGAAAGTGCTAAATACTAAGCCACCGTGCCGCCCATGTTTCGCTAATCAGAAAAGATAATTATAATTCATTCATTTATTATCTTCTGCTTTATCCTCTATTAGGGTCGGGGGGGGGGGGGGTTCCCCATGCCCATCCAGGGGAAAACGTTTTGGGCGCTCGGCAGATCTAGCACTGGACACACCCTCACTCACACAAACATGCACGCATACACACTCTTTATGGGGCAATTTGGAGAACTCAATTGACTTGATCCATGTTTTTGGACTGTGGGAGGAAACCAGAGAACCCGGAGGAAACCCACGCGGACATGGGGAGAACATGAAAACTCCACCCAGATTGGGATTCGAACCGCGAATCCGTAGCACTGAGAGAAGAACATGCTAAGCACTAAACCACCGTGCCGCCCATGTTTAGCTAATCAGAAAAAATAATTATAATTGGAAAAGAAAATGACCAAAGAAAAGAGAAAGATGAAAAAGCATTCTGACTTTTCAGCTTTCCTTTCACTCCCTCACATCACTTTTCATCCATTCATACAAACTGCGTCACATGACCGCCCCGCCCCACTCTATATGAAGCAGCGTCTTGTTTCCGACTTTTCTAACACGATTGTTTACAAAGCTGTTTAGAGTCAAAATGCTACTGATGCTTCTCATTCTTTGTCCAGAAAAGGAGTAAAGTTCTCCGTCTGCTGAGAGCACTGTTATTTCAGATGACCTCGCAACCGATCGGAGATCAGCGCAGCTGTTATTAAACTACTAGTCTTGGAGCAGCAGACTCTATGGGGAGTGTCTTGTATTTTTTTGCCACATGAAATCCAAATACAGTGATAGGTTGGCGTCCTGTTCTGGGTCTATCTGCCCAGCGTCCGAGACGTTCTCCCCTGGATGGGCATGGGGAACCCCCACCGCGACCCTAATATAGGATAAAGCAGAAGATAATTGATGGATGAATGAATGGGTGGATGTGTGGGTTTATGACCCAATAATAAACCTGCCCCGTTGGCATGACTACAAACAGATGCAGCATAGAACGCAAAGTCCATTCAGAACCTCAGAAGTAAACAATGGCTCTGATGGAGGCTGGAACTGTTAATCCTGTACAAGAGTTGCGGGATCCAGGTTCGAATCCCAATCTGGGTCGAATTCCCATGTTTACATTACATTTGGTCATTTATTGGACACTTTTATCCAAAGCGACTTACAAGGTGAACACAGGGTTCATCACAACATCCCTGGAGCAATGAGGGTTGAGGGTCTTGCTCAAGGACCCACACTGGTAACTTCAGTGGACCTGGGATTTGAACCCCCAACCTTCAGATTGATAGCCCAACACCCTAAACACTGGGCTACCGCACCATCATGGTCTCCCCGTGTCCGTTTTGGTTTCCTCAGGGTTCTCCAGTTCTTTCCACAGTCCAGAAACAGGAATTCAAGGTAAACTGGCTACACGAAATTGCCCCATATAGTGTGTAGCTATCTGCGTGAGTGAGAGTGTGCGTACAGCAATGAATTGGCACCCTGTCCTGGGCGTATCTGCCCTTGGATGGGCATGGAGAACCCCCCACCCCACCCCCGCCCCGCCCCAGTGACCCTAGTATAGGATAAATCGGTAGATTATAAGATGAGATCTTACGATGTACTTGGTCTGGACTGAACTTGGACCAAACACACACACAATCTATTATTATATTTAACACCTGCCAACACCTGACCAATCGAGAACTAAGAACCAACAGGGGACTAACAACAAAAAGAAAGCAGATGGGCTACAGTCTGTAGTTGTAAAACTACAAAGACCATCTATATGGTAACCAAGAAGAAGGTGTGTCCAAACTGGGACCTCAGTTTATTATCAGAATGTGTGTTAGAATTATGCTGGGGAGACTAAAACATAATTTGGTGAATTACCTTCTTTGTGAGGACCACACACTAACCAAGTAACCATAACCAAAGGATGGCTGCACAAGGGTTTTAAGGTGAGGGATGAGGCATCATCGAGGGGTAGCAGTCGTTATGGATACATTTTGATAAGTCTTCATGAAAGTCTGGAAGTGACCACAATGCCTAAAATCCAAACTGTGTGTGTGTGTGTGTGTGTGTGTGTGTGTGTGTGTGTGCGCGCGCACTTTAGAATGTCTTCATAAAAGAGGAATTCAGCATGTGGAGTAAAAGTATGCTTTTGGGGAAGAGAGAACACGTGGGAGACAGAGCAGAGAGGAAATGCTCCGGTTATCAAGCCAAAAAGCATGCATCCTGTATTTACCATTAAACCATCAGCATGCGAGTCAACCATCAGAGTCAGCGGGAACTAGACATTTAAATAAGATTACCTAGTTCAACAAACGATTCTGAATAAAACACTCATTATCTGGATTAGCCCTTAACCCCACGTTGACTTTGGACTCCGAATGCTTATCGCCACCAGCACTTGATCCAAGCAGCCGTTAGAATAACGGCCCGAATAAAGAAAACACAACAGACAAGTGTGGAGCGTGGAGGTTCCCTCATGTTCACATGGGTTTTCTCGAACAGTGCAAACTGAATTCAAGGTAAAATGACTGCTCCAAATTGCCCTAGTGATGGATTGGCGCCCTGTCCTGGGTCTATCTAACCAGCGCCCGAAACATTCTCCCTTGGATGGGCATGGAAAACCCAAACACAATCCTAGTACAGGGTTAAAATAATGAAATGAGATGACAATATTGTTGAGCATTTCATTTTATTTGTCTATAATTCTAGTCCCCTTACAGTAGCAGTCGAAAGTTTGGACACACCTCCCTTTTGCTGCACTTATTATCCATGCTCTCATTTCTACTTTCTGTAAAAATGGACCTTGTAGTTCTACAATTCCAGATGGTAGTGCATCTGTTTGTGTTCTGCAGTACATACTGCGTACGTCCCCTTTACTGACAATAAACCATCCACCACCCAATTTATACCTGTTCTGTGATTTAAAACCAACAGGCAACTAACAAAACCAGAAGATCTGATGGACTACAGTCTGTTAATATAAAACTACAAAGCCCATCTATATGGTAAGTGGAGGGAATACACAATGAACAAGAAATGGGCGTGTCCAAACTTTTGACTGGTACTGTATTCACCATATGAATACGTAATGAATTGTTGCACATTGGCACGCTGGCTTAGTGGTTAGCACGTTTGCCTCTCAGCACTAGGGATTCCCGGTTTGAATCCCCATCTGGGTGGAGTTTCCATGTTCTCCCCGTGTCCAGGTGGGTTTCCTCCGGGTTCTCCGGTTTCCTCCCACAGTCCAAAAACGTGGATCAAGTCAATTGAATTCTCCAAATTGCCCCATATAGAGTGTGTCTGTATGAGTGAGTGTGTGCCCAGTGATAGATTGGCGTCCTGTCCTGGGTCTATCTGCCCAGCGCCCGAGATGTTCTCTTCTGGATGGGCATGGGGAACCCCCCCCCCCTGCCCCCTGCGACCCTAATTTAGGATAAAGCGGAACATAATGAATGAATGAATCTTTGACATTATCCATCCATTATCTTCCGCTTTATCCTTTATTCGGGTCGCGGGGGGGGTTCCCCATGCCCATCCAGGGGAGAACGTTTCGGGCACTGGGCAGATACACCCAGGACAGGGTGCCAATCCATCACTGGGCACGTTTCACATTATCTTTAGGATATTTTAGGATCTGGCTCCATTTTTTTGCAGCTGTAACAATTTCTGGGAAGGCTTTCTCCAACCTTTTGGAGTGAGTCTGGGAGAATTTGTCTAACGGAGGTCAGAAAATGGCGCAGGACCAGGTGGCCTGACATGCGACCTCTATTCTAGTTCATCCTATAAGGTGTTAGAGACAAAACCCCAAGTGCTTCCACACCAAATCTCTTCAAACAGTGTTTTGTACCATGGCTGAAGGCACCTTACCCTAATTGCTCCCCGGGTGCAGTATACAGAGCTGCCCTCCGCTCTGGGTACGTGTGCTTACTTCAGCGGTGTGTGTATATGTGCGTTGCACAGCTGGGTTAAATGTAGAGGACTGATTCCTCTGTGTGTGAGCACTGTAGGCAAAATAAATCCCTTTATTACTTTACAAATTCTACATCAATGGGCTTAAATGAAACAGCTGTATTGAAGATTTAGGAGCTGTGGGAGTATCAAGAGCTCTGTGTTCATCGAGTTTACGTCCTCTGATGTGCTCTCTCGTTCTCCGAAAAGCTGTGATTTGATCATGTACACCATCCTCACCTGACCAGTCCTAACCCCGTGCTGACCATTTATGGTTCTTTCGGTTCACATTCCCATCATTTCGAGTCCTAAGCAAACGTTTGAGGCGAAGCCTCTTCGATGGGACACGCTCTTGAAATATGTCCCATCTGTTCTCTGCCTCTCGCTATCTGTCCATTTCCCCTCACACTTCCTGCCAGTCGTGTAAACAAAGAAAGTGGGAGAGTGCGCAGGGAAAGAGAAATCGACAAAGAGCTCAACCATGCTGCTCTCCTCCTGACCTCCCTCAACCCAGTCCATCAGATGACGGGAACGATGAGGATCGGTCCGAAGAGTGGAGATGTGGGGAAGTTATGGGGAAGGGGCACAGGGCAGGTTCTGTTGCACAACTGCCCGTCTCAGCGGATTCCTGCGGGTTTTCCCACGCTTGTAGACAGAGAACGAAGGACAGAGCAGCAGAAAAGGAGCTCGGTTGCCCTGTAGAAAAGAAAAGTGATGCTGGAGGTCGAGGTCTGACCATCATTACAGACATACATTTACATTTGGTCATTTATTGGACGCTTTTATCCAAAGCGACTTACAACTTGAGCACAGGGTTCATCACAACATCCCTGGAGCAATGAGGGTTAAGGGTCTTGCACAAGGACCCACATTGGCAACTTCAGGGGACCTGGGATTTGAAATGCCAACCTTCAGATTGATAGCCCAACACCTGACCACTGAGCTACCACTCCCCCATCATCATTTCAGACATGAGCTTGACATCATGGCTGGGTGATGAAACAAAGGTACAGTATTGTGCAAGTTGGCTGCAGAGTTCTGAAACAGACCTCTACAACTAATTCAGAACTAATTCAGAACTTCAGAACCAGCCCAAGAACTCATGTCACTCCTTACTCATCTCTCTCCATTGGCTCCCTGTAGCTGCTGAAGAAAGTGCTGAGAGGAGAACATGCTAACCACTAAGCCACCATGCCGCCTCACTACATTTATCATTCATTCATTCATTATCTTCCCGCTTTATCCTCTATTAGGGTCACGGGGGAGTTCCCCATGCCCATCCAGGGGAGAACGTTTCGGGCACTGGGCAGATACACCCAGGACAGGACGCCAATCTATCACTGGGCACACACTCACACACACAAACAGGCACACTAACAAACTCTATGGGGCAATTTGGAGAACTCAATTGACTCGATCCATGTTTTTGGACTGTGGGAGGAAACCGGAGAACCCGGAGGAAACCCACACGGACACGGGGAGAACATGAAAACTCCACCCAGATTGGGATTCGAACCGGGAATTCCTAGTGCTGAGAGGAGAACATGCTAACCACTAAGCCACCGTGCCTTGCCACTACATTTATTCTCTACAAAATGTGTTTTATGTATCATGACGTCTCTATAAAGGGCGGCACGGTGGCTTGTTCTCCTCGTGAACGTGTGGGTTTCCTCCGGGTTCTCCAGTTACCTCCCACAGTCCAAAAACATGGATCAAGTCAATTGAGTTCTCCAAATTGCCCCATATAGAGTGTCTGTGTGAGTGAGTGTGTGTGTCCAGCGATAGATTGGCGTCCTGTCTTGGGTGTATCTGCTCAGTGCCCGAAACGTTCTCCCCTGGATGGGCATGGGCATGCGGAACCCCCCTCCCCACGACCCTAATAGAGGATAAAGCGGAAGATAATAGATGCAAGGACGTCTCTATATCGAATTAATTTACATTAACATTGCTATAAATGGAAATTGGTGCCTCCATTTTCATCGATTTTGGATTTGATTGATTATTTGTGGACGGATTAGCAACGGAAACAGAGGCTCCACTGTATTTGTGAGGTGAACTCTAATACAGATGTTTTTGTAACGATGATCGCAGTCTAGTTTGCTCCGAAACAATACATAACAAAGCAATTAGGCTAATTATGAAATGACTGTAGCTATATGACAGCATTATTTCTGAAATCAGCCTCTGTAGACAGCCATTAGAGTAAAAGACTCAAAGCCACATCCTCAATCTGTTAAGATGCTGAAACAATATACAAAAAGGCATAAAAACTAATGCAATATGCAATTATCTTAAAAGCATAACGAGAATTAACTTTGGTTTTGGGTGGGGTGACACTGACTGAAGCCACTCTCTCTCTCTCTCTCTCTCTCTCTCTCTCTTTCGCAGTAAATTCAGTATCAGCGCTGCTTGGAAACAGTTGTTATGATAAGTTTATGATCAGAAATGTGACATGTTTCCTTCAGCAAACAGAAACCATCCATTGCTGGTTATATTCACTCAGAGTGAGAGAGTGAAGTGAGAGAGCCACCAAGCCAAAGAGACAAAGAATTTGGGGCAATTTGGAGAATTCAATTGACCTTGATCCATGTTTTTGGACTGTGGGAGGAAATAGGTGGGTGGATTCAAGGTAAATTGGCTGCTCTAAAATGCCCCTATCTAAAATGCTTCTATACATTTTGTGTGGGTCTCTCTCGCTCTTTCTCTCTCTCTCTCTTTCGCAGTAAATTCAGTATCAGCGCTGCTTGGATTCGTCTCGGCTGAATTATGTCTGCGGTGCAAAATGGAAACAGTTGTTATGATAAGTTTATGATCAGAAATGTAAAACGTTTCCTTCAGCGAATCATCATCTCATTCTCGCACTGACCCACCAAGCCAAAAAGACAAAGAATTTGGGGCAATTTGGAGAATTCAATTGACCTTGACCCATGTTTTTGGACTGTGGGAGGAAACCGGAGAACCAGGAGGAACCCCATGGGGACATGGGGAGAACATGGAAACTCCACCCAGATGGATGGATTCAAGGTGAATTGGCTGCTCTAAATTGCCCCTATCTAAAATGCTTCTATATAGTGTGTGTGTGTCTCTCTCTCTTTCTCTCTCGCTGCTTGGATTCGTCTCGGCTGAATTATGTCTGCGGTGCAAAATGGAAACAGTTGTTATGATAAGTTTATGATCAGAAATGTGACATGTTTCCTTCAGCAAACAGAAACCATCCATTGCTGGTTATATTCACTCAGAGTGAGAGAGTGAAGTGAGAGAGCCACCAAGCCAAAGAGACAAAGAATTTGGGGCAATTTGGAGAATTCAATTGACC